>CM073764.1:50048730-50648730 GCA_037127475.1 Arma custos | reverse complement strand
CCATAGCCGGGTAATAGTGGAGCTTAATCCTACTGAGAATATAAACAACTCTCAGATCTTATATAAGAAGGATTAAGTTATCAATAAAGTCAGTTATAACCGATCTCTTTGTGCGTTATCATTTCTAAACCTTTCCTTTTTTTTATTTAAAGTGTCTCGAACTCGTTAAGTGGTGCCGAAACCCGGGACACGGATTAGTACAGAGGAAAGAAATGTTTTTCCGTTGTTGTGTTTTTTTCTGTGGCGTTATATTTTCATTCGTTGTGAAACATGAATGATCCGGCTCCGAGCATCCTGAGGTCGGCGACCTTGACGCTAGATCCACAGGCGGAACAGATGATTCCTGAACTCCAACCTCAGGTAACGTCCTCCTTAGCATTAGCGCGGGCGGACCTGGCGAGACAGGTAGCTAACAGAATTGCACAAGAAACCAATGAACTGGAAAAAATGAAATTGCGGAAGGCCAACGCGCAAGACATCAGGAGGAAAATTTCTGATTTAGATAAGTTTAACGGCGATGTCGGGGAACTCAACCATTTTATCAAAGGTGGAGACGGAATCATGACAGGCATTCAATCCCAGGTGACAGCGGATTTTCTAGAAGAACTGGATGCCAAAAGGTTACGAGTGGCCCTGGTACGGCGTGTCCGCAGAAGCGTGTTGAATTATATTCAGGCCGACGAGGAGACCGAATGGGCAGTGATTAAAGAAAGGTTGAAGAAGGCGTATGCAGGAGGGAGATGGACGATCGAGGAGGACATTTTTCAAATGTTCTGTGAAGACGTCGGGCCAATACGCTGCAGTCATGTTAGAGCGGTATCAGAAACTAAATGCGAAAATGAGAGAGATCCTCTCAGCAGAAGAGACAGACGCACGAATGCTATTTCTGTCCACGATCTGGAAGGTGCAGTTGGCAAGGCAGTTGGGGAAAAAGGAAGGATTCCCTGCCGAGAAAACGTTCCTTGAATACGCCCAGAACCTTGTGGATACAGGGGCCCGAGAAGAGGAGAGCTACAGGATGGAGGTAGATGAGCCTGAGTGGATAAGGGTCTCAGCGAATCGACCAAGAATCTCCGCGACCCCAGGTAGAAGAACAAGCGCCAGAGAAAAACCGTTCATGGCCGAAAAAAGAAATTGGCAGCCGAAGTCAAGGAATGGGCTCAGGAAGGATGAAAGGAAGTGCTACAGGTGTGGCAAGGCGGGACATCTGGTAGCGAAATGCCCACGGTCCAGATGTTACGAGTGCGGCATGGAAGGACATTTTGCCAGGCAATGCCCGTACATCTTTCGCAGGAAGGAAGGGCAGCAAGTAGAACCGATGGAGGTGAATGCACAGGAGGAAAAGGAGGTACTCGGCCAGACGAGGCGGGTCCCCAAGGGACACATCAAGTGTCTCGGGATCGTCGGAGACGGAGGAGGAACCAGGCAGCAGTGGCGAGGGCAGCGTGAGGAGCGGCTGGAATCGTCAACAAAAGGCGGGTCAGCGGCGGATGGCAACAACGAGACGGAAGCAGGCGGCCGTATGAGGAGGGTGCTCGCAGAGTGGCGACCGGGCTTGCGTGATAAACAACTTAGAAGGTAAGCTGAAAAATTGGTTGCCTATTATTAAGACGTACGGTGAAGTGAAGTGCCTTGTTGACACAGGGAGCTCGAGTACCTTGTTGTCAAAAAAAGCAGCGGAGAAGTTGTGTGGTAAAGGGGAGGCACTTCAGATCCGGAGATGCAAATGTAGGCTGTTAACTTTGGGAGGGCCATGTAGAGTGATGGGCGAAACGGATATGGGATTGGGCGAGTGGGGGAAAACGGGAGCGCCCCTGCAAGTGCATGTAGTAGAGAGTTTGCCCAGGGAGTACCAGGCCATAGTTGGATGCGACCTGTTGGAGAGAGTGGGAGCGAAGGTAGAAAATAAACGCGGTAGGTGGTTCGTTACGCTAGGGGGGTAAGTCATACACGGGGCATCGGGCGGTGCGAGGTTCTCGGGTGGGAGCTGTGACTAGGGTAGTTGAGTGGAGGAGTTTATTACTAAAAGAATTCCGGGACATCTTTTATAAGGAAGGGGGAGTATTAGGTGTCACGGGAAGGACGGTCCACGAAATTCCGCTAAAACAGGAAAAGACCACGTACGTGAAGGAGAAGCGGTATCCCCAGGCGCTGAGACATCGCGTTTTCATCCGGTGCAAGATCATGGTCGAGACTATCAGGGACGGCGGCCGACAGAAGGAAGTGACCGGGGCCTACCACGTCGGCAAAACCAATCATAGGGGGGTTAATGAGACACTACAGGCGCTGAGGAGGCGGTATTATTGGTCGGGAATGCGGTGGACAATCCAAGAAGTTATAGGGGCATGCGAGGTCTGCATGGTTACGAAGTATGACCGCCACCCACCGCAGGCCGTACAAGAAGAAACACCTACGGGGGATCGACCACTCCGAGATCTGCAAGTGGACACGATCACCTGGAAGGGTTTTACGTGGCTCACTACCATCGACGTTTTCAGCAAGACCGCCATGGCTCACCTGATCCACTCCAAGGAAGCAGAGTCGGTGCTATCAGCCCTCCGGACATGATTTATGTTTTATGGGGTACCCGATACCATAACGTCCGATAAAGGTAGGGAGTTCGACAACGCTGTGGTGAGCGAGGAAGCGCTTAGGTTGGAGGTCGCGTAGCGTTTCAACACTCCGGGACACCCTAAGGGTAGGGGAGGGGTAGAGCGGTTGCTTAGCACGCTTAGCGACCACCTCAGGGTCTACCATGTCGAGCAGGGGTTGACGCCGGACGTAGCGATGCGAAAAGCGGTTGCGGCGTACAACCATTCTGTCCATTCTGTAACGGGGTTCTCTCCGTTTGAAGTGTTGTTTGGGGTTCGCGGGCCAAGTCGGGATCCCGAGGGTACGGTTGGAAGTAACGCCGCAGCGCGCGACATCGTCGCGAACCACGTGCGGGTTCGAGAGGCGTGGGAAAAGGCGCGAAGACTGATCGTGAGGGAAAAACGGACCAGAGTTACTAGGGAAAACGCGAGAGTCCGAGACTGCTCGGGAGAACTCAAAATTGGGGCTATCGTCTACAGGCGAATTGGGTCTAATAGGGGTAAGGAGCCATGGCGATACGAGGGGCCATTCCGTGTTGTAGTCATCCGGGAACACAACACAGTCACTATCGAAAGTGTAGGGGACCCCAGGAGGCGGCGGACGGTCCATATTGAACAGCTGAAATTTCCTCTGGGGTCTGGAGTTCCTTCGCCTACTCCAGTGGAGTGTTAAAATGTGCGGAACAAGAAAGTGGTTGTATTTCTATAAGTGTAAAATTTTGGTTTCGTATTATTATTAGTAGCTATTTTTGTTTTCTTATTTCTCATATCTGTTGTTGAGGACATCAATCAGTAGGGAGTAGTTTTGGTTGTTTTATTATTCCTTGTTGCTGTATCTTACTTTTGTTTTATTGTCCAATTGTATGGTATTTATTTGAATATACTGTAATTGTGTGTGCCTGGGAGCTGTAGTATTGTACAGGAGCCACCTTCGCTACTCACCTGGACTGGTCCTTCCTTTAGTTTCCAAAAGTGCCTTGAAACTGGAGGGGAGGGAGTTAAGTGCCATAGCCGGGTAATAGTGGAGCTTAATCCTACTGAGAATATAAACAACTCCCAGATCTTATATAAGAAGGATTAAGTTATCAATAAAGTCAGTTATAACCGATCTCTCTGTGCGTTATCATTTCTAAACCTTTCCTTTTTTTTTTATTTAAAGTGTCTCGAACTCGTTAAGTTATATATATATATATATATATATATATATATATATATATATATATATATATATATATATATATCTACATCATTAATGTTTATAATCTCTTTAAACAACAATAATAATATCTTTACATAATATAGCAAAACAATGTTATATCCCTATCCTTACTCGAGATTCAGAAAAAATTAAAAATAATTTCTAAAACTATAATAGGGGAACAAAAAAATATTTTATTTATTAGAAATATATCGATGAAATTTTAGTGTGAACATCATTGGATATAAGATATTATTTTCCCTTTAAGTAAATCTCCAATAATCCCATTACTTGATAAAACACCAATCTTAAGTCTCGTCTAATATCTTGAGAAAAAAAAGGTTATAACCGAGAAATCATAAAATCATTTTTTTTTTTTTTATAAATATCAACACATGATTATCTAAGGAGAACATCATTGAAAACGTCAAATCATTCCTTGTTTATGTAAATCAATAGTGAAGTATTCCATTACATAGTTCGTTATGAATACATAATAATAAAATATTTTTAACAACTTGAATAGTGTAGGAATAATGTGATAATACAGATAATCTCGTTATAATATATTTTTTTTTATTATCATGAATAATAGTACAAATAGTTTGTTCTTCATGCCATCCTCTAGTTGCTACGTTTATAATCTACACCTCATACCATGATCCATTGTTAAGTGTGAAGACATTTTATTATTTAAAACCTGTCGTTAATTTCAGGTTGTTAGCGATTTAACATTAATGATTTCTCAGCCAAGCTGCGACAGCTAAAAGTAAATTAAGTTTTAATGAAATGTTTGGAAATGTAATAAGCACTTTTTAATAGGTATAATAAAAAACCTAATCTTCACTAATGCTCTTTAACTAAAGCCTTCATTAAATCCTTAACGGTGATTTTATGTCCAGTCATACAACATACTTTAAGTATCTCGTTTAGAAATGATTTTTAATTAAGTAGATAGATGTAACCGATTTAGGAGAATCTAGACGTTAAACCTAGCCCGTCCTGAGTAATGCTGTAGATTAACACTTAGGAATTCAATTACAGAAAATAATTTCAAAAACCTTAAGAAGTTTCCCAAAAAATTGGAACACATTTAGTGTATTATAAAAATGCAAAGAAAAAAAAGTACCTCATGAAACTTTTTGTAAACCTTTGTTATTTTACTTTAATATTAATATTTACAAGTAAAACAAATATTTGTTTTTTAATTATTGCTAGACATGCATGTAGTAAAAAACTAAACATGGAATTTGAAATAAGTAAATAGTAAAAAAAAAGTAAATAAAAGCCTCCAGTGCAAAAAAATAAAAATACTTAGATACATTTGTTCGAAACCTAATTGAATAATTGTAAATTTAGATATTTTTGGGTTAAGTAGCATTTTAAATACTAGTGGTCCATTTATTTAGGAAAAAATAATTGGAATGATATAATATTTTTCGCCTGTATGAGTTTCACCGAAGAGGGAGGAGTAAGTAAGTGGCTCCTTAAACTTAATTTATTTTTTATTTTTGATTGGATTTGAACCCGCAGTTCTTTTTTTATTCTTTTTTTTTTAAATAATAGCTACGATAGTAACTTTAAACAAAATGTAGCAAATTTTAAATAAAAAATACACTCACACACACACACACACACACACACATATATATATATATATATATATATATATATATATATATATATATATATATATTATATATTACTTTTTTCTTGCGGTTGGCACTGTAGATATTTGGCCGTGTAATGTTATCTTACTTCTTACGTTTGGTCGCAGTCAGCAGGCTTCATTTTTTTTTTTTTTATCATCGAGATTTGGAATTTTAATTTAATATTATTGACGTTATAATTGTATACACCTATGAACACTGAGAAATTTATATTTCAAACTTATTCAGAAGAGGTCAAGTGAATAAGGTAAGAATAAGAAATAGGAAACAAAAAAGAAACTTTTTGAAAAGAGTTGAATATCAAAGCTGCGCCGCCATCTTGGAAATTTTCTTAATTATTTCTTTTTAATATTTGTTTTTACAGAAAACGGCTGCTATTCGCGAGTGAAACTTTTTTAATTATCCTCGTTATCCACAGGAAAAAAACGACTTGTTTTTGTAGACTTTTTTTGCATTGTTATTATCGAACCCGGTGGTTTGAAAATTGAAATATATATGATAAATAATAGCATGCGGCTTAATTAGGTGTTCCTTTTAAAAGATAGAAAATATAATTTTTGTTTTGTGTGTTCCAAAGCATAAAACCATAAATTTATAAACACCTATTTTGCTTCAACTTAGTTTGCTTCAACAAAAGTGTACTATTTAAGATCTCTTATACAAGACCTCTTATTAATAAACTCTTCATATTTCTTTTATTTTTTATTTATTAATATATATATATTTTTTTTTATATTTCCTTTAGTTTTATTTATTATTATTATATTTTTTATTTTTTACTTTATTTTTGTATATATTTTTCCGCTTGTATATATTTATTTTGTTTATATTATTGATTTTTTATCGAATGATTTTAAGCTACATAACACCATTACTTATTGCCCACAAGTGGCAGATTGTAGTGCTTTAATAAAGTGTTTTTTTTTTCTAAAAACAAAACAAAAAAACTCTTGACAACAGACTAACGACTAAAGAGAATAGGACAAAATATTCATTACTCTTTACTTAACTTCTTATTCTCCTCTACCCTTATCTCTGCCCTGTCTTTATCTATATTCTCTACTAAATTATAATATTTCGAAAACATGTAGCAGTGCATACAAATATAAAAGAGGAGGTTGTGTCGAGAAAGTTAATTATTGTAACTATAAGAAATCAATGCTCCCTCAGTTCTAAACCATTAATATAATTTTTCGCCTCATGAAATAATCTAAAATTTCAATTTAACGAGTGCAATGAGAATATTATAGATAATAATTTAGTATAAATATTTTTGTAAAATAATTGTATTCCAAACTCTATACTATTAAGCCGTATATATTTTTAAAACTAATTTATTTCTCACCCGAATTTGTTTAGAAAAGTTTCCTCATTTGAATATCGTGAAAGTTTTATAGATATTTTTATAATTAATGAACATTTTATGAAAAATCGAAATCAATTCAGTCCCTGTCATACCTCCCTGTACAACCGTTGTCCTAGAAACATTATAGTCTTTACAGTGAACAGAACCCAAGACCCTTCTTGGGTTGTAATAAGTTTTTTTTTCTAATCAGAAATCAATTCTTTTTATTTATTGGCATTTGAATACACAATATTTTTTAATTAAAAAGTAATTTTTTGCCTATATAAAAATATTAAATACTTCAAAAATTAAGCACAACTTCGTAACCATTTTTTGCCATAAATTATTGGTAGACACCGTAGAGACATATCGCTCCTTCAATAGAACAATGCCATTATTCAAACAAATTTTCATTAGAAGTGTTTGAAAGTTCCTTAAAGATAAAAAATATAAAAATTTGTTTATTGGTAAAGCAAAGTTTTCCCGTTTTATATAAAATGATGGTATTGAAATTCTTTTATTAACTTTTAGACAATTTGTAAAAGCTTGAAACTTTTTGATTTTAACTCGTTTCATTATTCCAATAAAACTTCAAGTTCAAACATAATACAACTCAAAATACAGCTTTTTAAAAAAAGATATGGAATATTTAAATTCCTAAATTTAAAAGCTTCAACCAATACTATTACTATTGGCCAGACTAAAGTATATCAATTACTTGAGGTTTGTCGTTGTTTTTTTGAAGAAGCAATATAGAACTTCGATGCCTATTGAAATCTACAATATTTGTCCCTAATCAGTAAACCGAATTTGAATTTGCAAGTTTTTCCCTACATTCATTTAAGCTCAAGGATTTGAAATAAAGATTCATGATTTCTTGGAGTTAGGAGTGGACTGATATTCATCAAAGATCTTAAATTTGTATTTTCTACTCAATGAGTTCATCTGTAGCAAAGATGTTAGTGTGGTGAGTTATGCCACTGGCACTATTAAAGAAACTCTATTTTAATACAAAAATGCCCCTTCATCGGAAAATCATCAGCATATTGCAAGCCTAGCGAAGTCGCCTACTTACATATACTTATATCCCAGGTTATCGTGGAATCACTTTACTTCACAGCCGTTTATAATAATACCGTTAGAGAAAAACAGTCAAAAGATAAAATAAAAACAAGAAAGTTTCGGAATAATTTCAGTAATTTGTAAAAATACTTTTGACAGTTTAGAAAAGTTTACAATCTATCTAAAAAAATAAACAACTTAAAAACATAGAAAACGTTTTAGTGGAAGGTAAAACTTTGCGAAGTGTTCATAAAGTAACACTAAAAAAAGCACATGAAAATGAGAAAAAAGAAGAAAATGCTTAATTCGCGCGGAGTTGGAAGGAGTAATAAATAGTTTAGAGAAGTTGCGAAAACTCAAGACAATTTTGAAGAAATATTTTTTTAATAACGATGTATCAACATTTGAGCCTGATCTCATTTAACTGGTTTTAGAAAAATATATAGTTAACCGAACTATTTTTAAAAATAGTTGCACCATACTGCAGTGGGACCCAAATTATTATATTTATACTTATTGAATTTTAATTTGTATATTTTAACACGAATTGTTTCCATAAGAGGTTTCGTTCATTCATACGGCTATGGAGCTTAATAGAGTCTCTTTATTTATTTTTTTTCAGACTTCAAATCTTGAGTAGTAATCGCATACTCCATTCCTGAAAATATTGTCAATTTATTTGAAACAAATAAACTCCTGAAAATTAAAAAAAAAAACTTTAACAATAACTAATAACAATCGAGTAAAAACTCTCAAAACTCAGCCCATTGTAGCGCCTTAAAATAGGTAACAGAAGGCTTTTGGTTTATATAGAATTATATAGAAGCATTTTCAGATATTTGTTGTAAATTGGTATTATATTGTAAATAAATTTTGGAGGATGCGAAAAAAAATACAATGTTTTTAATAAATGGAAATAAATAAATAACAAACATAGTGTATTATATTAAAATGCTAGTAAGCTTTGCTGAATTAACTCCTTTTATTCCTTACAGATGTAACACGAGATTATGCTTTCTTATGTAACATTTTACTCTTATGTTACTAAGAAGAAAAACATAGTTAACATTAATTTTTGATAGCTTGTTCATAGAATGATTTGAAAACATTTAGTCCAAATGCGTATGAAATAATAATATTGTAAAGTGTTTTGAATAATAATATTGTAAACGTAATATTGAGACAAAAACATATTTTTTTACAAACCAAGGAGTAATCTTGATAATAATAATTAAAATTAAACCCAAAGGCTCGATTCCGACATCATCAATCTCTGTTAACATACTTCCTTTCATGGATTACCGCACAAATCCATACCCTCAAGATCACCCTTAACGAAATAATTTCACATACGTCTTCGTATATTAACCGGCTCGTCTAGGTCTTATTAACTTTTTTTGAAATTCATTCGTTACAAAACCAGAAAATGTACAGGTCTATCTCTACCTTATCAACTATATCAACCGGATGAATGCAGAAAAATTCCACTTTTTATAATATCCTGTATTCTACAGATGTCTCCTAGATCTTTTTCAGGCCAAATATTCCACGCAATACCTTATTTTCTAATGTCTTAAGATGTTTTTAATCCTCCAACGTTTATGATATCGTTTTTTATTCATAAAGAACAGAAAAAAATTATAGTTTTAAAAATTCCACTTTTTAAATTTTGAGACCCAAAAAGAATGTTATGTAATGCCGATCCAAGTGCAAATTGTGGAAGGAAACGAAACCACTATACCAATCTTAATAATCCTCCCACCTACGCCTCGGTCTACCCCTCATACGTTTACTAGTCAGTACAACGCTTATTAACATTTTAGGAATTCGTTCATTACCGAGCCCAACTACTTTACAAGCCCAACTTAATCTTAGCGACGCTATCACTTACCGGATACATGCTACTGTCATTGTCTTATTTTTTATTCAATAACGAATAAAGTAATGGAACGAAAAGTACAATTATTCATTTAAACGTTGTTGTTTTTTCAAATTGAAATTAGCCATACACAGTTCGGATATTAATCGTTACTATTATCAGCAATGATTGCGACATTAATGATAAGATATTGCTGATGAGATTAAATTACAGAGTGACGCCTGTGTTGACACGGAGGTTGCCGGGAATATTATCTAGATGGAACTAGTGCATAATTCCCGATGTGCGTGACCTCTTCACTCTTCTATCTCCTTGGAATATTTATAAGCAACTTTGAAGGAACTCCAATGTTTCTCTTCCCTTCCACGATACTTCATCAAGGAGCCCATCATTTCCATCTTGATAAAAGGCTGGCTAGTAGTGGAATATATTTAATTTATTTTTTTTACCAGTTAAAGCGGTAGAGGCGATAGTCGGAGTGGAAAATTGATGATAATAAATTGTATAAACTTTGATGAAATGGCTTCCAAATACAATATTTCCTTTTAGTATTTTTTCTCTTTCCGTTTATTTGTTGGGACATTCCGTATATTTGTTTACTGTGAGCTTTAAAAGAAAAAAAACTGTACCGCTATAAACTATGAAGTGTCTTGGGCTGAATACATAGTAGAGGGACTTTGTAGGGAGGTGATTTGACCGAGATGAACTAGTTTTTCTTTCAAATAAGGGTACCAACTCTATAAAGGCTTGGTGAACCCAAGGAGAATCTGTAGATCCCAATGGGGCCATCCGTGGCTGCTAACATACTAAATATAGCCAGATTTAAACCCGAGACCATCGGCACGCCAATTCAGTGCTCTACACACTGAGCTACTCCGGTCCCTGATATTATGCACTATTTAATTAATTATTTACAATATTAACTGTTGACATAGGTAATAATCATTAATGAATATGCATTGTTATAAATTAGGTCCTTTTACAAAGTTATAAAAAATACCAAAGCATAAGTTACTGATATAAAGAACTTTTAGAAGTTTGTTTCTTATTTGTTTCCTACAAAAGTCGGTGATTGTGATTTTTGTTTGGTTTTTTATAATGTGCCAAATCAAATCTTTAAATACGCATGCACTCTCTATATAAAGTGTTACTTTTGAAAGTGGTACAAGTCTATTTGGAGCTAAAAAAAATTATTCTTTTAAATAATTTTAATGTTTCGTAATAAAATTTAAAAGGTGCGTAGGTTTTAAAACACCACTCTTGGCTATGTGCTGAGTGATAAAAATTCCCCTTTGGCCTGTATTTTTAAGTTAACTCAAATGTAAACCATTAAATACAGTGATTATGGATTATGGTGATAAAAATGGACTTCAACAGCTGGATGGATGGAAAACAGCAGCTCATATCATGATTTTTTTAAATTCCTATCTATTTAAAATTTAATGAAGTCGGACCGAAATTATGTTCGTATTTTATCATGAATGAGTGAAATATATATGGTTTTTCTTGTTCATGTAGTAATCAGAGAATCTATTAATGTAGAAATCAGAGATCACACTGCTTAATGTTTGTATTGTAGTTCTCTTTCAATCCATACTCAGAAAAAAAACTTGTTAGTTTGTTTATTTTAGTAATTTATAATTCGCTCAAACTAACAATCAGCTGTACAGTATAGTTGTTTGGGCCCTTCAAGATAATAAAATAAAAACCCACCTTTTGTATACCTTTCCTAGCGGAGCAGTCTCAATTTTGAAGCAACTACGAACGGATACTCGCTTCTCTCCATCACGCAAAGAAAATTCAGGATTCCTTTTCCATATATCCTTTTCCCTTTTCCCCCTCATCCTGAACTACGCTAATTCTTTCATCATATTAGGGCGCCGCACGAGACTGATAAGTCAACCGCATCCTTATACAATGTTTTTAATGCAAATAGCCAACAATAGTATTTTATAAATATCTTGTTTCTAGCATAATAACTGGAAGAAATTTTTATTTCCGATCGAATTCATAAGAATATATATTTTTCTAATTCTAAGAATTTATATTAATCCGTATACAATAAAAAATGTAGTTGTAGGAGTCATTTAATTTTTATTAAGTGTTCATAATAATGAAAAGATAAATTATCGATTTGAGACCATTAATCATTAAAATTAAAAAAAAGGGTGAACAGAAATGGATAATATTACAAGAAGTATGGTATCTCAATGTGTAAGGACACCGCTCTAAAGCAATCTTAAGATCCCGATGTAGGCAACTTCATCATAAAAATAGAGTTGGTGTGTTTTTCCTCCCCTTTATTATTCTTTCATAACTACATTGCGTTGAAAATGGAAGAAGCTTGGTTGCAAAGATGAAAGAAGAATGTAAGTAGTTGTCATATTTAAAAAAATGAAGTAAACGAAAAAAATCTTGTATGATTACAATTCATGAAGAATTTTGTGTAGAGTTCTGTTTCTAAGCCCTCGGCTGTGGCAATCACAGATTTTCACCAATTAACAGTCTCCACCCTACAGAGGCTGGATTATATATATATATATATATATATATATATATATATATATATATATATATATTTATATATATATATTAATACTATTGAACATATTATTTTATATCATTAAGTTATGATTTTTTAGAGAGCGAAATATCCCCAGTGTCTAACGTAACTGTCCACTAAACTAAAAGAACCTGGTTCGACACTGGATGTGGTAGTTTAATTATTTGTCCTGTTACCGGATGTGGACGGATCCTATGGGATTCCCAAGAGCCCCCGGGGAATTCATAATTGGGGAATATTTGGCTGTTGAGCGAGATCTCGGCAGAATTCCCATCAACAGTTGGTTTAGGAACAGTACATTACTTACCAAGCACTGATCCCTCGCTTGATAGGTTTGATTCTTTTTTTTCTCATAAAATATTATAAAATAAATGAGTATAGAAATCGAATAATCGAAATAAGCTATTTTGTTAAGTTATTTTGTGTTTAAACCATTTTTACATCAATGATTTAATTCAAATGATTGAACGATTTTGCTGGCCGTCAGGAACACAATAAAATAATATTATCCTTAATAAACAAAGAGTTGTTACTATTTTAATTTACTATTGAAACCGATTATGACTATCCCATTACCTTAGTTACTGTACTATCAATCCTCTTTATACTAAATGTCTCCAATATTTATATTTCTATAATTGTGGATATCTAATACAACTGGATAAACACAATTTAAATTCTTTAAAAATAAAATCTATATGGGCGACTGGTTTATCACATCAATGAGCAAACAAACAATTTTTGTTTGATTTTTAAAAATAGGTATTTTACATTGAAAAAATGTTGATGAAGTCAAAATAATCGATTCCATATGATTACCAGAAAAATAAAAAAGATAAGGAAATGTATGCTGTAAGTAAACCTGCGTTTGTAATTCAAATTATCACCTTAAATTTCAAAAACATCTAAAAAGAAATCACCAATCAATGTCTCTCATAGGGAGACATCATTAGGAAATTAACCAATAATTGGAATAAATGAAGATGGAATATAGCCCATCTTTCATCAACAACCAGATGCACTAATTAGTGACAATCAAAGCACTCCATGGCGTCCATTCATAGTATATTATGATTGTTAATTGATCGAATGCTGTCTTTATGTTTGGACTGTTGATATGAATTGTGATATTATCAGATATATATCTGATCTCCATTGATGGGAATGTTCGTTGAATGTACCGATGGTGCTTTTGATGAAACGATAACTGGTTGTTAGTTATTATACATTATTTTAGAGCCTTGACGTTTACTATTTTGGAATTTACCGATTGCATTCCAAAAAAAAAAATCTAATGGTTAGTCTTATATATTTTGCCATAAAACAGAACTAAAGTGTTTATGTGAAAAGGAAGTATCATATAATATATCGATAATAATATAATAAATTGAATAAAGGTTGAATAGTTATGCAAATGTAATGCACATGCTTTGTATATGGCTAAATCCTGTAGTTTGAAGTAATACTGACACTAAACTTTCTCCTGCTTTAATTATAGATTTACCTCCCCCCCAAAAAAAAAAAAAACACAAAAAAAAATAAGCTATAACTTTACTGTTGCATACATTTTTAAAGAACATGGTTTAAATGGGAATATTTTATATAAATTAAAATAAACTGAAATCGATTACGTTTCACTTACTTTCCTACAGTATTTATAATATTACGTTTTTAGACAATATGTCAAATTTATTAAAATGACTTTAATTAAAGAGCAATTTGTAGAGACGTTCGGTAAATTAACAAAAATTGAAAATTCGATTATTATTGCTTGAAAACGTTTTGGACTGATTTTTAAAACTTAACCAGAATCAGGTAAAATCAATCAATCAAAGTCAAGACATTTTTTATGGAGTATTGATATTAATGAATTATTAACTAAAAAATTAATAATTATTTATAAGCTAGAGAAAAGTTTGAAATGAATATACATTTAGGAAGTGGAAAGAAAAATCAAAATAAATTAACAACTTCTTAACCTGTAATAAGCAAAATAGCAATATTTCATCAATAGCGTATAATAAAAATTATAAAAATAAATTGTATAATAGGAGGATCAATACATTCCGGCTGGCGCAACTCTCGTTCAATTACTTTTACATCTTTTGCAATTCTGTTTTCTAAATTATTCAACACTGAATAGTCCTAGGTTTTTCAAACCAACCGAATCGTGCTCAGGAATTTCTTTTCTCAAATGACGTGAATGAATGACTCAAATTACGTTTTACTTATTATCAAAGTTGCAGATTGAGAATGAACACAATTTTTGGAAAGTAAATACTCAAAAAAGTAACAGTTTTTTTTTTCTTTACCTTACCTTCCACTTGGTTTTTTCTTTACCTTACATACGGAGGTTTACGATAGGTGCGATAACAATTCTCATTTAATCAAATTATTTTATATTTAAAAGGTAAATTACAGAGAAGTGATAATTATAATAATGTAATCTATTTTTTAATTTAATTTCTAGTAGGGTTTAACTATTTGTTTGGAATTCGCTTGTTTTTTTCGTTATTAAAATTTAAAACTCGTTAATTTTCTCGTTATTTTTTAACGTTTTACTATCCACATTGGAGGTCTTCTTCAGGGCTGAATTGACAAGATACAAACAAATTAAAATGATGTATAAAAAATTACAAAGAATTCAAATATATTAAGTAAAATATACAAATAATGTTCTTGGAGTAAACCAGATACAAAAGTTGGTATGATTTAAGTTATAAAATAAAATAACGGTAATGTTTGAAATATATGATCTGCAAAATTAGGATATGAGTACTTAAAAATTTATCAGAAACCATGTATAAAATTTTAAAAACAAAAAGAATAATACGTGGATATTACCTTATAGTTAATAAAAAATAATCGAATAAGTGAATTTTAAATTAAGAAAAAAAATTAATTACCATAAACCACAAAGTTATTTACAATAATTAAGAAAGTTAATAACAATAAACATATATTGGATATGTATTTTAGTGATAAATTCAATAAAAACTTTAAAAACGTAAATGCAATAACAAATTTTCTTTTTATATAAATGTTGATGAAGTATTACATTAAAGTAAAGCATTCGATGCCCAACCACTTTTTTTGTAGTTACTTTCTGTTGTTTTTAATATAAGAACATAGAATGTTTGAAGGCATCAATAAACATGGAATACATTATTTTAATAAAATCCATTTTCAGGATCAGTATTATAGCAGAACTAAACTTGTACACGTTTGGAATGAAGCCTCCCTTTTAGTTCAAATTTTTAAAATCCTTATTTTTTCACTATGCGGTTACTCGTGTAGCAACAGATTCCAGACCGTGTACTTTATTAGGGATTAGGGACTTCATATTACACCAAGACTGTTCATTTAGCAAACAGTTTGTAATTTTTTTATCTCATTTTTGTATTTTATATTTGCTTATTCAATTTCTCATTTCCTATTAATTTATAAGGCAAATATTATAATATAATTAAACCTAAGACAAGTGGAATCAGGTCGACTAAACTGCATGAAATACTCGTGCTAGAAATCAACCAAAGTAAAAAATGAAAAGCGGCGGGCCTGATGAAATCTTTGTGGTATTTATTAAATTGCTTTACTCTAATAACAGTATCGATAAGTTAACTGGCAGTCGATGACCTAAGTCATTTTGTTTATATAATCGATTTGTAATTAGGAAGCTTCATCAATGATTGCTTATTGTCGGCAATGTAAAGCTCCTTGACTCCCCTTCTTCTGTTGGATATGTTATTAGTTATAAGTCACTAGATAAGTTATAATGTTAGTCAATAGTTAGTAGTCAACCTAATCCGTTTATATCAGAAAGTCTCTTTGTACAGATATTTTATATCGTTCCGTTTCACCAAAATATCAATTACGTCTACCCATCCAAGTCAATCATATGTCAATAAAAACATGTTCGTTTACATTTGTTTCAGAGGTCTATAAAAAGATTCGATATTGTAAGGGATGATATGTTCAATACACTGGTTATCCAAAACCTTCTATGGAACCAATTAGCTTAAATGAACATTGATAATTTCTGATCAGAAGCAATCGCACTTAAGGAAGGAGTCAATGACTTCCACCCTTCAGTATCTTTTAATAATATCCCACTGGTGCCTGTAGAACAGATCCGTTACTTAGGGTTGCATCTCGACAAACGATTAACCTGGAATCCTCATACAAGGCTGAAAAGATAAGAAACCGCTTGACGTTTCAGGCTACTTCAACACTTACTAGACAAACGCTCTAAGCTCCCACTTAATTACAAAAGACTACAGCCTAAAGTCTACATGACCATCATTCGACCTATTTGGACTTACGAAGCAGAGGTTTGGGGCTCTATTAAGCCATCGAATTCTTCTCGTATCCAATTCCTACAATCCAAACTCCTTCGTAAAATCTTCAATGCTCCTTGTGTTAAGAATAAAGTCATCCATAATGACCTTAATGTCCCATTTGTTGCTGATTTGGCCCGAACCCGGTACCTATCCTTTCATAACAAACTTCATTTCCACTCATACCCTGTAGTTTCAACCCTAGCTTTCTCTTGAATTCCCTATAATCCTCCGAGGCGTCTGAAAAGAAGATGGCCACGCGACCTTAAAAAAAAAAGGAAGGAGTACGACAAGGTTGCATTATTATTAACAACACTGTTCAATGTGTATACTGAATATTTTTCCATAGCAACTGACAGAAGTGTATGGTTTTATGATAAGTATGTAAGTAAGTATGTGAATAATGATTATATTATTATATTGAATAAGTGATTAAGTAAAATTTTTTTCAAGATGTATTTCTTATACTTAAGGAAACAGAATAGTCTATGAATAGACTGAGTTAAGTATTTGCTTGAATTGCTTTGCCTGGTTGACTTGCTTTGATTTGGTTATTGCTTATAATACAACTCCATTCCAAATCAAAAACTAAGAGATTAGGACGATGCCGCATACCTCAGTACAGTTAACTCTTTCTGAACAAATTTGTCAAAAATATTTATTCACCGGAACTCTTGCTGGCTCAGATATTCATAAACGAAAATTCAATTCACTTTTTTTCCTTAAATAGATTGCGAGAATCGTCTTCCGCTTAAAGACTTAGTCCTTCGAAAGTAGAAATGGGGGGAGGGCGAATTAAAATAAATCGAAGACTCCTTCGAAAATTTATCAATCGGAACAGTTTTGGATGGATAGGATAATTTGTTGAAGAGGGAAGATTTAAAAGTTGAGATGAAAGCGAGCGGCGTTATCAGTCAACTGGCTTATTTGTCAAGACTTCTACTCGGTCTTAGTCCCCTGATAAGAGTGCCATGCCCAGTATCTTCTCAACCATTTCCAACCAAATACTCCTTCGACCTTCCTGCTTTAAAGCTTCCTTTAACCTTAAAGGAGGAGCAAAGGTGTACCCATCTATCTACCCAGCTACCCTAAACATAGTACTAATTTTCCTACTATATAATTTTTTATTGCAAAAAATATGGTAATAGGTTTCCTATTATAGGAAGTTTACCGAATAGTCAATTTAAAACAGTTTTTCATACATTATATTTTTCCCTCACCCTGAGGATTTTTTATCATATTACTATTTTTTAGGTAATATGTCTCTGCTCATAGAAAAAAACCTATATCACCAAAACCCATAAAGGTTATTGGGTTCAGTACGTGATAGAGACTGTATTGTTTCATGACGACGGTTGTACTGAGGGGTTACTACCCTAGATTAAGCTGAACGCCCAGGTTTTTCTCCTAGTTAAGGATATCGTCTCAAAAGGCTGGTTGCGCCCTAGTATGGTCCCGAGATCCTACATGATCCATCCCCGGTTGTTAACAGATTAAAAAAATTATCTGCCACGGTCGGATTTGAACTCGGGACCTTCGGCAGAGAACTCTACTACTGAGCTACACCATAGATAATATACGTATATAAATATGTATACATGTAGTTTATGGCTTTATGCAATCGTTATAACTTCATAAATAATCATAAATCTAAATTAATTTAATTATAT
The DNA here is from genome assembly GCA_037127475.1 of Arma custos. Taxonomy (NCBI): domain Eukaryota; kingdom Metazoa; phylum Arthropoda; class Insecta; order Hemiptera; family Pentatomidae; genus Arma; species Arma custos. The sequence continues at coordinate 50,630,415 of CM073764.1, read as the reverse complement.
TAGTAAATAATTAATTAGTACATACAGCAGTACATGCATGATTTTATTTTTTTGGAAGATTCTAAAGGAATATTTGAACAAATTAGGTCTACTGAATAATGTATGACATCTTCAAACAACAACTCTAAGCCAATCATTTATTAAAAGACATTTTAGATAAGTAAATAAAAAAATATACTCCGTTTTAATATTTATTTATTCAAGCTATATTTAAATTTTTGTATCATCAATGCTAAGCTTTAGTCAATTAATTCAAGAACAATGTATTTTACTGTATTGAAATCGCTCGATCTTAATCGATGGAAATAGAATATATATATCATACATGCAATGCATAAAATAGTAAGGATTGGAAAATTATTTAAAATTTAGGTTTATACTGTTCTTTAATGTTTATTTATCTGTACCAAAAATAACCAAGTAAATCTATAATCAATAATATAGGTAGATAAATAATTAATAAGTCGTATTACTTTTAATAACTTCGTCTGATTATGATTTGCCATTAACAATTATGCAAGCATTTTGAGGTATGCCACTCAGAAATGACGATGTGGTATGAATATTATTACATTTTAAAAATACAAATTTGAAAGAAAATTCTTTGTTATACTGATATCGTAATTTCTGTTTACTTATACAAACATATAAAAAGTAATATTTTGTATTAAACCCCACTTTAAGCCTTCCTTTGCATTTTTCATCTATAAAACATTAAATAAATTGATAAAATTTCAGTAAATTGTTAGAATCCCGTGACATTTCCTTGATCATTCCTTTAAAGTATTTTCCATCATTGAGATGAAAAGAGTCCCGCTGCAATGAAATAAACCTATACGAGGTCTTTTTATTTAACGTTTCAAAGCCCTCTGAATTCAAATAATCAAGTTACGCAGAATAGTCTGTCAGTGGAGAAGTTAATCCGACTAGAAAAAAGTTATAGCAAACGGAAATTGCAAAATATTTCTAAACTAAAATTTCTGTGGGGTCACTATAACTAAAGTGAAAAAATTTTACTGAAGGAAAATTTAATAAAGAGTTTTTGAAAAATAACATAGTACAATATTTCCGTTTCATAATTTTAAAACGTTTTCTCGTCTCTAGTCTAATTCTATTATAATCTTGTTGAACTCGGAGTTTACAATATCATTACAATGTTTTTTTTCATTCAAAACAAATTTAATCAAACTAGTTATATCGTTTGTAATAATTATAATTAATAATAATGGTAATAATTATACAGCTATTAATATGGTTGTTCTCAGTCTTTTTGAAATATTCTTCAAATGAATGCCTAATTTAAAAAAAAAAGTTGATGTTTTCCTTTGAAATAATTAAAATTTGATATTTTATATATTTTAAGCGAGTATCAATGTATATAATAATGTAACGTAAGATGTATCAATGTAAAACTAATATTTAACATATAAATCCTCTAAAAATAAAAAAAAAATAATGCTCAAAATAAAGTTCTACCTAACAGAAATTGCGGTGTCAAGTTTAATATGTCTGTGGTATTTTAGCAACTAATTTTCGAAATAAACTAACAAAAATGAAATATAAAACCACCATTAATCGCTTTTACAAGTTTCTATAATTTCCTGAAAAAAGTTGTAATCAAACACTGGTATTACCATTGCAAAATTAAATAACCGTTAATATCAGAAATTTGTATTCTTGGAAATTGCTTAAATGTCAAATTGTAGAATTTTCAAGAAATAAAAAACCATTAAAATTTGTTTATTCAGATAACTATAAATCTACCATTGTTGAAATAAGGGATAACATTTTTCCTAAATGAAATAAATTCGCCGCAAATAAAAAAAATATGTATACATACCTTATAATATATATTTTTCAACAATGTAATCTACGACAATATAACAATACAATATGAGAACGTCGAAACTATATTGTACTCATAATCAGGCTCTATATTATTATTATGATCATTATTATAATAATTATTTTTATTTAATTATTTAATAATTATTTTCATGTTTTGAATTTTTATTATTTTTTTTATTTTTATTCTAATCAGCGGCTTAGCCTTTCCAAGTTGTTTTGCTGATATCTTCTTTATGATTCAGTGGTTGCATTTGGGTCTGGTTGGTGCTATGTCTATGTTTGGTATCTTATTGGAGTGCGAGGTTGGGATATGCTTTACTTTCGCGTTTTTATATATCTTTCATTATTTACTTTCTATCCTGACAAATTTTGACTAAATTTGAGAAATTTTGGCAGGTATTTCACTTTCTATCCTGGCAATACCTAAATTTGAGAAATTTTGGCAGGTATTTCACTTTCTATCCTGACAATACCTAAATTTGAGAAATTTTGGCAGGTATTTCACTTTCTATCCTGACAACACCTAAATTTGAGAAATTTTGGCAGGTATTTCACTTTCTATCCTGACAATACATAAATTTGAGAAATTTTGACAGGTATTTCACTTTCTATCCTGGCAATGCCTTACTTTGAATCATATCGGTAGGTATTCCTCAACTCTTTATTGTCTTAATAGATAATAGGATCTCTGAATTTTTTCCACTTATGTTTTATAATTATTATACGATTAATTATTGGATTAAATTTATTAAAGAAAAGTTTAAACTTTAAGTGAACAATTAAGTTATTTTTTAACTATATAAATAACAATCCATAAAGATTAATTCTAAGGTTTATTAAAATCCTAGAAAAATGTTTTTTTCATTTAATCAATTAATAAAAGTAGTTAAGCCTATAATGGGATATGAGAGTCTAACTACACAGTAGATTGAGAGTCGTCGACAAAAAATGAAATTCATAGAAACTAAATTTAAGCAATATCAAGTTAATTTGTGCTAGATATTAATACCCTAGCCAGATAACAGATATTTCTCAAGCGGTTCTAGTTCTAGAATTATCAATGAGTTTGAATAATATGGAATGAGATTTTATCTTGAAATATTATAGTGAATTTTTCAATTGAAAATATTTTTTTAACTGTAATGATGCGTATCTGATATTTTAGACATGTTTAATAAAACCTATGAAACATAAAACAAATGTAATATAAATTAAACTAAAACAGAAAGTGGGTGATGAGATAATCTAAAGTAAATATTTGTACAAACTTTAATAGATCAATTTAAAACATAAATATTTAATACACTTTCAAGTGTTTTAATATATAATTGGAAAAGATAAAAGTAGAGGAGGAAATTTAGGGAACAAAGTTTTCCAACAGGGTGTAGGAAACCACTGGCTGCTTGCTACTGGGCCCCTTCCAGTGAAGACCAACAACAACCAGCAAAGAGAACTTCTAACAACAAACCCAACAATTTAGTTCCCACCACACCATCTGCTCTCTCACACAACCCTTCGGATATTGGAACATTAAATAGCCGGAAAAACTTTATTTATAACAAAATGTATACATAAGCAATGTATGTGAGCATAAATGTGAAAAATTCTTTGTTACATAAGTACAAGATATAACTGACACAAGGTGCACAAGTTTAACGTTGCAAAATCGTTTTTAGAATTAAAGTGGCAGATAAATTATTTATTCCAGTAAAAGTATGATTCTATGGGCCCCTTCTCGGGCTCACTTAGCCTCTTATAAATGATCTCACACCAATATTTATATAAAAAATACATACCATGTAGGAATGACGGTACTATCAGGAGTGACTTTTTCTATTGTTGGATTTTGGAAAAATCGCCTTAACAATTATAAAAGTAAATAGTGATGCTAGTCAGTCATCTATATTAAAATAAAAATATTTACTACTGCAACCAGTGAAGGAGGTAGATGAGATTCACAAAAAGAGAAGATCTTAAAAAAAAAGTTAGTAATTATTGTTTGAAGTAAATTATTAGCAAAATTAATAAACATATTTTATTAAATTGATTTTGTTAAAAAAATAATTCTTATGTGATTAGTCCTGAAAATGGATATAACCGGCTTTGAAACCAAATGTCTCATTTATTATGTCAATTAACTGCAGTGAATTGACTATTTGGGATCGGAAATCAGATTTAAAATTTAATTACTTGCCAATTTGATTAGATTGTAAAATTTTCTTTTGTTATCACAAGTAAAGAATAAGCAGATGTTATAATGATTATATTTAATAGAATATCCATGATAGTTCTTGTTCTAAAACCAATTACTTAGGGCCTGTAGTAAGCTGTGTGGTTTCCATTATTTGTGAAGTTATCCCAGTTTATATAAGCGAGTTTAAATTAGATTTCCATATTGCATCGAATAGCAGAAAAGTAGACGGGGTTGTGTACAACAAGTGGAGTAGATAAGCGGGTGTAGCGGGTGTATGCTAAACTGCGCGTGCCCATTCAGCAGCACGAACCCCTGCCTGTCAGTAAATAACTCGCTTTGCCTTTTTTCGTTCATTTTTCCTTCAGTGTATTCTGCCTGAGCAATTTATCCGGAACGGACATTACTGCGAGATAGCATGCTATTTGAAAAAATATTGATGGCGCTTATCTATATTTTTTTTTTAAATAATTGTATACTGGTCAATCGTTTTTCCTCATAGCAAAGAATAGGGGGGGAATCGTTCAAAAAATCTTTTGCGCTCATCATATATTCTTCACTTACCTCCTCATAATATTTTTTTAAATAAAAATAAGTTATTTTCTACAAAATTGTGGAATAGGAAAATTGATCCCATATTCCATTTAAAGACATAACAATATATTTCATTATAATAATAATCATTATAATAATGTAGAGCCTGATTATGAGTACAATATAGTTTCGACGTTCTCATATTGTATTGTTATATTGTCGTAGATTGTATTGTTGAAAAATATATATTATAAGGTATGTATACATATTTTTTTTATTTGCAGCGAATTTATTTCAATTAGGAAAAATGTTAACCCTTATTTCATCACTCTAACAATGGTAGATTTTTAGTTATCTGAATAAACAAATTTTAATGGTTTTTTATTTCTAGAAAATTCTACAATTTGGCATTTAAGCTATTTCAGACAGTTCAAGAATACAAATTTCTGATATTAACAAAAGGAAACTAAACAGTAAGCAAAGGATAAAAAGGTCTTCCAATTGGTACACGCCTGTTTCTCCAAGTATATGAATGCAGAAAAGCAAAATATCTAGAGAGACAAATTATTTTTAGGACATGTGTGGAATATTTTCAAGGACTGATTATAACCGAAATATCAAATGATAATAAAACATCTAATAAAAAAATTAATTTTTTAATTACTATAGCAGAAATTACAGATAATGGATCATATGAATTTTTTGGAGCAATCCAATGATGGGGGCACAGCTAGTAATACATACGTTATTTATAGTTTTAATATACTCTTTAACTATTATTATTACATTATATTCAGTAGTTTTACTGATTATACAGAAATCTGTCTGTGGTTTCATTTTTAATTTTGAACCTATTTCAAAATGGGAATATAACTTGTAGTTATTAAACTTAAAAATATCATAACGTAAATTGTAAGAAATCTTATTACATTTACAACTTGTAACTGTTTACCTTTACACCTCTCTAAATCCTAATCAAAATGTAAGCAGAGAATCTCTCTCTTTATTTCCTCGCTTTATTAGAGGCAGATTTATGACGCGAGAAGTTAAAGTTTTTGTAATTTTTTTTCAGCCTTTCTTCCTCAATCCGCTCCCATTTATTATACTCCCGCCAAAAATTATGCGCATAAGAACCAGTTAAGGCACCTCACCACCACGGGCTGGGATTAATCGTTCGTATTTTTCAACTCACCTTAAGAGAATATTAAGTAACTTGTTCAAAGTAGTTTGGCTAACATATTTTTGTTGGAAATTCTAAACTAGATAAGGAATCTTTTTGATACATTTATTTTTTTCTATGTAGAAAACTTTTTAATGATGAAATTAAATAGTCAGAGTGAAGTCAGTGTAATATTTTTCATACTGATCGCCGGATTAAGTGAGCGATATAAGACAAATAAAACATGAGGTGTGTTCATTAATAGTATAAACTATTAAAAACAAAACTATTGGACAATAGATAAAATAGACAACAGACTAGTGAAAACAGGAGGGATAAAGAAACCCGCCAACGACTTTGGACACAGAAGTGTCTTTGATATAATTGAGTGAAATGCAGAGTTAAAAAAGCATTCAGACTTAATGCTGAACAAATATAACTTTGACAAAAGATTCCACGTTACGGCGATTTGTAAAAGCAAGAATGATTGCTGTAATCCACCCAATGGTCTAAATCTGTACACGGATGGATCCAACGGGGAGCGTGGTGCCGGCTCGGGGTTCTGGTTAAAGGGTTGCCGGGGCATAGGCCGACGCTTGAGTCCTAAAATTCCCTAACCTAGGTCTAGACTTCTGAGAAATTTTAGATATTCTTTGAATCTAAGTTCTTGAAGTTCCTTGTGTCGTCCAGAGTCAAGGTCAAATGTCCTCTTTCGATTTAGTGCTTTATATTCAAAGAGAACGTGCCAGGGGGTTTCGCCCTCCTCTGTGCACCATCTGCACCAAGGTTCTTGTTCAATGCCCAAGCGATGATATGTTTCCTGAGTTTACAGTGCCCAGTAATGGTTTCAACCATGGTTTTGAGGTCGGTTCTCGACATGCGGGCAGCTTTTTTCTTGATTTTCTCAGATAGATTGTCATTTGGATCCATTATAAAAAGTTTAGTATGCCTTATCTTGGCTCTATCCCAACGCGATTTTATCTTCCTCTTGGCTAGTTTGTAAATTGTATCCTTAGCCAGGGGAAGGGAAATCCCTTTCTTTTCTGCTCCTTTCTTTGCCAATTTGTCGGCCCTTTCATTTCCTGGTATATTACTGTGCCCAGGGATCCAAATTATGTTAACTCTGTTATGTACAGCGAGTGCAATGCATTGCATGCTACCTGACTGTCAGTAAGAAAATTAATTACCTCCATAGTGAGGGCACCTTTCAAGTATTGTCCATATTTCCGTTTGGAATACAGTGGGTGTCGTGCCCAGAGCTATGTAATAGCCTATGCCCCGGCAACCCTTTAACCAGAACCCCGAGCCGGCACCACGCTCCCCGTTGGATCCATCCGTGTACAGATTTAGACCATTGGATGGATTACAGCAATCATTCTTGCTTTTACAAATCGCCTGTTTTACAAAGTAACGTGGAATCTTTTGTCAAAGTTACATTTGTTCAGCATTAAGTCTGAATGCTTTTTTAACTCTGCATTTCACTCAATTATATCAAAGACACTTCTGTGTCTAAAGTCGTTGGCGGGTTTCTAAATCCCTCCTGTTTTCACTAGTCTCTACTACTATATATATATATATATATATATATATATATATATATAACTTATGTACTTCAGAAAGACAAAGTCGGGAAATAAACAACTCACTTGAAGGCTGGTTAAACACTGCTTTATTCAAGTTACAATCCTCTATTTACAATGTTGACATCCACTGTTTAGGATTAGTGTCTATACTGATATATGTCCTATCTTAACTCCCCCCTGCCAGTTTACGAATACCCTCGTAAACTCAAAACAAGACAAAACATAGTCATAACATAAGAATACAAAAATAATAACAGAAAGAAAATTAAATACAATATCCTCAGATCAATAAAGCTATCACTTACAAAAACCAAAAGAAAAGAAAACTTACACTATGTACAAGAACTCACTTAGCACTTTAACTTAAGAACATTATCACTCTACTGACCTACTTTAAAAAACACTTAAAAATACAAAATAATAAAAATAATAAAAAAAAAAATACAAACAATGGTAATCATACATATTTATATGAGAGTTTCCCCAGCTGGAATTTTCAGCTGTTCAATATGTACCGTTCTACATTTTCTGGGCTCCGCCAGACTCTGAATGGTGACCAGATTGTGCTCCCTAATCGCAATCACGTTGAATGGCCCCTCGTACCTGAGCACCTCCTTTGCGCGATTTGACACAATCTTTCTGTAAACAATATGGCCTATCCTAAGAGTTCCCAGGATATCCTTCACACCAAAATTATCCCTGGCTACTCTCTTACTCTTCTCCGAGACCATTCTTGTACACGCTTTTCCCCATATTCGGTCGAGTTTTATTCTGTTCGCGACTAGGTGTTCCGCCATGGTGTCATCTACGACCGTACCGTTCCCGTCCCTACGTCGAGCTCGTAAACCAAAGAGGACCTCGAAAGGGGAGAATCCCGTACCCATGTGGATTGAGTGGTTATACGCCGCAACAGTCCGAGGCATCGCCACATCAGCCTCCAACCCTTTATCCACATGGAATACACGAAGATGTTCGCCCTGAGTACTATGGAGCCGCTCAATCCCTCCCCTACTTTTGGGATGCCCGGGTGTATTCCAGTGCCAAGCGACACCGCAATCTTTCATGTCCTTTCGCAGTTGGGCATTGTCGAACTCTCTACCGCTGTCCGAGGAAATCGAATCTGGCATCCCGTAACATTGGAACCATGTTCGGAGGGCGTCACCGACTGCGGCCGCTGACTTCTCTTTCACCGGATGGGCCATGGCTATTTTACTGAATATGTCCACGATAGTTACCCACTTAAAGCCCCTCCACGTAAAGGTGTCAATTTGGAGGTCCGTTAGCGGCGCTATAGGCGTAGACGTCTCCACTTGCAACCCTACTGGGGGATGGCGATCATACTTCGCGACATGGCAAATGGCACAGTCCCTCACAATCTCTTTGACCGTTTTTCTCATCCCCACCCAGTAGTACCTCCGTTTCAATGCTGTTACTGTTTCATTAACCCCCCTATGATTAGTTTTCCCCTGGTGGTAAGCTAACGTGACCTCTTTTTGGGGATCGGTATCCCGGATCGTATCCACCATAAGGCGACACCTAACAAACGACCTATCCATACCTATCTTCTCTAGTCGCCACAGATTCTTGATTTTCTCCCAAACCGTCGCGTTCCCTACATAGAGATAGTGGGTTGCCCCTTTGACGCGTCTTTCAGAACTTGGCATATCTGTTCTTCCTTGACTCCAGGTTGAGACCAGATAGTAACAATATGATGCCTCTCATATCTGGAATATTCCATTTTCAGTAACCCTGTGGTCCGTGTCTTCCAGATTATCTATCGCGTCTTGTCATTGATCACCTCATCCACCTCCTCCATGTCCGTCAGTCTCTCGTCCTGTGAATCCTCCTGTTCAGGAGATTCCCCGTTGCGGTCTGTTTCTCGCTCTCCTTCCCCATCTGGCGTCCATTCACGTACGAACCTCTGAAGCCCCCCGGACGGTTCCCCTTCTCCTGAATCGATCGCATTGACCTGTAAGGCACGAGATAGCCAATCCGCCACCACATTATCCTTTCCCGGCTTGTATGTTATCTCGATATTATACTGGCTCAGGATCTCCTTCCAACGCGTCACCCTAGCCGACGATTCCTTCAAATTCCTCCCCCCCCCCACAGAAGTGGCCTGTGATCGGTATGAACTTTGAACCTCTTACCGAAAATATAGGGCCGGAAGTGTTGGACTGCCCATATAATCCCTAATAACTCCCTTTCTAACGCGCTGTACCGAGTCTCTGCGTCTGTAAGCCTCCTGCTTGCGTATATCACCGGCCGTTCTCCCTGATCATACTCCTGCGACAAAACCGCTCCCCGTGCATATTCACGAGCGTCGGTGGTGATCGCAATCGGTTTCGAAAAATTCGGAAATGCGAGGACCGGTTCTGTTTGCAACCAACGCATGCATTTCCTAATGTTCTCCTCGATCTCCGGGGTAATCTGGACTGTGCGCCCCATTTTTAACAAGTCATTCAGAGAAACCATATGTTCGGCCATCTCTGGGACAAATCTACGATAATAATTGAGGGTTCCGAGTAATCTCCTGATTCCCTTGATATCGTTCGGCATCGCCATTTTCCCTATGGCTTCCACCTTCTTACCGTCAGGCCGAACCCCTTCCTCCGATATCGAATGCCCGAGGAAATTGATCTGGTTTTGCCCCAATATTGATTTTTCCTCCGACAATTTCAATCCAAATTGACGGATTCTGTCAAAGACTCGCCTTAAGTCCTCGATATGACCTAACTCCGTCTTACTAAAAACCAGGAGGTCGTCCATATAGACCTGGCACATATTTTCATCTAAGCCCCTCAAGAATTCGTCCATCAGTCCCTGAAAAGTTATTGGCGCATTTCTCAAACCAAACGGCATACGGGTAAATTCGTAATGCCCCCTCTCAAACGTGAACGCTGTTTTACATTGGTCCCTGGGATGCATTCGAATCTGGTGGTACCCTGATTTCATATCCAACGTACTGAAGACCGCTGCTCCGCCCAATCTGTCCAAAATGTCTTCTAGTCTGGGAATAGGGTATTTCTTATCCAACGTGTTGTCGTTGAGCTGTCGGAAATCCACTACCACCCTGTAGCGCTCCCTAGTATCCCCGTAAACAGGTTTCTTCTTGACCGCCCATAGAGGACTGTTAAAGGGCAACGTACTATCGACGATAATTCCTTGCCGTTTGAGTTCCGCGATCTCCGCCCTAATGTGTTCCCGTAACACCTGTGGGTACCTCCGCTCCTTCACGTACGTACTCTTCTCTGACTTTAAATGAATTTCGTGAAAAGTGTCCACCGTCACACTCAGGGGATCCCCCTTGCGAAAAAAAATATCCGCATATTCCTTCTTTATACCCGTCCTCCAATCCTTGCCCTGGGTGATTGCACCAACGCACCGCACATCCCTTTTCGCGCTCTCCATCGTTTTATATATCCGCCTCACTATTTTAATCACCCATTGACCCTCAACATTACGTAGTTTCGCCCCTAATTTCCCGAGCACATCACACCCCAAAATCCATATTCACGCGGCATAAACTCTACCACATGCAGGGTTGCTATTCCACCCATCTCCCCCCATTTACCTAACGCCAGGTCAATTTCTCCCTCCACCGTACAGGGACCACCCAAAGTGTCCAACTTACATAAGCACGTCCTAATTTCTGGTTCACTCTTTCCTTTAAATATAGTTTGTAAACTATCTCTACCTATTAGAGTACACGAACTCCCTGTGTCCACAAGACACCTCCACCCCTTGCAAAACTCGATAATAGGCAACCGATCACACCTCTTTATGATAGTATTTACACAAAAATGGTTGCCTCTCTGCTCACACCATCCTCATTCTCTACTCACCTCCTCGATTCTCCACCCTGCACTCCGTTGTCTGCTCTTTCCTCCAGGGGTCCCTCTGCCACCAGGCTCGCTGCCCTCTGTCTCGAATCCTGAAGCCTCGGAAGATCTAGACGAATCGGATGGCCTTTTGCTTCTTCTCCATATTCTCTGCGCATTTACCTCCATCGGCTCTCCACGATCATGGTTTCTCCGCCTTATGTATGGGCATTGTCTCGCCATGTGCCCCTCGCTGTGGCACTCAAAACAGCGCGTGCGTGGGCACTGGGCCATCAGATGCCCTGTCTTTTCACATTCGTGGCACTTTCTATCCTCCTTTCTCCCATACCTTTTATCTCCGAACGGCTTTTTCTCTCTGGGTATTCTGTCTCTCCTGCTAAAGTCCCCATCCCTTCTTCTCTCTCGGTCTGGTCTTGGTCGATTTCTTCCTATATCATTACGGCGATATGACACCTTACACCATCCTGGTTCGAAAACTTCTCCATCCTCTTCATCGCGGGCACTCACATCCACCATCTCCTGGGCGCATTCCATGAATGACTTATCTCTGGGTAACCCGTCTTTCTTTCCGGTATCCCTAGCTAACTGCACCTTCAAGACTGTGGTCATAAACAGCATCCATGTTTCGACCGCACCCGTATCCATTACCTCGCGTAACTTCTCATTTATCTTATTTAGCCTCACCATCAGTCCTGCAGCATACTGACCATTTGTCTGATTTTAACGTTTCACCTCCCGAAACATCTGCAGCATGTCTTCTTCTGGGACCCATCGCCCCCCTCCATACGCTTTTTTTTAGCCTTTCTTTTATCACCTGCCATGCAGTATCCTCATCTGCTTGGATCAGATTTAGCACGCTCCTTCTGACCCTACGTGCTAAAGCTACCCGTAGTCTTTTGGCATCTGTTTCTTCAAAACAACCCGTTGAGACCTGGGACTGGATACTGTTCATAATGCCATCTCCGCCCTAGAGAAAATGGTTCAATTCACGTATATCACCATTAAACTTCTCTAAGTCTGATATTTCCCTTCTTAAGTCCTGCGCATTTGCCTTTCTTAATTTCATTTTTTCCAGCTCGTTTGTTTCCTGCGCTATTCTATTTGCCTCCTGCGCAGCTAAGTCAGCCCGTGCCATCGCTAGGGTTGTCGACGGTAACCGCGGGAACTCGGGATTCACTGGTTCTGCCTGTGAAGGCTCCAACGTTAACGTTGCAGGCCTAAGGATTTCTCTTTCACCATTCATAATGGCACAATTAGTTTTTCAAATTTTAAAGAACAAAACAAAAAAAATGAAAGTACGTAAAAAAAAAAATTAGCTCTGTAACGAGATCACAATAGTTTCTAGTGTCCTTGAAAGAGAGGAGAGAAAAAAACAAAAGAAAATATTCTTACTGCACTGCTAAAACGTTTTCCCGGGTTTCGGCACCACTTATGTACTTCACCAAGCAAAACATAAAAAAAAAAGACAAAGTCGGGAAATAAACAACTATTTATTAATATTGAACTTCTATTTATTTTTCCAAATAATATTTTTTGGTTTCTTTGGCGAAATAAATAAAATATATTAAATTGATTATTTAAATGATATTATGTAACTATTTACAAACAAGAGCTAAAAGTTCGCAAAAACGTGTAGTGTGGATAATTCGTTGAAATCTAACTGTAGTTGTAGCTCCGTAATTACAACTACAACTACTAGTTGGTATTCACCGTCATAACTACTTTTTCCAACTACTGTAGTTGTAGTTAAAAACTGCAACTACATATCTGATAGTTGACAAATAGTAGTTGCGCGTTGCCAACTACCAACTACTGAAAGTAGTTTTAGTTGCAACTACTTAAAGTTATTTTCTTAAGTAGTTGTCTGTGTAGTTAATTACAAATGTAGTTAACTTCTGCCCAACTCTGGGGACAAGTCCCTTTAGAATAACAATACAGGTATATTGAGTATTATTATGTTTTATTAAGTGAGAAAGAATTAATGAGAAAAACCAAAGTTGGGAATTACCAACAGTGATAAAATTTAAAAAGAAAACAGAGTACAAGAAATTAAAAAAAAAACAGAAATAAGAATACAATAATTATATAAAGATAAACAGCAGATAATTAAATATATATGCAAATTACAAAGTTAAGTAGAAACTAAGAAAGCAGAAAATGAAACAAAAATATGTACAATATCAACTAATATAACTTGTTTTTAAAAATATCTAACTGGATGAGAAAAGCGTCAATAAAATAAATACATATAAATAATGATATTAATATGCTTATTTATAAATAAAAAAACATCATTCATTTATCAGCTAGAAAATATTAATCTGAAAACTGAGTATGTTATTTCTGATTTTTTGGGGATTTGAAGGTTGAAACATTATTGGAACGACGAATGAAATACGGTACAGAGTTCCAAAGGGACGAGGATCGGATAAAGAAAGATCTATCAAAAGCAATTAGAACTATTAGATATTTAATTAGAACTACTTTAATGACATGTTTCAAATCCCGTACGATATAAAATATACTCTAAGTCTTTCTAAGGGCTATACGTTACAGGATAATAAATGAAATTGTATCTTATTTCATATCTAAAATTTTCAAAAATACAAATCTTACCCGTAAATAAAATCTTACCCGTGCCTCTCACACTTCTAAAATTCAGTACCATACGAAATAGGAAACGAAACTTAAAAAGAGTGATAGGATTCTCTGTTTGAGAGGATTATTGAGAAGGATAAGAGAAAAGAGGAAAGAGGATGAGCTAATTACGGGCTATTGCCATTATCCTTTGCCAGGTAATAGCTCCAAGGTTCTCCCTCATTGTCTTCCAGGACTCTTCTTTATTCCACAAAGGATCTCTTTGCTGGAGGAGGGGGTTTGAGGAGGGGGGAGGGAGAGAATCCTTATTGGTCCTTAGCAAAGATCTCATTGTTAGCCAGTTGGCTCGTTTTTACTTGAATTTTAACCTTAATCATACGACTGAACCATAATTTATATATACAGAATGCGTATATATAAGTAGAAAAATACACAGAGAAAAGACTAAAATGTTAAAATTTCAATAAAAAATTAGCCTTTTTAAAAATATTTCATATATAAATTACTGAATAATATTTATCGGTCTGAGTCGCACACTATTATTATTAATTAGCGTCTGTCCCAGAGGTTTTCGCATATAGTTAAGACACAACAAGTTATACTTTTTAAAAATAATATCTCGTATAAATTAGGTGACCCGTGATCTGGTGGTTAGCATGAAATCCTACTAATCCCAAGATTGCGGGTTCACTGCTAGGCTGGTGGCTCAAGGATTTTTTAAAGGGAGTAAAAGTCCTAGGTCCCTTAAACAGGGGTCACGAGCCAGTACGATGTCGGATGCTCATTAATGATCCCTATCCTTTAGTCAATATTTAGAGCTTTTACTAAAGCTTCGTCCCATTGGCCATAGCAACATGAAGTGACGATTAAAAAAACAACAACCAAAAATAAATTTTATCATTGGTATATTTGGATTAAATAACCGATTTACACATCCTGTATAGGTTATATCGTTTTCCATACTTGGAAATGTTTGTTAAAACGTTTATTTTTTGTGTTGATTACCGAAATATACAAATTTCCCATTATTTTACTCTTTTTAGCATACTAACTCATGATTACTTTTGTTTTCGGTAATAATAAAGAGGAAACAAATAAAGAGCTAAAACTTATGACTAAACCGGAAGCGACATCCTGAAGAACCGATACCTATCAATTTTGTTAACAGTTTTCTTTCATACGTTTCCACTAAAATAAAAAACTAAAGCATGAAGAGTCTTGGGTTCAGTACATGGTAGAGACTATACTATTTTATATTTTTTATAACATAAAACCTACGTAGTAGAACACGACATGTATGGATCATTACTATATTTTCTTATCTAACATCCTCCAGTTAAGGTTACCCAACTTAGAGAGGTTGGGTGAGTCCCATGAGAGTCCGCTGGTTCTTAGTAATCCAGGGTGTTATCAGAATAAATTATTTATCTGCCATAGCCGGATTTGAGCCCTCAATACAGCAACTCCGCTCTACACGCTGAATTATCTCCCCATCTCTTCCTCAATAATAATAATTTAAATATATATAATAAATATTGACTATATACTTGGGATATAAACTTCCAGTTTTTGTCTTGATTTAAATTTTCATTCACCCCTTTAATGCCCTTGAAAAAAAAAATATAATGGTTTTTACCGCCAGAGGGAATGGGTATCTTACGGTATTAATTTACAAATAAATGAACGCTTTCATGAATCTATGAATTATCTTAATGTTGGCTCGTGGCATAATGTATATCTTCTGTTGGAATGGAAGTGATTATGGGGACAAATATCGCTCTCTATTTGTCTTTCGAAGTAATTTAAACATAAACACTACGTGAAAGGCGATAAAGTTACCTTATCAGTACCGAACACATACCGATCATTGCCATATTCTCTTATCCAACCGTACAATGCTGATTCCATTGGTTAAATTATAAAATCAATGTAGTCCAAAAGATTCGGATTGTATTCAGTGATACTGTTGATAAACGAAAGCGTGCAATGGTCACGGTTTTGTGCGCTATAAGAAACGGCTCGCAGCATGCGAGAGAATGCTTAGTTAGGGGTTGTGCGTTTCTGTCCAAGTGGCACGAGTTTTGAAATTTCGGAAAGAAATCCTAAATCTTTTTTTAATTCCCCTCTACTTCCATGCGTGAGCCCTACAATCGTATAAAGCTAGAGAAGAAATATTTTACCTGAAAAAGTGTGATACCTTCATCAGACAGCAAGGCTTGGCGAACACGCGAGTTTAATACTGTTACAGTAATTCAGGTCAAATTAGGCATACATTCTTATTTATTAGTTAAATACGTGATCTAGACTTACCATCTTGTAAATTAATAAAATATTGCACGATTTAGTAATAATGTTAGGTAAGAGACAGATATTATCATTTTCAATTTACTTTTATCAGCGTTGTATACTATTTTTAGCTTTACCAAAATAATTAGATTAGATTTGAAATAAAATTTCCCACCTTCAAAATTATAATAGACAAACTTCTGGAATATTTTTTTTTTATTTTAAAGTTACTCTTTTACGTTTCCACGGCCACTATTATTACAAAAGACTTTGTTGATTTCTTATAGTTTAGAGAGTTGTGATAAATTTTTCGCCAGCCATGCTGCTGACTTCTTCAGGGCTGAAATGAGAAAGGTTCAATTCTCATTTCAGCTCTGAAGAAGTCAGCAGCATGGCTGGCGAAACGTTGGCGAAAAATTTATCAACAGTGTCTAAACCAGAAGAAATCAACAAAGTATTTTGTAATTTTAATGATGTTCATTTCTTTATATTGATTATATTTCAAATTTATCAAAATTTCCTCTTTGGTGCAATGTGGGCAAGTTTTATTTATAGTTAATTTCTTTATTCGTTAAATTAAATGATTGAGAATTTTCATAATTCATTTATATTGACATAAACCTACGATTTTCTATTTTTTATAAATTAGTATAATTTCTTTTGTGTAATTATCTTCAATAATTTGAGGTAGATCGGTATTGACTAGTTCCATATTAGAGCATTGCCAGATAAATTATTTATTTTGGCAACTATCGTGAATCGATTCAATGGTATCTGTTGACCTTCAAAGGGTATCCTCTGTTGAGAGAAAACCTTGCGTGGTTTCAGTATGGAAATTATACAGTTCCTACAATGTATTGAATCCAATGTGAATTCTGTTCTAACTGGTACCTTATTGACTCCAAGAGGATTTTGTTACATCGTCAATTTTTCGAGAATGTTAATGAAATTTCAAATTTTATGACATGGTACTCAAATTTAAGCGGTGAACTCTAATTGAAAGAAGTGATTGAATATGTTCATGAGGATCATAATAAAAAATATTGTTAATGGATGATCAGTGAGATCAAACAAGACATTAACATACACAGGTAGTATGAAATCACCAAATATCCGAATATTAAATCATAATAATATTTTTTTTAAATATTTACTCAATCTCCTCCTTTAAAATTCTCTACATAAGAATATTGGGAACATATCAGCTTATCAAAAGAAAAAAAATCATTATAAGTTACTTTTAACATAGAGAGTACAAAGGTGAAAAAGTGCAAGGAAAACAGTAGTACAAGTTATAATGATACGAGAACAGATTTATTGGATATATACACTATATAAACATATACAGACACAAACAGAGACTTCACACACCAACAACGATCCATTAACTACAGACGAAGGACACCAACTAACTACAGATGGCCGAACACCTACATGGATCTCACTTAATGTTGAGAGTGTTGTCTGGCTATAATACATTATTTTATAAACAATATCCATTATATTCAAAAGAGGAATTACTTCAGTACACCCTCCTAGATTCACATTACAAAATACAAATAAAATACATAAAAGTAATTATTTCAACAAGCCTTCCTAATTCCACATTACAGTTACAACTCAAAATATCCTTTAAATAAACTAAGAGAACGAATACATAGGGGAGAGTGGGGAAAGTGCGTCTATAGTTTTTTATGAAGCTTGGGGCAAGGCCGCAATCTCAGTTTTCTAATGCGACTCGGCTACGTCAGTGCCCGAGTGCGATAAACCAATCATAGGTGAAATATTTGAGTAAAGTGCGCTTTTATTTCGATTAATGTGATAATATGTAAGTATCTTATAATTGAGCAGTCAAATATATTATTGAATTGTAGCAAAAATATTAAATAATGTCCCGAACTCGCATGATGCTAGAGTTGTCGTCACGTTAGTGCTTTGAGGAGATGATCTTATGTACACTGTTTCCAAGTGGCATTTGATTACAATTAATTTAATTTTTTTTTAAACTTGTTATTGAACCTGTATTTTCTGATATTAACAAGACAACCAAAGGTAAAAAAAAGAGCAAAAGTGACAGAAGTATCAACAGTAAGAATTTCGGTGGAAGAGGGGGAAATTCCTTGCTTGTATTGCAATGAACTATTCGCGGATTCTTGTCAAGAGGAGTGGACTATGTGTGTTCAGTGTGGAAAAAAATAGCAAAATGACTTTGTCTGCGACATTTGCCGTTAAATTTTTGTCATGACGCACTTACCCCGTTATATATTTGACACTTGCTCATAAAAATCAAGGTTTTTTTGTTAAAATGTTTTATTTTACTATTCAATTAGTGACTATAGAGCTTAAAGAATATAAATTTACTAGCTTATGCCCGCGGCTTCGCTCGCGTGGAATTTGGTCTGCCACATAAAGTTTCGTGAAAGATCATTTGAAATAAATAATTTAATTATTTTTTTAAAATATAAGTTACTCGTACATCCAAAATTTCAGATGCCTAACTTCAAAACTGACGGATTCTATACAACCTTTGAATCCCTATTATATTAAAGAAGAAGCCCTTGGGGTAGAATTATCCAAATTTCTTTCTTAAACTATACAAAGAACCTATCTGCAAATTTCAAGATGCTAAGTTCCTGATTTGTCTTTAATTATGTACTATATGCCCCCGTGCTCCCACATAAATTTGCACTTGCTGTAGCTTTTGATGTATAACCTATTTTACTCAATAATTTTCATCCATATCCGTCCATTAGTTTTTTCGTTAAAGAGAGACAAACATACAAACTTTCACATTTATAATATTAGTAAGATTAGTAGGATATCAAAACAAATAGTTTCATTCATTTTATTTCTATTATTTTCACAAATTTGATCATACAAAAAACTGTCAGGGGGAGGGAGTATGTGTACCCGTACGCCCCCCATAAATCCGCGCATGCTATAGCCTATGTGTTATTCTGATGTATAAACTATATTACTATAATGTTTAATCAAAATCCGTTCAGTAGTTTTTGCGTGAAAGAGAGACAAACATACAAACTTTCACATTTATAATATTAGTAAGATTAGTAGGACATCAAAAAAATTGTTTCACTCATGTTCTTTCGTTTATTTTAAGTACTATTATCATGTGATTTACCTTTAATTATGTCCTATTATAGATTCTCCACAATACCTAAAATACAGTCAGGGGGGGCACGTGCCCCCGTGCGCCCCCCATAAATCAGCGCTTGCTATAGCCTATGTGTTATTCTGATGTATAACCTATATTACTGTAAAGTTTCATCCAAATCTGTTCAGTAGTTTTACGTTAAAGAGAGACAAACATACAAACTTTCACATTCATAATATTAGTAAGATGTTAGTAACTACTGTTTTTATTTATACACTCTTATCTGCGACCTGCGACCTCTAAAAGGCCATAGCTTAACTTGGCGCACTTGCCCCACTTTCTCCTATTTCTATGTTCCCCTAATTCCTTTTAGATAATACTAAAAACCAAAATGTGTAAAACATCGATTTGTATGATGAATGGGTCATTAGTAATAGAATTATGATTTTCTTTCATGGAAGTGTAATGTTTAAATATACCAGTTATTGTTTTAGAATAACATATAAGTTTTCGATGGGAAATTTTACTATCTCCAATGTGCTGAATCGGGTACATGACGTTAATGTGATAAACAATAACGGGACTGCAAGTTCTATTGTACGAAAGAAGTTATGCAATACGTTCGTCAGATCCATAATAATACAAAAGTTTTATAAATGTATCATTACTAGATGACCTGTGAGAGAAAACAGTGCAGGGAAATTATAAGCACTGTTAGAATGGAATCACCCATGGGGTTGTAGTGGCAATAAGTTTCTTTTTTTGCCTGTAATAATTCCTTCATTCATTAACGGGCACACATCGTCGAGCTACCTGGGACGGAATCTCCCTCTCAGTATTATACCATCATTCGGTGTTCCATAAGTATTAGTCTTGAAGTTCTTGTTGGGTTCATCTTTTCCACATACCCTAACCATCGCTGTCTCTTAAGCTGGACGACTCTCACTCAATCGGGTTCATCGTGGAGGTCTCTGAATTGTTTCTTGGACCTAATTCTCACTCGTCCTACATTTTAATAGGCCCGAAAATTTTACGCGGGACTTTGCTATATTTTCACATCCATTGCTATATATGCTCAAATCCATAAGTCACAATTGTTATATATTTCAGACACTTTGTTTTTCTGAACAGTCTTTTGAAGCAAAATAGTTTTTGAACCGAAGAGACTTCTACTTCCTGCCACTGCTGTACGGGCCTTATTATCATTTTCTATTCTGTTCTCGTATGTTATTATTCTGCCCTGGTACTTATATCTTGAAGTACCCATTCCTATTGGGGTGAGTCGGACTTGCTCAACCAGTAAACCAATGAAAACTGCTAATGTTTTAAACCCAAAATAATTTCTCAATGATATTTTAATACGATATGATATTTTAAAGGACAAGAGACAAGGCGATTGGAAGTTTTTTAAATGTAAGATGTGCTTAAACTGTTTTCAAAGTTCAGGAATACAGAAGGATCTTTGCTTCTGTAACCAACTTGAAATCTAAATCGGAAAGCGGTAAGGCGACTATGCAATAAAGTGGAAGCCCGAAGACATTATTGGATAGTGATCCTGGGTTTATTTAAGGAGTGGAGGAAATAGAGGACGTGCTGCGGAAGGAAGGACTATTTGGTTAGGACGAGGCCGAGTAAAAAGGGCATGACTTGGGAAGGGACCTCAGGATTGGATCCTATCTTGCCCAAGAAAACAGCCGAGTAATTGCCATTTTAAACAAGTCTCTAACCGCATCTTCCTATCATTTAGTTTAATGTATATTTTATAAAGATAGACATCTTCGTTTAATAATTATAGGTGAACTGTTTCTTGATAAATTTAAAAGTATCTCATATATGGGCTGTTTGTTGTTTCTTCATTCAACGTCACTTTTTGCTGCTATGGCTAATCCAACGATTAATTATTAGAATAGGGATCTTTAACGGTTACATGACATCGTATAGGCTCCGGATCTCCGTTTTATGTCCTTCCCGAAGGACGACATATCCAAGGATGTTTTACTCACTTTTACCCCCTAGAACCACCTTCCGGGCTATGAACCCCCGATCTTGGACGTAGAAGGTTTTTATTCTAACCACTAAACCACAGGTCGCCCTATTTGAAATAAGCCTTATTCCATTCTAACAGTGTTTATTAATATCCTGTACTGTTTGCTCTCACTGGTCATCAATTAACAATCTATTTATCTATTGATTGTATCAATATAATCCTCAATAACATATTCCATCATAATTATTTGGTATAATTTAACTTGCAATCCATATACCTTTCAATTTATCACTTAAATGTCGTATCATATCTATTTCTAGAATTTAATTATTAATTCATTATTTTTTTTGTCACAAGAAATGATCCAAACAAATTAATCTATAATACAATTCATAAATAAATTTAATAATTTTCTGAAGAATGTCTACCAAATTTATTTTATGTCAGTACAGTGGACGAATAAGTCAGTATCGTAGTACGGAGAGTTTAAAATTTGATATCGTCTTCACAGTTCACAGCGCGTGCTGGAGTGATCAACATCGTCTCTGTGATATTTCTTAATTCTATCTTTAAAATTCAACGTACCTTTATGGCATTTTACATAGTTAGTGATTCAGTGAGATAAAATGTGAAATTTCGAGGTAAATCAATTACTTATAACTTGACTATAATAATTATAAAATAGAGTGATTTAAGAGACAGGAGTTAGTTATCTTGCTGCTGGTTCCAGCAGGTCCATCCCCACTAGTACTAAGACTGACTTAGCCATCAGTGCGGCCTCTGGCAGCGAGTGAGGTTGATCTGTGCCGTTTTCAGATCAAACCTGATACGAACTTTTTATTTTATTTAGTTGTCTTCTCTGTACTAACTTTTTTTTTATTTTTATTTTTTATTTTACTCCAGCAATATAAAACATCAAAATGAAATTTTACCATCAGGTATTATCTAGCAAAACAGAAAAAAAAGGAAACGCAAAGAGAAGTCGATCCTTAGAATCAACTACAAGAAATAGCCCCACTAAACCTAAACCTAATAGAAGGCGTAAAGTCGATACACCTCCTACTACTCCAATTGATAATAAGGAATCCAAGGCAGGACCGTCGAATGAAAATACCCAACCAGGGTCATCTGCTGAGTTAACTGAAGATTCTCCCTTCTACTCACCCAACAGATTTCAGCCCCTAACAAATCTACCGAGTGAAGCAATGGAGACCACATCGGCCCCTAAAGTGCACAGGCCACCACCAATCTTTGTACGGAGTATAAAAAACTTTAGACTTCTTTGCACACAACTGAATAAGGTAGTAGGCACCGGAAAATACTACTGCACTAGTA
Organism: Arma custos; assembly: GCA_037127475.1. Lineage (NCBI taxonomy): Eukaryota > Metazoa > Arthropoda > Insecta > Hemiptera > Pentatomidae > Arma > Arma custos. The sequence goes on along the minus strand of CM073764.1, from coordinate 50,607,940 downwards.
GAACCAATGATACAAAGATTCAGTCAGACACGCCCGAGACATACCGACGAATAGTCAAGTACCTAACGGAGACTAAAGCTGATTACCATACTTATCAATTAAAGGAGGAGAGATCCATCAGAGTTGTAGTCAGGAAATTGCACCCAACCACCCCTGCTGGCGTCATAGAAGAAGAACTGACCGCCATGGGCTTCAAGGTTAGACAAATTACAAATGTCTACAAGAAGAATACTGTAAACCCCGGGACAGGCAACAAAACTCCATTTCCTCTCTTCTTCATAGATTTAGAACCAGCACCCGGAGTAGAAAAAATCTATGATGTTAATAGACTTTACTATACCCAGGTTCAAATAGAAAAACCTTACCCAAAAAAAGACATTGTGCAATGTCATAACTGCCAAGCATACGGGCACACTAGGCACTACTGCCATCATACTCCAAGGTGCGTCAAATGCGGAGAACCGCATAAAACTTAAGAATGTTTCCAGCCGAGAGAAACACCAGCTGTCTGCGCACTATGCCTTCAAGGCCATCCAGCCAATTATAAAGGTTGCCAAACCTACAAAAATATAAAATCTCATGTTCTGGCAGCACGTTGGCCCAGCGAAGAAGTGAGGACCTCAAGAAGACAGCCTTCTAAAATTGTAGATGGAGCTGTCTCCTACGCCGAAATGTCAGGTGGTCTACAAACAAATAATCTCGGGGCCACGCTACAACCCGAACCCCCAAAACACCTCTCTAAACCACAAATCAATCCTTCACAACCACAAAACCAGCCCCAACAACCAATATATTCCATGAATCAAAATCCAAATATCCCGCACCAAATCCCTCATATCCCCCCTCCTTCAAATGCTACTGATCTAACAACACTACTCACATCATTCCTCTCCGAGTTCAAATCCATGGTCACACCACTAATATCTCTCCTAACAAATCTTGTTTCCCATCTCTTTCCTGTCCAACAAAATCCTTAAATGACATCTAGCTTATCCATTCTCCTTGGAATGCGAATGGTATTCGAAACCACACTGACGAACTAACATCTTTACTGTATGATAAAAAAATTGATGTAGCATTAATTACAGAAACTCGACTGACCAGTAAACGGAAGCTCAACATAACACAGTACCAAAACTACCGGACCGAGCATCTTGATGGAAAAGCTCACGGTGGTACTGCTATCATAGTCCATCAATCCCTCTCCCATTACTCATTTCCACTCTCATCAAACGATCTTCTCCAGGCTACAGCTGTTACAATCAAAACCTTTTCCTTTCCCATCACATTAGCATCGGTGTACTGCCCTCCCAATAAATCCATTTCCCATTCCGAATTCAGCTCTCTCCTGAACTCCTTAGGGATTCATTTCCTTTTAGGTGCAGACTTTAATGCGAAACATCAACAATGGGGCTCAAGAACTACTAACACCCGAGGTCGCATCCTAATCTCTGCACTTAACTCCCATAATTCCAGTTTTATTTCTCCAGACACCCCTACATAGTGGCCCACTGACCCAAACCGAAATCCTGATCTCCTTGACTTCTTCATCCATGCTGGCTTAGGTCCCTTAAACTATTCCATAGAACGCCTTGATGAACTGTCCTCAGATCACAGTCCTCTGATCCTTACCCTTTCTATAGTCCCAATATTTGAACTTCCTCCGCCATCATTTATTAGGGGACCAATAGACTGGAACCTATTTCACCAGCTTGTATCCGACACCATTGACCTCAGAGTTTCCCTAAAAATACCTCAGGAGTTAGATGATGCAGTCAATTCCTTTACCAATATGATCCAGCAAGCAGTTTGGACTGCGTCTTCACCCCGTCCTTCCTTCAAAGTCCGCAAGAAAAATCCATTACCGCAAGATCTTAGGGATCTTATCCTTACCAAACGCCGTTACCGATCCCTTTGGCAAAGAACCAGGCATCCTCACGATCGGAGACTGTATAACCACTTCACCAAATTACTCAAAAAGAACCTGACAACCTATAGATCCGAATCCTACAAATCCTACCTTTCCACACTATCTGCTTCAGATAATTCCCTTTGGAATGCAACCAAAAAAATACTCAAATACCACTCTATTTCCCATCCTCTCCGACGTGAAGACAGTTCTTGGGCTGCATCAGATGAGGACAAAGCAGAGGAATTTGCCAAACACCTTTCAAATACATTTATCCCACATCCTGAAATCCACCCTAACCACGTTTCCAATATTAATGAATTCCTTTCTTCACCCATTCCTCTATCCTTACCTCCTAAAGCTGTAAATCCCTCTGGGGTCAAATTTCTCTTACAAAAGTTAAAAGTCCGCAAATCTCCTGGACATGACCTTCTTACCACCCAGATCCTTCAAGGACTTCCTCAAAAAGCGATTATTTTCCTTACCTATCTGTACAACTGAATCCTTCGTACAACTCACTTCCCTTTGCTGTGGAAACACTCCGTCATCATCCTATTCCCTAAACCTGGCAAACCACCCAATGTCACTTCATCATACCGACCCATCAGCCTGCTCCCTATTCTTTCCAAAATTTTTGAAAAAATTCTCCTGAAACGAATCCTACCCATCATCGAATCCAATAATATTCCTTCACATCAGTTTGGATTCCGTCCCAGGCACTCGACGGTCCAGCAGGGACTCCGAGTTATCGATCACATATCCTCTGCTCTTGAAAGCAAACAATACTGCACAGGCGCATTTCTGGACGTAGCACAAGCTTTCGACCGGGTATGGCATGCCGGTTTGCTGTTCAAGCTCAAAACCCAGTTACCTCAATCCTTATTTCTAGTTCTTCGATCCTACCTCTCTGATCGCTACTTCCAAGTACGCTGTGGTAACGAATACTCCAATCTTTACCCAATTCAAGCAGGAGTTCCCCAAGGCAGCGTCTTGGGTCCTATCCTATACATATTGTACACCGCTGATATCCCAACTACTCCTGAAACCTTCCTTGCAACGTTCGCAGACGACACAGCTATCCTATCATCTCATCCAGATCCCGAAATAGCTTCCAAGAACCTACAAAGCCACCTTTCACTCATTGAAATTTGGTGTAAGCAATGGCGGATCAAAGTCAACGAGGAAAAATGCAAACACGTGACTTTTACCCTTCGCCGGGGAACATGTCCTTCTGTCCAATTCAATGAAACCATTCTACCTATTTCCGACACAGTACGATACCTTGGCTTCCTCCTAGACAAAAGACTTACATGGAATCCTCATACTAGACTCAAAAGACAAGAACTTAGCAGACGATTTAGCCAACTATACAGATTACTATGTCGGACCTCCGATCTTTCAATAGACAATAAATTACTAATATACAAGACCATCATCAAACCTATTTGGACCTATGGACTGGAACTGTGGGGGACAGCAAAACAATCGAATATCAGACGCATTCAATCCTATCAATCCAAAATCCTGAGAACTATTGTCGATGCTCCTTATTGTGTTTTCAACAAAACCCTCCATAATGATCTCAACATTCCTATCGTCCTCGACCTCATCCCTACTAAATTTTCAAACTTTCACCAAAACCTTGCCTGTCATCCCAACCCCCTGGCTCAGTCACTATCCAGTTCCACACATCCATATAACCCACCCCGCCATCTAAACCGGCAATGGCCCCGAGATCTGTTGTAATAATGCCATTTGGAGTACTGGCACTGGCCAGATTCTCCACTCACGACCTGTGTGTGTGTGTGTGAAGCGCCCTTACCAGCTTCCATTGACGTTTAATGCCAGTGACGCGGCTGGGAAAGGGGGCTGGGGCTTCCCGGACTCCTGCTTTGCCCTCATTCCTGGGGAAGAAGCTCAGTTCGGGGACCCCAGGCAAATTGTAAATAGGGTATGAATGTGTGCATTTTATTTTATTTTATTATTATTATTATTTATTTTACTTTAATATTATTATTACCGCATTAATTTCTTTCTGTTACCACACGTATATATTTATTTATTTTATTTTGTTTATATTATTGTTTTGTTATGGAATGACTGTAAGCTACACAGCACTATTACTTATTGCCCATAAGTGGCAGATTGTAGTATTTCAATAAAGTGTTAATATAAAAAAAAAAAAAAGATATCGTCTTCGATATTTTGAAGCTGTAGCGAAATTCTCTCCTGCTTATATTTTGACAATAAAATAGAGTAATGATTTGCATTGAAAAATTAAAAATTTCTATTATAGAATTAAAAACTTTTAATAAAAAAAGTAATAGAACAGAATCACCCATAAAGAATGAGAGGGTAATTATTACCTTAAGCTCCTAAATCAATAATTAAGTGTGTCTACTTAATTTTCATTCAACTTATTTAATATTAAACAAGATTGTCTTGGTACACACAAATTAATACATTTCCTTAGGATATAGAGTCAACAAATATGAAGTGATCCAATATTAATGTTACTGTTAATTGTATTACTGTTTAAAAAAAAAATGCCTTCCACCGTTCCTAAATGATGGAAATTTATATTTTTTATTGTAAGACTAAGGTAAAAAACACAATAAATGAGCTGAGTCTGAAAAAAAGACTAAAATAATTATTAGAATGTAATTGTTTCTTCGTTTAAGTTTCCCTTTAGGAAACGATAAAAAAAAACCTAATGAGACTTAAATGAAGACTATCTAAGATCAAAAGGTTTTTTTTTTACTAAACGAATATTTTAATGAACCTTTCTCGGGTGTCTTTAAAGTTGCTATCTTTGATTGATGATTTTGTTTGGACTGTTGATCTGAGATGTGCTGCATTTGACCTTTGTTGGTGTGATTTTTTATTTATGATGCTTGAACGGGTAAAAGTTGACTGGTTTTATTTTCCAGTATTTTAGAGATTAAAGCTATTTTAGTTATTCAACCACACTCCAGTGATGAATATTATTTAATCACGTTACCCAACTTTGAAAAAGGTGTTTAATGAAAAACTTTATAATTGTTATTTTATATAATTATTGAGGCGAAATATTAATAGTAATATCATTCAATCAATAAAGAATAGATACCAAACATGTATTCCCACCGGAAATATCAAACATACAATATCCGATATGAATATGTTTGCTAAATCTTCGAAATTACCTTAATAATTTCATACAACAAATTTATTGAGGGCACGAATATTATATAAACAAGCGAAGTTTTTGGCTTCGATTTTAATAAGTAATTAACAAAGCAATATTTTCTCAGAATAATTTAAAACTTTGACTTTTGCTTAAAACTGAGCATTCTACAGAAAGAAATAATTGCCAACGAAAACGCTAAGCAATACGGCCCTAAACCCCACTCGGGGTAGTTAAACGATTGTTATTATATAAGGGGGCGATTGAAGATGGAAGAACTAAATACATTTGGTGAGGAAACACGTACTAATTATAAAAAATATTTTCTCCTATAGAAAATAAATGGTTCTTTATGCCCTCATCAAAATCTTCAAAATTCAAACCCGTCTTACCACTCCGAGTAGAAACCGTCAGAGTTTTTGGATACTTTTATTTAAGCTCGAGTAAGAATTGAAATTGAATGTCAGCTCTACGAAAAATGTTCTGTCTGTTGATAACCGTTTAATCAAAATCAATCTTAGCTGATAGACATGAAGGGATAGAGATTACACAGGTCTGCAAAAAAACTTTTTTTAAAATTGTTTTGATTTAGCTAACTGATCATTATGTAGTTTTCGCGCTGATTTAAAAAAAGACATTGTTTTTTTCTATCAGGTAAGACTTGCCTATAAAATAAAGTTGACGATTTTAGAAAAACTAAAAAAAAAAACGGAAACATTTGGATTTGTTTTTATCATTTTAACATGAAGTAAAACGGAAAAAACAAAACAACAACGATACCTAACTAAAATGAGCTTAAAAGTGATGCACATGTGTTGTAAAATTATTATAAGTCTTTGTAAAAACGTTTTATTTTTCCATCAAAGCTTCTTTTGGTACTTTTTCGGCTGTGTTCTTGTTAATTTTCCCTTTTTAACATCCAACAGTCGCCTGCGATCATGTTGACATTCCATCGACCTGGTAATCTGTGCTCCATTTCGTTTATATTATACAGCCCCAAGATTTTCTTGAACGTAGTCCAGATGTGAGTGAACTAAATGAACTTTGACACTCATTTTGCAGCCGAAAATTTTGTTTTTTAACAATTCAGCAACCAAAGCTTTGTAATTTGGGTCATTATTTTTTCCAAGAAAGCCTGTTACAACAAGTTTAAAAGAATTCCGGGCATTTTTTTCTTCCATTTCCATTTTAGTGACAAAGCTTTCATCTTTTAAAAGTATTCTGATGTCAGGCCGAACAAAGACTCCCTCTTTCAGATTAGCATCGGATATACCAGGAAACTGTTCACAAAGATATTTGAAACACTCTCCTTCTTTGGGCAATGCTTTCACAAACAGTTTCATTAGCCCCAATTTCATATGAAGTGGTGGAAGTAAGATCTTTTTAGGATCCACTAAACTTTGTCTTCCAACAATTTTAACTCCAGAAATAAGAGCCTTTCTGATTGGCCACATCTGCTTGACATAGTGTTAATTCCTGTCACGGCTATGCCATTCACACAGGAAACATGAAAATTTTGTCTAACCACTTTGTTGACCTAGTAACATGGAAATAACTTTCAAATCCCCATAAATGGTCCATTTATGGTTAGGGTAGCCGAGCTGTTTAAGAACAAACTCATGATTTTCGTAGCATTCTTTCAAATGGACTGAGTGTCCAACAGGCATAGAATAATATTGGTTACTATTGTGAAGAAGTACGGCTTTCAAACTTCTTTTTGATGAGTCGATGAAAAGCCTCCATTTCGCTGGTTCATACGTGCTTTTGAACATATCCATGATCCAGGTACATTGTTGCCGAAAAGTAGGTCAGTCTCTTGTGTAAAAAAGGGACAAATTGCTTTTCTCTAAATCGATACCATGAAAATGAAACAACGGAGGCTAACATCAGTCTTTCTTTAAGTCTAGTTCCTAAAAATTCCGCTCACATTTGTGACTTACCTAATGGTGATGGAGGTTTTTCACTATTTTTTCCGTAATCAGCACAAAAAATACCATTAAACCCACTAGTTAAATATACTACAATTTGTTCATCGCAGACCTGTGTTATCGTAACCATTTATGATGATGATGAATTTAATTGGCAGATTCTACACACACAGCTTTGAATATCTGAAATTCCGATAAATAGTTGAACCAATCATGTTTTATCAATAGTTCCTGCCTGATGTAAATGCTGTGATGCCTCTAGATGACTCATGTTTTGTACTATTGATGTGAGATGTGCTATATTCGATCTCGATTGAGATTATTTTGTCCCGAATATGACAACCTTGTCTGAAACATATATTTACCGATACTTCAAAGACTCGCTAATAATTGTAAAGACTTAAAAACGTGCTAATAATCATCTTCTTGAATCCACCCTCTTCTTTATTAATTAATTAATTATAAAAATATAAAGGCAAGCGAAATTAAAAATATAAAGGTGGGTAAACAAATTTTATTTAAATTTTTTTTTCATGATAAAATGTTTATCAAACAAGGCTCATCCCCAGGACGTGGCTAAAGAAGCATATTAATCATCCCTTGAAAGATTGTAATTAATGCGAGCCCTTTGCGACAAGCTTTAAAGCCTGACACCTTTAAAATTATAACTCTATAATTACTCAACTAACAAATAAACGTTAATTACCCGAGTTAATTCAGATTATGAAATTAGTTAATTAATTAAGACTTGTACCTATATGAAAAATTATATCGTTTTAAAAAATTAAAATATAAATCCCGCATGTTTAAAAAAATATAAATAAAAGTATAATTCCCATGATTTAAAGAGCAGTTGTACATGTGTAGGAGTTTATGCAAGAGATAGGTCATAGGTTATTGGGGATATTTTAAATTTAATAAAAATTTAACTGTTGTAATATTTCAAATAACCCGCTTTAAAAAATGGTTATTTTAATAGAAATAACCCTCAATCATATAGTTTTAAGACTTCATAAATAAAAGCGCTACAGAGAACCAATGAAGCAGCGACTTCTATTGATAGCCTGTGGAACACAAAATTCACAAACCAACAACGGGGATCAGAATCATAGGAAAAATGTAGACCGAAGAATTAAATTTGACCTTCATTCATTCATTCAGAAAATGAAGGAGTACTCGAGAAAGAAAAGAACAAAGCCTTAAATTAAAGCCCCTTGGTCTTCAGTAGACCCCAGTGCCACTCCTACGATGGGAGACGCTGCCATGGCTCTTAATCCTCGGCACTGTCCAAGAAGAATAACTATTCCCCCTGACCCCTACTGCAGAATTAAAACAGATGTAAAGACAATGGAAAAGTTGTGAGGATGATTTGAAGAAGAGAGCGGAAGACAAGTGCTCACTTTTAATCTGCTCACAGTGAGGCGGGATAATTGCAGGGCATGTAGCCCCGCCTTTGTCACTCTCTGCTTTGTTTGTATTCGGCTAACTCACTTAGCTGGGGAGCACAAAAGGGCCTCCTAAATTAGTGACGGCGGCCCCCTTCTTCTGAATTTATAAACTTGAAAAGGGGGGAGGAGGACAGGAAAAGCCGTTTAGCTCGAGGCCAGCCACAATGGCCCCTGGTTTCAGCTTCGGGTCCGAATCCGGCTCCGCTGACATCCTCGGCCGCTAAACGGAAAGTCTTTGTCTTGTTAGTGAGAGAAAATAATTAACAAAGATAATGGAAATTTGAGCAAATTAGAAATTATATATAAATATTGAAAAATAATATTATTAGACAGATATTTTTAATTGCTGTTTTAGTTTGGAGACTTAAGGGCTTTTCGTTGGAATTTTCACACGTTCTTAACATAGAAATTATATATTTATATATAATCAACTAGGTATGAAGAAATATGAATATATGCCTAGTCAATGCTTTTAAACTAATATTTCGATAGTGAAAAAAATATCGGCAGCATGGATCTCAATATTTTAAAATATTTAAACTCCCTTCTTTGAAATTGTTTCGAAATATTCAAGAAATTAAAGCCCCCCTATTATATTCATGAATGATAATAGTTGACCTTATACATGTATTTGAAAGAAAATGAACTCCACCCGGACCATTTTCTTCCACTTCAATAAATATAGAATTATTTAAAGAAAAATTTGATATTATTTTGGGATAGTTTCAGCTTTATATAAAATAATACTGAAATATAATATAGTCGTATATTTCCAAACATTAGTTCACATATCTTTTAAAATTAAAAATTTAAAAATTTTAAAACATCTTTACAACAGCCTCCTATGAAATTCTCTCCAGGTAAATATTGATGAAACATCAACTTATCAAAAGAAAAACTGAATTTTTTTCTACGTTAGTATCAACTCAAAACATCGATATTTATATTTAACCTAAGGTAACGAATAATTATTCCAATAAATGAATAAACAAAATAATCATCTAAGTAAGGATTTGCTTGATGAATTATGCCATTAGTAATAGAATTATGAAGTTATAGTACCGCTGGGAAGCTAAATTATCTTAGAAAAAAATGTATACAGTAATTTACTGTAGTATCATTTACTGCAGTTTATTTATTAAACTGCAGTAAATGATTAAGGGTGCGGGGTGGCTCAGTGGTAGAGCGCTAAGTTGCCTTGTACCGGTTTCAAGTTCAAATTTCCAGCTGTAGTAGGTAATTTATTTAATCTGTTAAAAGCCTGGATAAATCCTGTGGGATCTGCAGACCCTGCTGCGGCTCTCCCAGCCTCTATTAAGTGGGTGCCCTTAATAAGGGTAAAACCTGTCTTTTTTTTTTATCACCCTGCGCAATGGTTGTTCAGTACGGTACAGTCTCAACCGCATACTTAACCCAATACCCTCGATGGCTACAAATCATATTAATTGATTGCTATAATATTTATTGCAATCTGAATATTTCAATATTCAAGGAACTATTTGGTATTCCCATTGAAACTGTATTTTTTTTCCAAGAGTTAGTTGCCTGATGCGCACTCCAGATTTTATTTTCTATACAAATCACCAAGATTGCTATGCATTTCTAACATATCATATATTCAATATAAAGCAAATCCGTTTCTCCTATGTGTAAACTTGATCATTTGAGAATTTTTATTATGGTAAGTAACAAAAAATACAAGACTGTGTCACTCCAAGGGACTTGGGATCAATACATAGTAGAGACTGTACAATCAAATCCCACAGAGTTCAAACATGACAGTTGACAGACTCATCTCTCATTGCAACTCATCTTTCTAGTCACTGAGCTACCCGCTCGCTCATGAAGAGTAATAAAATTGTTAATAAATAAAAAAGGAATAGTGTGGTTCGTTATTTAGAGTGCTGAGCTGGAGCACCCGGGTTCGAACCGGGCTTTTAATTGTTTTTTTTATTATTATTATCTATTCGGATAATATTTCATACAGATAATAAATGACGTTTTGGTTCCTTTTCTTACAGAGCTATAATATCTTAGACAGAGGATTTACCTATAGCAAGTTGAACAAACAGAGCACTCTGGTAGCAGTAATTGGAACAGTTATGACCGTATCTGTACCCGTCAGTTCCCTCTCGCGGCTCATTTGTTCGCTCTCATCTCATTACACTCCTTCTTCCTCTCCCCAGAGCACGGGGCTGCTCCGCGGTGGCGGGTCAGTCTGGCTGCCTCTGGAGCCTTCATTTCTTCGGATATTAGAAGCAGGAGGTAACGGAAGGCGGGTCTCCCGAAGTAATTACACTCAGAAATTAATCCAGTAATTATTCCTATTTACATAGAAGTTGAAATGAATTCAGCCTTTCAGGAAGTCAATGCTAAATGTTAAAGTCAATATAAAACCAACACCTATAACACTATATATTGCTGTGTAGACTATTAAATAATAATAAAACATATACTAATAGACATATATAGACCGGCACCAAAGTAATTGCACCCAGAAATTAACCCACTAATTATTCCCATTTACCTAAAAGTGAAAATTTCGACCGTTCAGGAATCCAATGTTTATAAAGAACCGATACCTGTATAACTATATTGTTATGTAGAGTAATAAATAATAATAATTCAGATACTCCGACAATTATCACCAACAGAATCCGGTAAACTCTGTTCCTTTCCAATCACGCCAGCCAATCTCAATAACCAATTCTCCTAAATCCTCATCTGCTACCGACATTGATCATATAAACTTTACCCGTAATAACTTCTTTTTCTCCCATGTATCATATGACGAAATATTAAACACCATTCTGAAAGCCCTCAACAATGACTATGGTCCCGACAATATTCCTTCAAAGCTACTTAAATCCTGCCTTCCTGTCATAATGCCCGTATTACATCATACCTATAATTTCTCGTTACAAAACCTCTCCAATATCTCCTTTCTCTCTAACCTCTCAAAACTATTAGAAAGCCTAGTTCAAAACCAAATTTCAAATTTTCTAGAAGAACGTTCCCTCATTAATCTTCTCCAATCCGGCTTTCGACCACGCTATTCAACTCAATCCGCTCTCCTCAAAATCACCCATGATCTCCATACTGCAATTTAACAGCAGAAATTAACAGTTCCGATCCTTCTAGAGTTTTCCAAAGCCTGTGATACAGTAGACCACAATATCACCCTCACCAAGCCACAAACTTACCTATATCCAACAGTCCTCTCAGATCGTTCCCAATATGCTCTGGTCCCTGGTCAACCTCTTTCCATAACCCTTCCGCTGTCCATTGGTGTCCCACAGGGTTCATCACTATCACCCACCTTATTTGCTATTAACATAAACTACCTTCCACTATTTATCTAATATTCCCAGTATCATGTCTATGGTGATGAATTTCAAGTAAACCTATCCTTTTCCCCTTCCGATCTATTACTAGCCACGGAAAAACTCCAAGATGATCTGAATCGAATAAGTCGATGGGCAATGGATAATAAGCTAAAGTTGAACGTGGACAAAACCAAGGCTATAGTAATAAGGTCAAACTACTTCCTTAAAATTATTCCCCATAATCCAATCCTCTTTCTGAACAATAATCCTATCAAATTCTACACAACCTTCAAAAATCTTGGAATTATTTTTGACCAAACGCTTTCCTGGAAAAAACCACATCTCTGAAATTTCCCGTCGTACCTTCTCCACCTTAAATCGTCGAAATTACCTACGTCACCTGTTTCCTTTTGAAATCCGTAGACTCCATGATACATTTTCGATCTCATTCAATTCAAAATATAGTCCTCTCCCGTAACACCCGTTCTCGGCTCTCAGATTTATATACAGCATCCCACCGGACAGCAGCTTTTGACAGAGCTTTCCTTATCCGATCCTCCTCCCTTTGGAACTCTATACCTTCTTCCATTCGTCGTTCTAATAATGTTCCAACCTTCAAATCCCGTATATTCCATCACCTATTATCGCTACAATTTCCAAAAAATCGAAAATAGTAGGGGTTCAGTTTTGACTTAAAGTTCTCTTCATTCGATGAATGTATGATGTTTTTTTGATGTGTGAGTGTGATTATGTATTTATATATATGAGTGTGTGGAATTTAAACCACGTACATTTTTTTATTCTTTCTTTCCTTCTTTAAGTTACTAAATTACTAGTAATAATTAATTAAAAGTAATTATTTTACTCTCTAAGGCATAATAGCTTACAACACCTGTATTGTTATTCTATAGGGACTTGACCCAGAGTAAATATAGACATTATTATTGTTATTATACTAATAGACATATAAACATATAGTCATGTTTTTAATAGAACATTTGTGAATATTTATTGGTGATAGTGTCAGTTAAGTTTGACATGAGCTAAGATGTAATGTAAAGATGTTGGGCTTAGTTACGGACGACTTCGTAAAATGTTAATAAATACTGACGCGTAATGTAAACGTCCAAGAGCTAGACCGAGGTGTAGGTTGGAGGATTGTGTTAGGACTGATCTAACGTAATTGCGTTTGGGTAGTAGTCCTTTGGCGGGAGCAGAGATTAGTGGTATCTTCATCGAGCCTTCGCTATGCCTTATGTGGCAGTAGGGTATTTCGAGCAGCATTCATTAACTATTCATACCTTCGAAACAAATGCAATGTATCGACTGTGATAAAACACTGTGACTGGTTTGGTGCGTTTTAGGTCCAAGGTCCAATTGGAGTCAATAAAAAAAAAAGTCCAAAGAACTATTTTGTATTAATTTACCATAGAAACATAACACCCCACTAAAAACAATTAAGAAATAATTAATTTCAAGGAAAACACAAAAATAAGCCGCAAATAAATTCAAGATAAAGAGAAATGTTGACTATTTATTGGTCAATTAAAACAATAAGTTGAGGTCTACGTCCACTTGTAGCGATAGCTCACCACAAAATGACCTCACAGATGGTGGGGTTCAAATTTCCTGCAATGCCACCACATCCATTCCATTTTCCTCAATACAACTTTCCAACATACGACTTTTTCCTGTTTCCAGAAGTCCACGTACATTCCATGTTCCTATAGCCAACCATTTTTTCTCTTTTCATGCTGGGTCGTTTACCATAAATCAGTCCAAATCCAAGGCTATTTTGAGGTTTCTTAGCAATATAGTTTACTCAGGTTGGGTCCCCGGCCCAACTCGGTGCCCTTTTTAGTCGCCTTTTACGACAGGCAGGAGATACCCCAGCATTATTCTGATCCGATCTAGGACGGATGTTCCCGACGTTTACGAGAAAGGCTCTAAAGATAAAGTTGTTATAACAACCTACAATTTAATAGTCTTCATCTTCAACAAGATATTCATTTAATTCGGAAAATATGACTTATTTGTCGATTTGAAAAAAACGAAATACTTTTAGTTAATGTTTATTTAATATAAATAACTGATACATATTACTATTCTTAATTAAATATTTTCAAAAATAAGAATAGTGATATGGATGTAAATAACAGGAAAGTTGAAATTTAAGAAGAGCCTGAAGAGATAATAATATAGGTAGTAAAAAAAAAATGTATTAACATAATTGCTTGTTGTTGAAAATAATTTCTACTTGTTTTAATTTCGTCGAGGTGTTTAGGGTTTACATACTTTACAAATGATGCATAAATAGGTATATGTTTAAGACAGAGAAGATACCTTCCCTTGGATCTATTTGGATTTGGTGCCTTCTCTCTGTGGTATGAGTGGACGGTATTACAAATGATGAAGATTGAAGCAATTAAACCCATTTTATTACTATACATAGTATAATGAATGAAAGAAACAGAAAGAGAAATAATTCTATATTAGTTACTGTTTATGGATAATGTCCATCTGTGAATGGCATCTCAGACCTTGGTTGCGGGTTCCTGCTGACTACCTGCTTAGGTTCTACTCCATGATGAGGTGGTCTGGAGCACATCTTCACCATTGGCTCTTCTCTCTTCTACTTGCCCTACTACTCCTACTGCTGGTAGATGGTCATTTTGTGTCTTGTTGTTGGCCTAAGAAGCGATAGATGCTCTGCCTCTGGTACAAGGAGGTAGAGCAGACAGAGTAAGGTAGACGGCTCTTTTAGATTGAACAGTATAAGTTCGGTAGGTTGTTGCTTCGAATTTTAACTTCTCATTTCTTTATTTTTTAATATTCTAATCATCTCATCAAGAAAAAAAGGTTTAAACAATCATTTCAAAGTATAGATGATGATTTAACCTCAACAGTATGTGAAAGTCTGTTAAATAATCTAAATAAAGTCAGTAATAGTTACAATATTAAGCCAGTAATACAATTATTTTTACTTTCGAGAATATAAAAAGGGAAAAAATGTAAAATCCTGCAGTGACTTAATTCGAAACGACAACCTGCGGAAATGATACTGTTTATTTTATTTTATTTTCCCTTTTCGTAGGATGGTCATATGGGTATGTAAAATAACCCATCGCAAGAAGAAAAAAAGGGCTTGGTATAATATTTCAACGACTCTAGAAAAGTGCTGTAGAGCAAGTACGCAGATTCTGAGAGGTGCTTGAGGAATTGAACGAGAGGGCCGATTGTTTTGAAGTACTCTTAGGGTGTACTGCTGACAGTCATACTTGTCACCATCCTGTCCTCAGTCGGGATTTAAGTTCTTAACGTGTGTTCTTATCTATTTTCAATACAATCCTAATAATATTTTGCACCATATGCAAACTTAAAAAGATTTTATTAAAAAAGGACCAATAGTAGAAGTATTACTTCTATCGTACAGTCACTTGCCTCCATCTAGTTAATATGTGATTCGCTAGTGAAGTATATCAACCTTTGACAATAAATTAATTTCGTTTGTTCAAAAGCAGTGATGGATAGATATGTCTTTATTATTATATTATATATAAGGAGACTCATTCCAAACCCAGTTAAATCCATTGTTGAAAATGTTTCACAAGGACAAAAAAACTCAAAAATCTTTATTTCTATACACATTAAAGGACAACAGGGTATAGACATATCATTCTCCACTACATTTTATTACTGTATCACTTTGATTATTTTTTGTTCTATTATATTCTGAAAATTACTAATTTTTATAAAGATATGTTATACATGAATGCTCTACAATGACGATGCATGTCTTTATTGGGAGTCTCGGCGGCGTATTGCAGATATGCTCTACTACTGTTAACAAAATTCTCAAAAATATATATTCACAGGAAAGGGAAAACGTTTAAATTTATCACACATCTGAATTTAATCTACTATGTATATAATTAACTTAATTTATAATAATATAGTATTACAAAGAAAGTATGGTGATATTTTCCTCCTCCGATATTTTAATTTATGTTTTATAGTTACATATAATGAAAACACCATAACTTTAGAGAAGGTATTATACTTCTCATGATTTTTTAAAAACTCGATAATTATACATTTCCCGATGGTATCTAGAAAGATAATTTCCAATCAAAAAGACCTAGTGAGCCCCATCACTAGATCCCCCACTCCTACCATCTAATTAATCTTAAGAAAATCTTCACATTCCTCTCTTAAAATGCACCTGGTGCAGTAAAAGAGATTATTAAGAAGATAATAAAAGCCAAGGGGCTAGGAAAAAATTTTAAATGCCAACAAAAAAGCGCCGATAAGTATACCTTCTTCATTAAACCCCATACACCCATTTAGTTCAAATTCAAAATGTTTCGCTATTTAACTTAAAGGCTATGAGTATTGAAATCTTTGACGCACGACTGAGCAAACGTTAATTTCGTTTCTTCAAAAGCAGTGATGAATGGAGATGCCTGTTTGTTGAAATGGATGGATGTTAGGTAGGGAATGTACTTTAAAAAAACACTAATATATAATGTAAGGCAACAGGCTACCTGCTACGCCAAAGTTGAATATTCATCAACGTCAACTCACTAAGAATACACGAATGGGTTTAAATATATATCCATGTATATTACGCTCTTTTGGATAATTTAAGTTATATTTTTTATAACGTTATATTGGTTTTTATAACGGGTCAAATTCCTGATTGTTGCTACCTGCTACGCCAAAGTTGAATATTCATCAACGTCAACTCACTAAGAATACACGAATGGGTTTAAATATATATCCATGCATATTACGCTCTTTTGGATTATTTAAGTTATATTTTTTATAACGTTATATTGGTTTTTATAACGGGTCAAATTCCTGATTGTTGGAAATTTATTTTTTATAACAAATAAATATTATATTTTTCCATAGACGTGGTGTGATTTAAAACTAAATAAAAATTTAATATAATCGAGCATCTGTACTTTTCATTCAAAATGATTCAAATTGAGTTTTCACAAAAAAAGTATCACATATTTCTAATTAAATAGATAAATGCATTACCTACCTTGTGGTTATGTCCGAGAAGGTTAAAATAGCATTATCGTTTTTTTTTTTAATCCTCATGAATGAATATGAATATAGAGAAAGAAGGTGTGAAAAAAATATTGTAGACATATTTTTGTAATAAAGTAAAATAATTTATGATATTAAACATTTATGAAACTATTACTAAGTGAATAAGACATTATTTAGTTTGAATAAGCTTAACAAAAAGAATTAATGAAAGATGATAAGAACTGGATCAAAGAGCATCTGGTGTATTTTGAACTAGCAAATTGTTTAGAAACAATCATGGTAATTTACTGAACAATTTACAATTAAACTTAAATACGGACTTTCGGTTTGCTAAAATAAAAATCATAGTATGCTTAATAATAGGGAGGATAAAAGAAAAACCTATGCAAAGACAAACAACAAACATACTTTTGCTTACTTATGAATACAGATATATACATTAACGCCAATATTGTAGATAAATTGTAATTTATTATGGTCTGAATCAATAAAACCACAAAGAGAATAAATAACAAAAGGTGATCAAAGAGGCAGAGGACTAGGATCGAAGAGGCAGTGGTGTTGACAGAAGCGCACTCTACAACCGTATAAAACTCCTTCACAGGTCGCGGCTCTGTTCACAACTCACACCGGCAAAGTTAAATGATTTTTTTTTTTGTCCATCGCGTTCTATTCCAATGTGCTACCAACTTTTTTTTTTCATTCACACCCAGGTATAAAAAAAGAAGCAGGTGGTCAATTTGCTTATATTTACTGGATTGTCGAAAAGTTCATTCGTATAAAACTAGTTGACCTGGGACATAAAGTCAAAACATCATTTTCCGCTAGCGTATCAAACTTTTTTCCACAACAGTTAAAGGTAAAGTGATTATTCAACTTTTTTTCGGAGAAAAAGCTTCGTCACACTCTAATTTTATATCCTCTCACTCTTACCACCACTGAAATTATTTAATTATATAAAGATTAATAAAGCTCGATGCAGACTACAATTTGTATGTTAAAAACTTCCATTCCGGGACCGCAACAACCTAACTCCTCCCACTTACGACTCGAACGATTACCATTCTCGAATTATTACCATTTTAATAATTGGTTCGTTGCTAAGCTTCTAAAGCCAGTTAATATTTTAGAAGAAAATAATCAACTTATACGAAAGTGAATATATAATCAGATTACAATAAATTTAGTTTTAGTCTAGAAGCTGAAGCTTTAGCCCAAATTTTTTAGAACTGAATTAAATTTACGTTAAAAAAGTACCTACAGGAAATATTCGCAAATCATACCTTGATAATGCGATATATATATATATATATATATATATATATATATATATATATATATATATATATATATATATATATAAGTTAAGATAGGACATATATCAGTATAGACACTAATCCTAAACAGTGGATGTCAACATTGTAAATAAGATAAATAGAGGATTGTAACTTGAATAAAGCAGTGTTTAACCAGCCTTCAAGTGAGTTGTTTATTTCCCGACTTTGTCTTTTTTTTATGTTTTGCTTGGTGAAGTACATAAGTGGTGCCGAAACCCGAGAAAACGTTTTAGCAGTGCAGTAAGAATATTTTCTTTTGTTTTTTTTCTCTCCTCTCTTTCATGGACACTAGAAACTATTGTGATCTCGTTACAGAGCTATTTTTTTTTTTAGGTACTTTCATTTTTTTGTGTTGTTCTTTAAAATTTGAAAAACTAATTGTGCCATTATGAATGGTGAAAGAGAAATCCTTAGGCCTGCAACGTTAACGTTGGAGCCTTCACAGCAGAACCAGTGAATCCCGAGTTCCCGCCGTTACCGTCGACAACCCTAGCGATGGCACGGGCTGACTTAGCTGCGCAGGAGGCAAATAGAATAGCGCAGGAAACAACGAGCTGGAAAAAATGAAATTAAGAAAGGCAAATGCGCAGGACTTAAGAAGGGAAATATCAGACTTAGAGAAGTTTAATGGTGATATAGGCGAATTGAATCATTTTCTCAAGGGCGGAGATGGCATTATGAACAGTATCCAGTCCCAGGTCTCAACAGGTTGTTTGGAAGAAACAGATGCCAAAAGACTACGGGTAGCCTTAGCACGACGGGTCAGAAGGAGCGTGCTAAATCTGATCCAAGCAGATGAGGATACTGCATGGCAGGTGATAAAAGAAAGGCTAAAAAAAGCGTATGGAGGGGGGCGATGGGCCCCAGAAGAAGACATGCTGCACATGTTTCGGGAGGTGAAACGTCAAAATCAGACAAATGGCCAGTATGCTGCAGGACTGCTGGTGAGGCTAAATAAGATAAATGAGAAGTTACGCGAGGTAATGGATACGGGTGCGGTCGAAACGTGGATGCTGTTTATGACCACAGTCTTGAAGGTGCAGTTAGATAGGGATACCGGAATGAAAGACGGGTTACCCAGAGATAAGTCATTCATGGAATGCGCCCAGGAGATGGTGGATGTGAGTGCCCGCGATGAAGAGGATGGAGAAGTTTTCGAACCAGGATGGTGTAAGGTGTCATATCGCCGTAATGATATAGGAAGTAATCGACCAAGACCAGACCGAGAGAGAAGAAGGGATGGAGACTTTAGCAGGAGAGACAGAATACCCAGAGAGAAAAAGCCGTTCGGAGATAGAAGGTATGGGAGACAGGAGGATAGAAAATGCCACGAATGTGGGAAGACAGGGCATCTGATGGCCCAGTGCCCACGCACGCGCTGTTTTGGGTGCCACAGCGAGGGACACATGGCGAGACAATGTATGCATAAGGCGGAGAAACCATGATCGTGGAGAGCCGGTGGAGGTAAATGCGCAGAGAATATGGAGAAGAAGCAGAAGGCCATCCGATTCGTCTAGATTTTCCGAGGCTTCAGGATTCGAGACAGAGGGCAGCGAGCCTGGTGGCAGAGGGACCCCTGGAGGAAAGAGCAGACAACGGAGTGCAGGGAGGAGAATTGAGGAGGTGAGTAGAGAATGAGGAAGGTGTGAGCAGAGAGGCAACCATTTTTGTGTAAATACTATCATAAAGAGGTGTGATCGGTTGCCTATTATCGAGTTTTGCAAGGGGTGGAGGTGTCTTGTTGCCACAGGGAGCTCGTGTACTCTAATAGGTAGAGATAGTTTACAAACTATATTTAAAGGAAAGAGTGATCCAGAAATTAGGACGTGCTTATGTAAGTTGGTCACTTTGGGTGGTCCCTGTACGGTGGAGGGGGAAATTGACCTGGCGTTAGGTAAATGGGGGGAAAAGGGTGGAATAGCAACCCTGCATGTGGTAGAGACTATGCCGCGTGAATTTTGGGGTGTGATGTGCTCGGGAAATTAGGGGCGAAACTACGTAATGTAGAGGGTCAATGGGTGATTAAAATAGGGAGGCGGATATATAAAACGATGGAGAGCGCGAAAAGGGATGTGCGGTGCGTTGGTACAATCACCCAGGGCAAGGATTGGAGGACGGGCATAAATGAGGAGTATGCGGATATTTTTTTTCGCGAGGGGGATCCCCTGAGTGTTACGGGGGAAACTTTTCACGAAACTCATTTAAAGTCAGAGAAGAGTACGTACGTGAAGGAGCGGAGGTACCCACAGGTGTTACGGGAACACATTAGGGCGGAGATCGCGGAACTCAAACGGCAAGGAATTATCGGCGATAGTACGTCGCCCTTTAACAGTCCTCTATGGGCGGTCAAGAAGAAACCTGTTGGCGGGGATACTAGGGAGCGCTACAGGGTGGTAGTTGATTTCCGACAACTCAACGACAACATGTTGGATGAGAAATTCCCTATTCCTAGACTAGAAGACATTTTGGACAGATTGGGCGGAGCAACGGTGTTCAGTACGTTGGATTTGAAATCAGGGTACCACCAGATTCGAATGCATCCCAGGGACCAATGTAAAACAGCGTTCACGTTTGAGAGGGGGCATTACGAATTTACCCGTATGCCGTTTGGTTTGAAAAATGCGCCAATAACTTTTCAGAGACTGATGGACGAGTTCTTGAGGGGCTTAGAAAATATGTGCCAGGTCTATATGGATGAACTCCTGGTTTTTAGTAAGACGGAGTTCGGTCATATCGAGGACTTGAGGCGAGTCTTTGACAGAATCCGTCAATTTGGATTGAAATTGTCGGAGGAAAAATCAATATTGGGGCAAAAACAGATCAATTCCGGCCCTATATTTTCGGTAAGAGGTTCAAAGTTCATACCGATCACAGGCCACTTCTGTGGGTGGGGAATTTGAAGGAATCGTCGGCTAGGGTGACGCGTTGGAAGGAGATCCTGAGCCAGTATAATATCGAGATAACATACAAGCCGGGAAAGGATAATGTGGTGGCGGATTGGCTATCTCGTGCCCTACAGGTCAATGCGATCGATTCAGGAGAAGGGGAACCGTCCGGGGGGGGGGGGGAGGGGGGTTCAGAGGTTCGTACGTGAATGGACGCCAGATGGGGAAGGAGAGCGAGAAACAGACCGCAACGGGGAATCTCCCGAACAGGAGGATTCACAGGACGGGAGACTGACGGACATGGAGGTGATCAATGACAAGACGCGACAGATTATCTGGAAGACACGGACCACAGTGTTACTGAAAATGGAATATTCCAGATATGAGAGGCATCATATTGTTACTATCTGGTCTCAACCTGGAGTCAAGGAAGAACAGATATGCCAAGTTCTGAAAGACGCGTCAAAGATAGGGGCGACCCACTATCTCTATCTAGGGAACGCGACGGTTTGGGAGAAAATCAAGAATTTGTGGCGACTAGAGAAGATAGGTCGTTTGTTAGATGTCGCCTTATGGTGGATACGATCCGGGATACCGATCACCAAAAAGAGGTCACGTTAGCTTACCACCAGGGGAAAACTAATCATAGGGGAGTTAATGAAACAGTAACAGCATTGAAACGGAGGTACTACTGGGTGGGGATGAGGAAAACGGTCGAAGAGATTGTGAGGGACTGTGCCATTTGCCATGTCGCGAAGTATGATCGCCATCCCCCGGTAGGGTTGCAAGTGGAGACGTGTACGCCTATAGCGCCGCTAACGGACCTCCAAATTGACACCTTTACGTGGAGGGGCTTTAAGTGGGTAACTATCGTGGACATATTCAGTAAAATAGCCATGGCCCATCCGGTGAAAGAGAAGTCAGCGGCAGCAGTCGGTGACGCCCTCCGAACATGGTTCCAATGTTACGGGATGCCAGATTCGATTTCCTCGGACAGCGGTAGAGAGTTCGACAATGCCCAACTGCGGAAGGACATGAAAGATTGCGGTGTCGCTTGGCACTGGAATACACCCGGGCATCCCAAAAGTAGGGGAGGGATTGAGCGGCTCCATAGTACTCTGGGCGAACATTTTCGTGTATTCCATGTGGATAAAGGGTTGGAGGCTGATGTGGCGATGCCTCGGGCTGTTGCGGCGTACAACCACTCAATCCACATGGGTACGGGATTCTCCCCTTTCGAGGTCCTCTTTGGTTTACGGGCTCGACGTAGGGACGGGAACGGTACGGTCGTAGATGACACCATGGCGGAACACCTAGTCGCGAACAGAATAAAACTCGACCGAATATGGGGAAAAGCGCGTACAAGAATGGTGTCGGAGAAGAGTAAGAGAGTAGCCAGGGATAATTTTGGTGTGAAGGATATCCTGGGAACTCTTAGGATAGGCCATATTGTTTACAGAAAGATTGTGTCAAATCGCGCAAAGGAGGTGCTCAGGTACGAGGGGCCATTCAAAGTGATTGCGATTATGGAGCACAATCTGGTCACCATTCAGAGTCTGGCGGAGCCCAGAAAACGTAGAACGGTACTTATTGAACAGCTGAAAATTCCAGCTGGGGAAACTAGACTATAAATATGTATGATTACCATTGTTTGTATTTTTTTTTAGTATTTTTATTATTTTGTATTTTTAAGTGTTTGTTAAAGTAGGTCAGTAGAGTGATAATGATCTTAAGTTAAAGTGCTAAGTGAGTTCTTGTACATAGTGTAAGTTTTCTTTTCTTTTGTTTTTTGTAAGTGATAGCTTTATTGATCTGAGGATATTGTATTTAATTTTCTTTCTGCTATTATTTTTGTATTCTTATGTTCTGACTATGTTTTGTCTTGTTTTGAGTTTACGAGGGTATTCGTAAACTGACAGGGGTGAGTTAAGATAGGACATATATCAGTATAGACACTAATCCTAAACAGTGGATGTCAACATTGTAAATAAGATAAATAGAGGATTGTAACTTGAATAAAGCAGTGTTTAACCAGCCTTCAAGTGAGTTGTTTATTTCCCGCCTTGGCTTTTTTTTTATGTTTTGCTTGGTGAAATACATAAGTTATATATATATATATATATATATATATATATATATATATATATATATATATATATGTATATATTTCACGGAACAGCCTTAGAGACGACACAAATATCATTATGTTCACTTCTTTTCAAACTCCTTCTCTCCTTCCTTCTTTCTTCCCACATTTTATTCATTCTTTCTTTGGTCTAAGCTACTCCTCTTCTCGCATCAATATTTCCCACAAGGACCTTAATTTCTTTTAGTCTTTTCCCATAGTCATCCCTATCGAAACAGTCTTGGTCTGTTATTTTCAGTATCTAAGTTAGATAAAGAATAATTTAATATAACCTACTAAGCCCACGATCGCAGGTTCGTAGCACCCCAGGTGGCCCTAGGATTTTTTGATTGTGGTAAAAATCCTCGGTTATGCCATCCTTCGGAAGGGACGTTAAACGGGGGTCATGAGCCTGTATGATGTCAGGCACTATTAAAAACATCCCTATCCTAATTACAGCTGGATAAACAAAATTTAGAAATCCCATTGTAGCATCGTCCGACTGGCCATGGCAGCATAAAGTGACGTTAAATAAATAAACAAACAATAATTTGAGCATAAATTTACAGTATATTCTAATTTTAATTAAATAGCTTTTGTTTAATCTGCTCTGTACTTATTCATGTTAACGTTTGTAATTTTATGTTTAAAAAAGTTAATAAATAAATTGATACTTAAATAAATATAAAATTAAAATAATGATAGTATTTATTTTTAGCTTGCAGATTTGGAATCGATACCTAATACCGTGTAATATACGTTTCAACAACACTTTCTCTTATCACACTGGGTGTCCCAGGAGGAAAATTCAATAATTAAGCAGTAGTGTAATATTAACAATAAAGTCAATAAAATAGAGCCAAAAACTCAAAATGAAACACTATTATTTATTATAATGCAATTGGGAAAAACCACAATGCAAAGCATTATGTTTCAAATTTCTCCAGTAATACACCCACTTACCGGTCGACGTTTCGCCTATTCAGGCATTATCAAGACACAAAAACAAAAAAAGGTTATGTGAATCACATCTCAAAGAAAAAGGTGCATTATATCCCAACGATCAACAGCCCAAACAGGCTCCAAACATGAGACAGCACCCTACCGCCAAAACGCTTCAATTAGATAAAAAGCAGTTTTTTTGAAGGGTTTTTGGACGCCACTTTGTTTTTACTATATAAAAGGAAATTTATCAACTGCACCTGAACAACTCTCAACATTTTGCCTGTGATGAATTTTATGTAACATTATTAGTTTTTCAGTTGATCATAGCAGAGAAAGGAAAGGAAACAGCTAAAAAAAGTCTTCTCTAATGAATTTCATCAGTGTTCCAGCCTACTTCATATTAATTTCAAAGGGATATCTAGGTTTGAAGGCTCAAAAACTATAACAATAAAAGTATTTTTATATCCTGTATTTTATTTAAGATATATATATACGTGTTACAGGACAATATAATAAAACTGCTGGATGCGATGCCGCTTAAATACCAGGCAAGAATGCATATGAAAGCCATAAAAATGTTGACAGACAACTGTTAATCAAATGAATATCTGATAGATTCAGAATATATTTATATATATTTTTATTTTGATAAATTTCTCTGAGATGGGATGAATAGTCCCTTGGGACGGGCCGCAGTAGACAGCTTTGTGCCAGCATGAAAAATCACTTTGCCCCACTCACCAATTCTCACCAATTGAGGATTCTCTCACGAGTGGATTTCGACAAAACACTCAGGGAGCGCGAATATTTGATTCCTCCCCAATAAGGTACTTTTTTTTCCTATTGGTCTGTGAAACAATTCGAAAAATCAATTTGAGGAAGTAGATGACAAAACAGAATGATCTAAATCCGACCAATTCCTACCGATCTTCCATAAAATATTTACGACAATGGATTAATAAACAACAGAATAAATGAGATCAGTTTATCACATTTCCGAGGCTAAGTAATAATGGACATTATAAAAATGTGATTAAGCTAACATGATGATGATTTGTTTTAATGAAAAGCTAAAAAACAATCAGCAAGATTCCGGAATACGAAAAGGCGCCCACTCATACCATTTTTGAACATTTTAACATCTCCAAGAAGTAAAATTAAGTATTAAATCCCACTAAAACTGATCGGTATTGGCGAGGAAATAGTTGAGCGTGGTATCTTATGAAATGGATTAATTAAAAATATTAGAAGATTAAATAGTTATTTTTTCTTCCCGCATCCTTTTTTTTTGTTTAAATATTTATTTCTTATATAATTTACTACAATTCACAAATATTATATACAGTACCAAATAGACCAGCCTCGAACTAAAAACAATTACCATTGTACAAATTTTAAATAATTTAACTTACCATTAATTTAAAGCTCTCACATTTACAAAATCCAATGTAATATACATCAATTGGCAAAACGTATGCATTATATGGCCACGTTTCAGCCTAACTTCTAGGTCACGATTAAGGCTAAGAAAAAAAAAATAATTACCGTTAAAAACGGTTTTCATAATTCCTGTTGGGTTTAACATTTTTTTATTTGCCTTATAAACTACATCCCTCTAGGCTGTTTATTTTTATATATTTTTATTTTCCTTCATGTTTTTTACGTATATAATTTTTCTTCCCCACTAATCATGCTAACATATTGCATTATTTGTTGTATTGATTATATTGTTCTATCTTTAAACATATACCATTGTCATTTCATGACCCTTTCAATTTAGTCACTATTAATTTTAATCTGGTTTGAACCAACAACAATCACATGTCATACATTAATTATAATACAATTATTTCCCCAGTAATGGTAGTTGACCTGTTTTCACTGTAGTTTTGTTTTCATAAATTGTTTTATAATTTAAATTTTTTTTCATTATGCTTCAAGTTAGTTATATCAGGTATCTTTATTTTTTAAAGATTATAAGTTAGAATTGTTGCATAGTTTTATCAACTTGCATTAATTTAAGTGGTAATGATGAGTAGACATTATTATTTAGTAGGTGGTGTATTCCAATAGAGTTCGTTAACAGAAAATTAATGGATCCATTATTGTTATTATTTATAGGATAGAAACCAAACGAAAATTTGTGTGGCCATCATATTATTATGTGTGACTCTTATTTGCTACCATGCACTTCGGCCTAAAAATGCCCATTGTGCTTGAGTCCTAAAAATCCCTAACCTAGGTCTAGATTTCTGAGAAATTTTAGATATTATTTGAATCTCAGTTCTTGATGGATCCTTGTGTCCTCCAGGGTCAAGGTCTAATGTCCTGTTTCGACTTAGTGCTTTACATTCAAAGAGAACGTGCCACGGGGTTTCGTCCTCCTCTGTGCACCATCTGCACCGAGGTTCTTGTTCAATGCTCAAGCAACATGTTTCCTGAGCTTACAGTGTCCAGTAATGGTTTCAAACATGCTTTTGAGGTCGGTTCTCGACATGTGAGCGGCTTCCTTCTTGATTCGATCAGAAAGATTGTCATTGGGATCCTTTATAAAGAGTTTAGTATGCCGTATCTTGGCTCTATCCCAACGCGATTTTATCTTCCTCTTGGGTAGTTTGTTAATTGTATCCTTAGTCACGGGAAGGGGTACCCCGCACCATGGTTATGGTCCTATTGGAGCAATTTCTGCTCCTTTCTTTGCCAATTTGTCGGCGCTTTTATTTCTTGGTATATTACTGTGCCAAGGTATCCAAAATATGCTACATCTGTTATGTACAGCTAGTTCATCAAGTATTATACAGCATTCCTCCACAAGTCTGGATTTTGTTACTGCATTATCTAATGCATTGCATGTTGCCTGACTGTCAGTAAGAAAATTAATTCTGGATTCCTATCCCAGCAGGACGGCCACAAAAAGATCAAGATGGGAATCTCTGCCTAGAGTAATAAAAATATAAATAAATAAATGATAATAGAAAGGGCACGGTGAGCCCCGTCACTGGAAAACGAAGAAATATGTTTAAAAAAAAATTATAAAAATCAGAACCCTTTCCAGTCCACACGTCTCTCTTAAAGATACTACTTCCTAGGAAAAAAGCATAGTAACCCTTAAACCTAAAGGGCTTAGCATGAAAAATATCTTGCTGCCAGTATAGAACACTAGATCTTAAGAAACTCTAGATCAGTAAACCAGGTAGATAATTAATAATAATAATTAAAAAGACTAAATTGATGGATGTTTTTAATGTTAATCTATTTATTACTGTAGGTAATGATTTTTTGTCCCTGATCCCGCACAGAGTATTATTTCAAGCAAAACACCTTCTAGTTGTTCTTTTCGTTGCAAAGAACTCTTTCCATTACCCGGACAAGAACAACAACCGTTACTGGAGATAGGACGAGGAGGGAATCCGGTGAAACTAGACCACTCAGGGGAGTCAGTTAATTCTGAAGGGGGTGCCTTTGGCCCCCGTGTGTTAGTACCGATAGTAATTCTATTATAGGGGGTCAGGTCTAATGTGTTTAGTTCATGGTCTCTCTTCTCTCAGCGTCCATTTTCTGTTAATAGCTTGTAATTCTCTTCATTACATGATGGACCATAATAGGACACATTGGGAGGAAATACCCACTGCCTTTAATTAGTAACCTTAGCAACCTAACCTGATTTTGATGACGTCAGCATCACTCTTCTGGTTATTCTACTCCCTTAAACATATGCAGGTAGTGAGAGTTGAATAGCCTCAATGAATTCACATGAATGGCTCGAATTCAGCGTTGAATTGGTCTGATAGGCTCTCTACTCGTAGGCCCTCTACTAAATAATTAATTATAACAAACCCTGCATCATGAATAAATAAATAAATAAAATGGACATATCCTCTGAAAGAACGTAAGTAAGTAAACGAAAATAATACATGAATTCACTAAGAATAGAGAAACTAAACTAGTTTATGGAGGCAAAGGGGAATATCAGAGAGATCCGGGTAACAGAGGATATAACCAGAGATGACTAGAGACAGACACTTGGCGAATAATCAAAGTCAAATGAGGACGAAATCAGAGAGAATGAGCTGATATTGGGCGGAGAGAAAGGCATAGAAAACAAACATCACATGATTAATCCAGACTACAGTATACCCCAAAACTTGGCGAAACTTAAAAAAAAACATTATCAATACATTGCGGGGAGCAATAAGATCGAAATCATGCTCAACCGCCTAATAATTAACCGGGCAAAATATATTCTTGTTATGCCATATTGTAGGGATTTTAAAAGGGTCTGTGGCTCATGTGTGATAACCGATCTCGAAACCTACAGATGATCAATTCAGAACAGTACACATTAGCTATTCCGCTTCTTAGCTATGCGTGTGAATCATCAGATGCATTACGGAATTATCATTGTAAATCCGTTATGCTTATTCAATAGAGGATAGCGGGGTTGATTTGGACCTGTGCTCATTTTGATTCCTCATCCCTTGATCTCTTTGAATATTAGATACATCATCACTGCTTTTGCCACTGCATATCTACACGTGATTAGATACTTAGTTTTCTTGGGAACTAAGTGGCCAATAAATATCCACAACTTGCATTAACGATCCGTCTAAACAATATTTTAAAGGAATAATATTCAATAGTTAAAAAATCTGATTTTTTTTTTTACTTCTGAACCCTAGTTAGGTGTATTGTAATCTAGAATCGTTTTATAGAAGGTTTTTATTTTCATTAGCATCATAAAAAACCAATAAATCTATAATAAATAAATCTATATAATGAGCTACCCAGCTCTACAATAAATAAAATAAACTAGGTGACAAAAATTTCAACTGTTTCGTTTTGAGAGAGAAGCCATGAAGAGAGTTAGAATGCACCAAGAAGTGTTTTGGGAACTACCTAAAATTATTTTGAGATATGGATAATAGTATAATGTAAGGTGTAAGATTTGTGATAAAGAAGGTTATTAAATACTAAACTGTATCTATTCTATCCCTAGCTGTATCAAAGAATGATCTTAAAGAAACTAAATACACATTAAGCCCATTCATTTTAATAAGAGAAACATGAGAGTGCCAACCTGAGGTCACTATAACTGAGATTGACTAGCATTACAGCTATTCAGAATAATAATATATAAATTGGGGAAAGAGGGGCAAGTACGTCATATGGGGGCAGGTGCGTCTTTAGCTTTTTATGAAGCATACTCAGTTTTCTTCAAGCTACGTCAGTGCGTATGTGATAAATCGATCATAGGTGAAATATTTGAGTAAAGTGCGGTTATATTTCGATTAACGTGTTAATAGGTCTCTTATAATTTAGCGGTCAATTATATTATTGAATTCTAACAAAAATATTAATTATGTTCCGAAACTTGCATGACGCTAGAGCTGTCGGCACTTACTTTGAAGTGATGATCTTTTGTACACTGTTGCTTACTTGCATTTAGCAACAAATAATTTAATTTTTTTTAACGTGCTACTATGTGGCAAGAAAACTTCACAAAGAAAACGCGATATTATTAAGTCTGTAAAATCAAATAAAAAGACAATCAAAGGCAAAAAAAGTGACAGAAGTATCTAAAGTGAAAATTTCGGAGGAAGAGGGGAAAATTCCTTGCTTGTATTTGATATGTTTTATACTCTTAAATATATTTTAAATATTCTAATTGATTTTGGGATGCCAGAGTAATCGTTTAAGATGATTTATTATTATTATTATTTCTAACCTTAAATGGATTCTTTTCCAGAGGTCCTTTATGTGTTTTCCAGTTTACTCAGTATTTAAACCTTCAATATATTATTCATAAATCATTATTATTCATAAAGTATAGGTACGGCTTCTGCGCCACCGGATCTTCTGCGCCCAGCATAGTTCACTGGTCACCGTCTCCGCGACTTCGGTGCTTCTTCTTCCAGCTCTTCTCAGAGAGTCCTTCTGAGAGTGGAGTCCTCGACCGGGTGTAATCCTTCTTACCTGATCGACCTATTTCTTTTCAACCCACACTTTGCTCTTTGTGTAAAACATATTTATTTTGGTAATGCCGCCCGGTACGATGCATAGATAGCACCTACTTTGAGGTGATAATCTTATGTACACTCTTGCCTAATGGCATTTAATGACAATTAATTTAAATTATTTAAATTTTTTACTATGGGGCGAGTGCGTCACTTGCACTTCACAAAGAAAAAGCGGCAAAAAACATCTGTTATTAAGTCTGTAAAGTCAAATAAAAAGACAAGTGGCAGTTGATGACAATTAATTTAATTTTCTTTTAAGTTGTTATTAAGTCTGTATTTTCTGATAATAAAAAGAAAATCATAGGCAAAAAAAAAGTACAAAAGTGACAGATGTATCTACAGTGAAATTTTCGGAGGAAGAGGGAAAAATTCCTTCCTTGTAATGTAATGAACTGTCGCGGATTCTCGTCAAGAGGAGTGGATTATGTGTCCTCAGTGTGTAAAGAGTGGATGAATGAAGATTGCACGGAAAAAAAGAAGGGCAAAATGACTTTGTTGGCGACATTTGCTTCTTAATTTTTGTCTTGAGGGACTTACCCCGCTATAAGGGGCAAGTGCGTCATTTGACACTTGCTCATAAAAGTCAAAGTTTTTTTTGTTAATTCGTGATAATTTTATTTTTTTAATAGTAACTACAGATACAGAAGAGTATATATTTATGTTTGTATAAAAATATTTTATTTATACCTTCTAATCTGAGACCTCTAAAAGGTCAAAGCATAACCTGATGCACTTGCCCCACCTTTCCTTATATCAATGAAATGTGGTTATCCATCTTTTTTATTGTGACTGAACAGTATTGTTTCCTGGTAATTAGTAAATGAAAATATATTTTTTATAAGGGAAAGATACGTTTTATTCTAAATCAGTCTTTCAAGATGATCATGCATACTTATTAGCTTAAAAATAACACCGACTCACGAAACATCTGTTTGGCCTTCAGGTGATCTTTTTACACATTGATTCTTTCCTCTTCTAATTTAAAATCTCTCTTCACTTCTCTTTCTGCCATTTTCAAGTAATGTCCCTGGGAAATGCGATGATGATTTACTTTACTCGACCCATTACCCTATTCGTTTTTTTTTTCATATTTTCCATAATATTATACCTCCGCATATAGCATGGTAAATTAAGAAATGCAAATGAAAGTGCAAATTTCATGACTCACTTGCTGGACATCCAAACTTGCTGGTACAATCATTACTGACAGCCACATTACCACAGAATCCGACAAGGAGACTGAAACGTCTCTGGAGCAGGATCTAGTACAGTGAGATGAACCACGCTAGGAGTGCCTTCAATGTGAGGTTTCTCCTTACCCGATTTCACTAGAATCCCTTAGGGGAGGTTTACAAAATGAAGATCAAAAATACAATATGTGCCAAATGGCATTTGTATGATTTCCCCAATAAATAGTTTTATTTTATTATTATTATGTTTTTTAAGAAAATTAAGGTTTCTTGTTTGGAATTCTTGGCTGGCGAGTCAAGATAATTTTTTTAAATGTTTTTATTATAACTAATATTAAAAAATTCATCATACATTTACATGAGTACTTACATAATTGTCAATGAGATCCGGGTGATTGGTCTGGATACCGTCGTCGAGAATCGACACCACGACGCCTTTGCCAGTGTATCCTTTGGCCCACGCTGGGCCCACGTTCATATCCAATCCGTCTTCCGCGCCTCCGTTCTGGAAAAAAGAATGCTTGTATGTAAAAATAAAAATCGTATGTGCAATATTTTATAAATAATATATTGTGCAACTGCGCATTCAATTCTCCTGTGAAAACGTTTCCAAACATTTAACGTTCCTGAAATTTGCACATTTAATGCGATAATTATTTGATCACATGCAAGTCCCCGAACTAACTACGCACTTTTTGATGCGGTTAATACTTAAATTTAGTTGTCTAATAAGGACTTTTCCCAGCTTGGAGAGAATATTATAAACTATATATGACACATGGGAAAAACAGCAGTACAAGTTTTTAAAATAACTTATCAAAGTGTTTGGGATGAGATGACATGGTATAGTAGAAGAAGGATATTGTGGTTATCAAAATCAACCAGAGAATCTTTAAGATCAGCCGAAACCCTACTCAAAGAATAATGCTGATTGCGTACAAAGTATCTGCACTGCTGATTATTTAAACTAAAACGATTGATAAATTGCCTTATGCTTTTCATCACAGAGATTCTGAGGGAGCCCCCTGACATCCGATTTTACAAAGTGTTGAAGTGGCTATTAATATCATATACATAATCTTTCATCTACGAATTCCCCAATCCTTGCAAAAACCATGCGTCTACAATCTGCTTAATTTCAATCCACTGTCGTAATAATCATTTTCGGTTTTCAGAGTTATATAAAACGCTTTGTGCCGCGCCTTTCGATAGATGTTTCCTTTATAGCACTCCGTCTCTTCTTCCATTCATCGTTCCAATAAACTTACAATCTTCGAATTCTGCGTATTTAATATTGATGCGATTCCCAAAAAAATGAATGTAGATGGCAAGTTGTACAATTAAAATTTTTAAACAATAACTTTAAATTGTTTTAGACATTTTGGTTACCGACATTGTTTTGGTTTTGGTCATCGGTATCCTTATTGGTAAGCCTTGCCATGCAACCAACTCCAGGATAGAACTATAATTTTTAATTATAATTCTCTTCGTCTTTAGTTGCATACCAAGTTTCTGCCTCGTGCAATAGTCATCGTTTGGTCTGTCAGATAATAAACCTTCATATAATATCGAAATACGACCGAATGACTGTACATATTTTCTTATTTATCTCTTAATAGTGATTATTTCTTGAGTTTACTAGAGATCTAAGGTAGCCAAGACTTTCCACTCAATATATTGCCAAAACTCTCAAACCTCAATTTCGTCCATTAAAACTGGCACACACTCATTTAATTTTGTCCTCATTTACCTCATGCTTCACTAAACTACAACTTCCGGGATAACTTTGATTTCCTAGAATAATTTCCACAAATACGACCAGACCGGATGCTCTCTTCCTATGCACATAAATTGAACAATATTTCGACCCACCTCTCACGCTTATACTAGCGATAGTGAGCCTCATGCAGTTTTCCAGCCGATTGTCCACGCTCCTGTAACAATACATCACAATGGAATTGAGAACCGATGAGCCGTAATTATTCAGCTCTTTATACATTAATTAATTAACGTGGATGCGTTGCTGAAACTGAGGTGAATATATTCGGGAATTTATACCTGGGCGTTCAATGTTAATGAAAATTACGGTAAACATTTTTTTTCTTTTAATAGATTAAAATAATGAATTAATTTTTAAACCTCCTCATTCTTTATTATTATAAAAATGCTAATATCGGCAACCAACAAATATGATGTACCCGTAAAAAGCTGGTGGACTATCTTTTGAAAAATTTGTATGTACATTACAATCACGTATATAGATCTCCTGCAGACACAATCATAACGAAACAGCACGACTACCCTTACCTCAAACCGCTAAACAATATAACCCTCAGAATCATGCGTACACACCTGGAACGAGGTCAGGTAATCGAAATAAGATCAAGATTGATAAATAATTCTCTAGCATTTTCAAACAGAAAGAAACTTCTCAATAATGATTTGCCTATTCCTCTTAATACTAGTGACATATTGTACATATTGACATGTATATTCTCTGTACTAATGTATGGCGCAGATCCATGTAAATTGACGAAAAAAATCATTTGATTCAACACAAAGAAGCATTTGAGAAATAGGTGCACCGTTTTATTTTCCGAATTTTATGGATCGAACATATAAACCATCAGGGAAGTGCTATTTGTGTCGGAAAAAAAAACCACATGCACTATCAAAAAGCGGAAATTAGAACACCTTAGCTATAATGATAAATATCATCTACTTCACATGATAACGCAGGGAACGATTTATAGTAGGAGGGGACCAGGAAGGATATTTTTTTTTAGAAGCCAGCAAGTGCCAAGAAACTAAAGTTTTGAATATTGAAACTCATTGATATATTGAAAAGAAATATATTATTATTGTTTTCTGATATTCTCTATGTTCAAAAACTCAAAGTTCCTGATGATCCAAATTTCACAAGTATTGACTTCGCCAGTGCTAACTTATTCAAGCCTTTGTTTTGACTCCTCGTGACAAACTTGCTAAGCCTTTCAAAGCTCCCCTTCCACTCTTCTTCGCTCCTGCTTAATTCTCCAGACTCATCAGGCGTTTAACACCGCCCTTGTTTATTATTTTTTATTAATTGTTTCATAATATTCTGTAAAATAAGCTCTAGCTCGAATTATAAATATTAATAATAATAGTTCACTAATTTATGTACTACCGGGAGGTTCTCAACCAACTATTTCTAGAACATCTACGATTTGGTAAGTAAAACAGCAGGAAAGGTGGGTAACATTATTAATGAAAGTCATTTTTCAGAATTCTTTCGGGAATCGACTGAAAGCATTATATTATCATATAAATATTATGACTGATGTATGGCGCAGATCCATGTAAAGTGACGGAAACAATAATTTGATCCAACACAAAGAAGCATTTGAGAAATAGGTGCACCGTTTTATTCTCCGAATTTTATCGATCGAACATATAAACCATAAGGGCTTATAAAGATAGAAGGGCTTATAAACATAGGGCTTATAAACATCTAAAACATAGAAGAGCTGGAAATATCCACAAACCAATTAACAATTCATGTTGCTTTATTGAAATTTATGATGTCAACATAAAATTCATGAATGGTTTATCAGTTTATGTGTTTAACAGTGAATATTTGAATAGTAACACTTGCAGACTACATAATTAAGAAATAGTATATGATATAGGAGATTGCAATAAAATATAATTATTTTTTAAACTATTTTGGAGCTGGATGGCTCAGTACGTAAGCTAATGTGTTATTGGGCTCTTAAAGCCACGTTCCAGACTTGCAGTGGCAGATATATTATTTATATATCCAGTATAAAATGTGAAAACATTATCCTAATAACATCCCTTAAACATTAAACGCCTGATAAATTTCTCCGCGAGAAGAGACTAAGGGTCAAAGGGTTGAACAACTTTGTTGGAACTGACCGCGGTATTTGGATCCGCTAAATAAATGAAATCTGGGAGCAGCTCCTCGGAAGGGTCTGGAACATTCTCCAGGGACAGAAACCGCAGTTCTCCAGAGAATGATGGTGGGGGAGAAAATTATTACTGCAGAATGGGATTTGCAATTCCTAACAAGTTAGCAGCACTGTATGCTCCGAGTGGTCCTTATAACCATTAAACGATCGCTTGATATGGAGTTTAAACGGCTGTTTAAATATAGGCTCAAGCGAAGAAGTGAATATGACGTTATTATGCAATTGTATATAATTAAGAGATATAGAAATAACTATTTCCAGTTATATAATAGAAAAATAATTTTATTCTCGGATCAGGTCCCTTAATAAAACAGATGTACACAAAATTAAATGACTATATTTCTGGGTACTATACTAAGGGACTACATTTTAAGGATGATACAGTAAATGAAAATAAATCTAAAATGTAAGTTCTGGTAAAGGAAAAAAAATCTAAAATAATAAGAACTAAGCTAAGAGGAAAAATAAATAATTAAAACACATAAACATGTCCAAAATAATATCGTTAAAGTAAAGAAAATTTACAGTAACTAACCCATTTCTTCTGATGGGTATGATCTATTAATTATTGGCCATTATTAACTGATTAGTGGGTATATGTGTGGGAATTTAGGAGATCTAGGAAAAACATGGATTTGTATGTGGATAGGGAAGAGGCATCGTAGATATAAGATGGGAGTTCCACAGTGATGCGGAACGGGTGAGAAATGAACGCTCGAACGTTTTGGTTCTGAGGAACGAGTTTTTATTCACCTATTTCAAAATAAAGAATGGAAATATTTAACTAATCACAGCCTTTTAGCTTTGTTTTGGAATGGGGTTCAAAACAATATTTTAAATTACAATCAAGAGATGACTAATATTTCGCGCAACGAAATTATAAAGTATGTATATATATATATATATATTTTAAAAAAAATTACCACTATACACCATGAAAGTTATAGCATTATAGAATTATAGCAGTTCTGTTTTCAAGCTAACGTTGGGCCAATAATCGATCAACCGCCAGGATTTTCTCTTATTAAGTGTGCACAGTTTAAAGATAGAGGAAAAAAATGTTGTAAGGATATGCAATAAGTAACACGAGTGATATTAATAAAAGTAGTAAGTCACCAATAGAGCTAAAACTTGGAGATATTGAATAGAGAGGGTCAAATAGAAGCTATATCAAAGTAAGTTACTCTACTTTTAGCCAAAGGGTGACTACTCTTGTTTGTATGGTTTTTATCCTTATGAGACTCCTCTATTAGAAAAAAGGGAAGCGTATGGATAAGAAGAGATAAAACAGAACCGAAAGTGGAGAAAAAGAATAAAAGAGATATGTTTTTGCAGCCTAGGGTAGTTGGTCCGACTCTAAACCGTTTTAAGGTTATTATTACCCTATTATATTGTCATTATATTTTTTTTTAACTTATTACAGTGTGATTTATAGTCATAGTGTGGTCTGTAGATTCCCATCTTCTTTAAGAGAATAAATACTTATTAGTCCAATCTTAAACAACAAAAGTAGAACAGTAAAATATTACATTCATAATCAGCGAATAATTAAATGAAGATAACTATTTTACAATTACGAATGGGAAATTTTACTCCCTCTGTTATAATATCTTATATGAAAATACTCATGGTTTAAAAATATTAATATCAGGATTATGATTTCAGAAGCAAATACATGAATAAAACAGTTTAAGCCCGGACTAATATAATATTTTCCATTCCAAGTTATTTTAGGAGCGTATAAACAAGACTGGAGAAAATACCAGGAAGCCGGTCAGATATTGAAGATTACTCTGTTGTTTTTAGAAAGCTCAATGTTTAAAGTACTTAAAATAAACAGTTGCTAAATTAATTCTATCTCAAGAATATTAATTTAGCTACTATTATTTCAGGTGAAAATTATAACAATCGTGTCAACTGAAAATGTTTCTATGCAATACAATTTAATAATTCGTTGAAATGTTATATCTCTTTGACAAATCGGGAGTAATAATCCTCCCTCTAGTTTATTTCGTTATATATTAAATACCCAAATTAAACAGCTGTATATTTCTTTTATATTATAACATGAAGTTTTAAATTGCCATATGTAGGGAAAATAAAAAATAAAAATTACACATCTTGATTTATTTGATAAATACATAAATATACATTTTGTATATTTTTATACAATACATATTTACATATATACACATACACATATTTTATACAATACATGTTGTGCATTATAAAATACATAATGTATATAAATAAACATTATGTATTTTTCAAATAAAGGTACTGATAGTATGTTTAGCGACTGATATAATTTACAGGGACAATA
This sequence comes from Arma custos, assembly GCA_037127475.1. Classification (NCBI taxonomy): domain Eukaryota; kingdom Metazoa; phylum Arthropoda; class Insecta; order Hemiptera; family Pentatomidae; genus Arma; species Arma custos. Next base: position 50,570,309 of record CM073764.1, on the reverse strand, counting down.
AGGGGCTTTCAGTAAAATTGGAGGTGTCTGGGACACATTAATGCGATTACATATCGCACCTGTAGTGCAATAAATTTAAACCTGAAAATTGAAATTATCGGAAAATCATATTTAAGGATTTTTTTAAAAACATTTTTTAACGCATTTTTATTTAAAAAAGGCTGAATATTCATAATATTCTATAAAAGAGTTGTCAAATGATATTCTATGAAGGGTACGACATATAACATTACAACTATGTTATTGTATAGTACATCGCCAGTGTGACGTATCTGAAAATTTGTAAAAGGGGGAATGATAGGTTTAAATACAGGTTTTAGATTCCAAGTGCTTCATTAAGTTGACCGTATCTTAAAGCGGATTATGTCGCAATTAGCTACATGTTGCCAGTTGTAAGGGGAAAATAGTGTTGAATATTGCTCTCATCCAAACTAGGAAATAAATGATTTGGTTTTTATTACTTAATATTCGAATACGTATTACATTAAATAGGAATATATATATAAATTCTATAGATAGTTATTTCTCTATATTATACTAAATAGATTGTTTGATATACTTCATACTAAAATTACTATAATAACTTATAAGCTACAGTAAAGATTTACTGAAAAACAATTCGTTTCTTAGGACGAGGAAATGTTTATAAAGATCTATCAGACCAGTAAAAGAAGCACTACTTTCGGTCTTCACATTGTGAAAAAAAAAGGGTGGGTTGACTCCTAGAACACATTCAAAATTTTGTTCTCCGATTTTGAATTCAGACGGACAAACAAACGCACATGCCAAACAGACATCCCTTCAAAACTAGTAAAAAATGAACTATGTAATGTCCTATCAATCCTATACAAATCCTATATTGTTGGAAAATTATATTGCTTTCTAGAGGATAAATCCCTCTGACCACCACCTGTTACGAAATTCACAATAAGTACATACTTAATTATATATAAACATAATAAAATAAGTACGTAAGCGATGTGAAAGTTCTGGCAAACTAATGCTTTGTATCATCTAAACCAATATCTAATAGCTTGAATTTCGTAAAATAGCGGAAAACTTTTTATTTTTCTAGAGGGTAAATAAGAGGAAGGGTCCTTTATAATACTTATTAAAGCGGCTGTAAATAGAAACAAAAGCCTTCTTACCAGGAAGCTGCTAATTGACAAGGATACTGAAGAAACTAAAGAACAATTTTTTTGAAAAAATAATTAGGAAAAAAAATTTCGTTAGTCGTCGACATACCTAAACATATAAAAAAGCATGTTATCTCTCTCTATATATAAAAGAGAGTGCCGTTAGTTATTGAGCTAATAAGTCATGAATGCCTGGACAGATTTCGATGATTCGAACCATTTAGTACTGGTCTCAGGCCGGAATAGAAGAATACCCAAGAAAAATAGAAATCTTTTTTTTTTTTAAGTTTGCTCTAAGGAGGGAAGGCTTAGTTACCAGGTGAGGATGAGTCATCCAAACGCCAACCGTATTCACTTCGTTGCCCTCTACTCCCTGGCCTTTTCATCTTCCCTAATAAGGTGAAAATAGAGTATGAATGTATACAGTATATTTCTTTTATGTTTTATTTATTATTATTATATTTTTTTATTATATATATATATTTTTTTAAATTTATTTTTGTATATATTTTTTCGCTTGTATATATATATATTTATTTATGCATTTATTTCGTTTATATCATTGATTTTTTATGGAATGATTGTAAGCTACATAGCACCATTACTTATTGCCCACAACAGGCAGATTGTAATGCATCAATAAAAAAAAAAAAAATAAAAAAAAAAATAAGGTGAAAAAGGTAAGAAATGTTAGTAATAAAAAAAAAATCATTTTTAGTGCGAGCACCTTGAAATTTTAGAGTTTGCTTCGACATTAAAAATAAAGAAATACGTGTTTTTTTATTTTTGGAAAATCGACCCCTAAAATGTAAAATACGAGAAATCGTAACATGTTAAGTTAATAAGTAAGCAGGCTTTTAATTTTAACATAATAATAATTGTATTCATGATTTTGCAAAATCAACCCCTAAATATTACAGTTTTGTATATAATATATCCAAACGGTGGATTTCAATACATAACTTATCGATAGTTCTGTATTTATGCTATTTAATCTTTAATAGAAAAGTTTACTAAAATCTATCAACAAAGGGATAAGCATTGGTAGGTTGGCTGAATTCACAAATGCTTTAAGTCATTGTTTATAATACGGAATTCATTTATGAAATTCAAAATTCACTCTCCGTTTAAGCTCAACATAAATTTCTATTTATCTCCTGAGAGACTAATACCGATCTTCAATATCCTCCATATATCGTTCTTAGAATAGGCGTCCTATGAAGAAAGGGCTGAGACTAAAACTGCTAAAATCACCGCGGAAGAAGTCGCGGGCAAAAGGTAGTATGGTATAAAAAGGGGCTTAACTATCTTGAACTGACTTTCAGAAAATAAAACCCGTCATATAATAAAAATAAACCGTAATAAGATACGCCATCCACATATCTGTAAGATGAGACTAACATCTCCCACTCTCAAGAAAATTGGTAAGATGTAAGATAAGAGAATAAAGGAAAATGTTTCAGAAGAAACAGAACAGGCACTGAGGGAAGACCTGGACTCTGGTTTGGACACATATATATCTAAGATGACGTAATTTGACAGAATTTCTTCCAAAAATCTGCTTAACGAAATGTCATATATTAATCTATTAATCTCAATTACAGATAAGTCTTATTTTCATTGCTTATGACAATAATAATTTGAACTCTTCATCTTCAAATATTGTATTTACGATGAAGAGTGTACGTAAATATACTTAAAACTACTTTAGGAATAGACTCTAACATAATTGTAATGACAATGGAAGTGAAATCAAAAAGTTACATTTATCTTTGGTTTTGTAGTTTGCTAACTCGATTACAGTATTTATGATTCGCCTTTTCAGGCTATTTAAACACTTGGTAGACAAAGCTCCCAATTAATCACAAAATACTTATGTATATGACTATAACAAGACCTATTTGGGCTTATTGCTCTGGTGTTCTACTAAGCCATCAAATTCTCCTCGTGTACCATCCAAAATCTTTCGTTAACTCCTTAATTCTATTTACTTTGTCACGAATAAAGTCATCGATAATGACTTCAATTTACCATTTATTGCTGATATGGCCCGAGCCTGATATCAATCCTTACATGAAAAACATTATTTCCACTCAAACTCGATAGTTTCAAACCTGCTTCCTCAATTTTCAATAATCCTTCGAAGCATCTGAAAATAAGATGGCTTCGTGACCATTCTTATTAATTTGAATTTGTTATTTGAGTACTGCCACTGGGTAGTTTCTCTACTCGCCTTTGTCCATGAAAATATGTATCATTCCTGTCATTACATTTACATAATGTATTGTTATAATACAATTGTATATTTCAATAAATAGATTTTAAAAAATTATGATGTTTAATATTAATAAACTGCTAAACACAGAACTTCCGTTGAAATAAAACAAAATTTAGAACATTGAAGTAGTAGCTTTTCACAATAACTCAATAGCCATTGCTTGAATAATAAGATCTAGGACAAAAAATATGATTGTTTAAATAAAAACATTTCAGGAAGTGGTTAACGTAATCGTAATACATTTTTAAAAATCTAAACTATACCCCCTAGAATACAATATAATACTGTATGATACATAGGACACGCAAGGACTCATCCTGAGAGACTAATACCGATCTTCAATATCCTCCATATATCGTTCTTAGAATAGGCGTCCTACGAAGAAAGGGCTGAGAGCACAATGACAAATTGAATTGGGACCGATTCTGGTGGAAGAGCTATCCACTAAGTACACTCCCAACCGACCCTACTGGCTTTATTAGTAACTCTGTTTTCTACTTACAGTATAGTTCTATCTCTGCATTATTTAATTTACGAGACTGGTGCTCTAAAGTATTTTAAATTTCTAGAAAAAATTGCAGATACTCAATTAAAGATACAAAAAAGAACCCCATTAACTCATACAAGCAATAAATAACAGTGAAAAAAACTTTAACAACCATCATACACAAGGAATTCGTGACGTTTCGGCTACACATTCAATTTGTCTAATTTGAATAAATTGTCATGCATTAAGATATAGTTATTAAAATAACCTGAACCAATGCCACACATAAGGGGGTTAGAGTTAGGTTTTTGTTAAAAATAATTTTTATAACCATATTTTGGAAAATCTATTATCATTTTAATGATAATAAGACCTATCCTACATTAAAAATATTTAATTGCTACGTTACTGTTACAAATTTAATGAAAGTAACGCTCTAAAGAATGGTGATAAGTTTAAAATCGATGATACTACGACGGAAAAGTCAATTTCACGTTAATAAATTCTATAACATTCGGGGAAGAAAAAATCAGTACAATACATGAAGGTAAATGGATGCGGTATTCAGTAGTTGATCAGGACAGTACTGTATCTAAACCAACGTTTTGGAGGAGGAAAATTGGCCGGAGGTTTTCGCCCCATATAATAATATTATACCTAAATTATTGATTATATAGAACTATACATCATAGGGGAGCGGAGTGACTCAGTGGTAGAGCTCTGAATTGGCATGCCGGAAATCCTGTTTCGAATCCCAATACATACAAGACTTTTATTTAGTCTGTTTGCAGCCAAAGATGAATCATATGGGATCTAGGACCCTCCTGGAGCTCACCCAGTCTCTATGAAATGTTATGATGATAGGGTACCCAAAATAAGGGGAAAATCTGTCGGTTGAGCGTCATTTAGGATATGTCACCTCCTTGTAGAACCGTTGTCCATGAAACAATACAGCCTCTCTACCATGTACTGAACCCCAGACCCGTTCACGGGATATAGAGGTACAAGTTTTTTTTTTACATTTTTAATCTGTAGACCGTTCACCTCCAATGGTCCGCCCTCCTCCGTATCAAAATATTCAGTCTTTTCAAAGTTCATCTTCATTTTCCACCTATTATATTCTTCCATGAGTTTTGCATTTTGCGTCTTTTTTGTCCTGTGCTATGATGACTTGGTCATCTGCAAATAATAGGTGGTGAAGGTAAAAACCTTTCTGAATATGTAGTCCCATCCTTCTAAAATTCCATTACCACTCACTTGCATCACCTTATATCCTTATATTATCAATAAATAATTTGAAAAGGTTAGGTGACATACATGTCACATATGTCATGTGATAGGTTTATAAATTATTATATTTAATTTTTTGTACAAAAGCCTGAGTGGAATCCAAGAGGGTCTACATATTTCGCCCATTCACGGCTGGTACTAGAATTAATAACTTATTTTTAATTTTTAATGTGGATGCCACTGGACTATATATTTGTAATTATTTCATTAATTTGGTAAAACCATTTTCCAGTCAAATTTTCTTTATTTCAAAAAAACGTTTCGATTTTCAATTTTTCTTTTTTTCTCATAAGCATTACTTTTACCACTTACAAGTCAATATTAGAATTGTCATTCTACCAATTCTTTATATAGATGTCCATAATTTAAAAAAATTCTTACTTGGAGTTTCATTATTCTCCATGGTCAATCCCTAATCTTAGATAGGATACTTTTGTATTGAATTGCAGGATTTTTTGGGATAACAGATACTCTTGTTTGACTTCCAACAATTAAAATAAAAAGTTTATTTACTTTAACGTTAGTTTTGGGAGCGGATTGTAGTTCGCTAAGCTGTGTTGAAATTCTGGTTTCAATTCCGGTTGTGACAGGTAAGTTATTTAATAAATTAACAGGACCCTACAGGATCAGCAGGCTCTCCAGGGGCTCACCCAGCCTATATTAAGTAGGTACACTTTATTCAGGGAAAACGGAGGTTGAGCAAGATTTCGGACAAACTAAATCCCTCCACAACCGTTTTCTTAGGGATAGAAGGCATAATTACTCTACTGTGTACTGAACCCTGTACTCTTCATGGGTGCACTGGTACAGGAATATTGTTTTAAAGTTAGTTGAATATGTTAGTTAAGCATTTATAATTTCTTAAGTCCATTCATTGGTGTAGTTTAAACATTTTAAATAAAGATCAGGATAAGGGGAAAGTATAGAGCGGACAGTCCTCACATATGCAAACTCAACTAGCTAGCTCGGATGTGGTCGATCTGGATGGAGCAGAGGAGAAATAATTGACCCACCTTACACAGCGATTCCCAGCAGCAACTATTCTATGGGTTGTTCAGTATAAGCTCTCCTAACTGAACAAAATGGTATTGGCTAGTGAGCACTGGTTGAGGAGATTATATAGATTACAACAGTTTGTAATATCAGAAACTTCTAGAATATATTTATTTGTGTTAGTTATTGCATACCTTGGAGACTAATGCATATTATATAAAAACTTTTAAGTCATAATTGTTGGGAAAACCACGGCTAAATACCTTATAATTATATACCTACTGATAATTTCCATTGCTAATAATTATAATATTGTTTTCAAATCCATAAAACATATGTAGAACGATAGTTTATTTATTTTTTATTTATTGAGAGTTCCCCAATTTTGAGGTCTTTTCCAACCAAAATTGGGATAACATTATTTTCCAGGTGCATGAATTGAGCATGTCAATAGCTTTTCTTCCTTCTCTAGTTATTCTGGCTATATTCCAACTTTTTGAAGGACAGAGATCCTAAATATTTAATATTGGTTACATTTTTAATCTGTAGACCGTTTACCTTCTCCAATGGCCCGTCCTCCTCCGTAGCCAAATATTCCGTATTTTCAAGGTTCATCTTCATTCCACACCTATTATATTCTTCCACGAGTTTGGCACACATATAATCCGCCTATTTTTTGTCCTGTGCTATGATGACTTGATTATCTGCAAATAATAGGTGGTTGCATCACCTTGTAGCTCCTTGTGTTTTGTACATAGTTTATATATCATCAAAGTCATGATAGTGTTATAAATTATAATTGTGAATTTTTTTAACAAAAGGGGCGAGATCAGTAAAGTCAAGAAAAATATTCATTTCCTTTAACGGCATTTTTATTTTTCACTGGAATTTCGTGTTTTCATAATATCATAGACCTTAACTAATTATTAATAATGTGTTCAAACTTATTCACTCTCAAAAGGCTTATTCGAACTTATTCCCAGATTTTACATTACGAGCTTTCATCAACTTTATAGTTTCGGCCTCTTCCTAAATAGAACCAAATAATGAGCCAATATCATTGCATCACCTTTTGAGTGACTTACTATTCCCTTAAATTAAATAGTCCTATTGAAAGCAGCCCAAACTGGTTATAAATGTGAAAAAAAGGGTTTGTGGATAACTCAGTGATGACAAATGTTTTGAGAAAAATGGTTCAAACATCTTTTGAACCTTGCTGTAATTTTTAAAAAATAAAATTTCCATTACATTTACAATTACTTAAATGAAATTAATTTCATCCAATTCATCAATTTTCTCAATATTTTATTTTTATTTTTGGTAAGAATCGTTAATCGAATTAAAGTGTGAAGTTCATTTTGTATTTGGCGCACTTAGTATTGCGCATGTATGGGCTCAGTCTCTGAGAGGGCGCAGTAGTAGGAAGGCTATGTTGGCCCCTAAGTTGAATGTCGGGTCTGTCAGTCTTTAGAATAAATGTTTTACTGCAGCCTTTGTATATCATTTCGTTTCTCTAAAACATTAAAAAAAAGGCTAAACACATTTTTGATCCATTTAAACGTTTCAACGCTCAAATATTAATCATTAAAAACAAATAAATGGTTTTACTGTAAAAAATTAACTGTTCACTACGTTACTAAATAGCTATTCGGTATTTCATTTTCGGAATTAATTTTAATAAGTTGACACATTTCCTCGATCGGGCTTGGTCCACGTTGCCCATTATTCAGTTCCAGTCATAGGTATTGTGGTAGAGACCCCTTCTGTAAGGATATGGGAAATATAGGTTACCTCCAGGAAGAGTCCCTCCTTCGATAGCTCTTACCTGAGATAGAATTCATTTCTGGATGACTAGCCTTTTCATTTGCAGGGCAGCCTGTCATGTGTAGGGTCTTCTTAGATTGAAAAATAATTCACAATGTCAATTTCAGATCCGCGGACTGAGGAAATTATTTTAGTTATTATGTAAAGGAGATGGTTGGGGGGTGCAGTCAATAAGAACACCAAATAAGTGAAGTACTTATATTATGTGCCGACGTTTCGACCTACAGTGTAGGTCATCTTCAGGGCTAACAAAGAAACAAACAGAACAAAAATGTAAAACATCAAAGTTGTACAGTAACAATACTAGTGACAAATTGGCAGATATGAAAATAGAAGATAAAGAATATTAAAAAGGAATCAGATTATAATAAAATAAAGATATAGACAGATTTAAAAATTACTGATAATGAAAAGGCATTAAACTAGTGTTAGATATAATAAAAATCAGATAAAGACAAATATAACAAAATTATTGAAATAGTGACAGATATAATTATAGAAAATGTGATAGAATATAATAAAATTAAGATAAAGACAGATATAACAAAGATATTGATAATGGAAAGAAAATGAAAATAATGGCAGATATCATAAAGTAGGACAGATATAATAAAATTAAAGAAAATGAGCAGAAATGGTAAATAATAAATAACGTATATAAAATAAAAATAGAAAATAAATGTGCAGACTGGATAGTACAGTACAATATAATAATATAAAGAAAAATCAAAAGGAGGAGTTAAACAAAAGAAACAAAATGAGGATATTCACATATAAAGAAAGGTTGGAATATGAATAATACAGAAAAACTAGTAAAATAAAGGTGTAAAATGTATGATAACGGACTTAATGATGTTATCAAATTACAGAAAAGTATGGAACTATATGTACAATAACAATGTAAATAAAAGAAAAACTATTGTACAATAACACCAGTGTACAGTGACTGTTTTGAAAATATAGTAGATAGGAATAGAATATGAAAAGATAAAATAGGTGAAAACGCTAGTACCGTAACAATAGTTTACAATGTATGTATGAAAAAAAATTAGATGGGATTAATGAATTAGAAAAATAAAATAGGTATTTAAAAATATGAACACATGATTACCAACATATGATGGATGCCAAAATGATAAGGGGAAAAAATAAGAAAATTAAAATTGGAGAAAGGATAAAGAAAAGAGTTTAAAAAAGAAGAAATGAAGAGGAGACATACCGAATGATGGGAAGCGTGACCGTTAAAGATCGCGGCTAGAGTGTACTGGGCCAATTTGTCCGTTGAGCACGAGGGAAGAGATGGGGGCGGAATCTAGTGGCCGGAAAGTTAACTAAAGAAGGAAACTATACTGGAGTATAGGAAAAAGGGATAAAAAATATAAATAGAATTAAAACAATGAAAGAAATGTCGATAGAGTGATAAAAAAGAAAACATCAAAGTCGGAGTAACGGGAATTTATCGGATTACAGCAAAAGAACGTTAAGACCGGGGGAAGAGATAGAGGCGAAATCTAGTGGCCAAAAGTTAACTATAGAAGGTAACCATGCTGGAGAATAGGAAAAGATGGGGAAAGAGAGTAGATGGATAAAAATAATATGAATACATATTGTAATGTATTATGAATACAATAAAAATAAAAAAATTGAAACAATGAAAGAGATGTAAACCGAGTGATAACAAAAGAAACGTAAATGACGAAGAAACGGAAATTTAAGGTCTTTTGAGTAAATTAAAAATTTGGGAGTAGGTAGAGGAAAGGTGATGAGAGTCAGACTTAAGATTGATAGAGGAGGAATCTAAATTTATGTGGATGGTTTCAGAGAGGATGCGTTTGTCATGGTTATGCGCTGTAGCTAGGATAGACGTATTTTCAAAATCAAAGGTGTGGTTTAAGGAAATGGCATGTTCGGAAAGTTTAGAGGAGGTGAGGTTATGGGAGGAAATGGCATATTTGTGTTGAGAAATACGGTCTTTAAGGAAGTTTTTGGTTTCACCTATATAGGAAGAGTTGCAATTAGTAGAAGAACAAGGTATCCGATAAACGACATGGGAACGAAGCTTGAAGGGAATAGGATCTTTGATACGGGTATAGATATGGGAAAGTTTGTTATGGGATTTGAAGGCAATACGCAAATTGGGGATAACGGAACATAAGTATTTTTGAATGCAATTAGAGAGGGTGGGTATATATGGCAAGGATCTGTATATAGGGATAGATGGTGGATGTGGTGATCGGGTGAGGGTGGGGGGGTTATAGTAGTCATGGATGAGTTTATTAACAATATAGGGAGGGAAATTGTTTTTAAAAAGGATTTCTTTGATACGGAGGGTGTTGGTAGTATGGAAGCAGGAGTCAGAGAGGGATAGGCCACGGTGAATAATATTTTTAGCGACGTTAATTTTAAGGTGGTGTGGATGTTGGGAGTAATAATTAAGAAGTCGGCCAGAGTAAGTGGGTTTTGTATACCAATCGGTGGATAAGGTGTGGTCAGGATTTTTAATGATAAGGAGGTCAAGGAAAGGTAGTGACTTATTGGATTCGACTTCAACGGTGAAATGGAGGCGGGGATGGTATGAATTGAAGGAAGATAATAAGTCAGTAATGATGTTGGGATTGATGATAAGGAGGAGGTCGTCTACATATTTTTTGATGAAACAAATATCGTCGCGGAACTGTGGAAGAATGGAGTCTAGAAGGTCATTAAGAACAATATTAGAGAGGTCAGGAGCAAGGGGATTTCCCATGGCAAGTCCAGAAATTTGGGAATAGAACTGTCCATGGAAGGTAAGGTAGCCGGATTCACAGCAAAGTTTTAATGATTGAAGGAATGAGGACCGGTTGAGAGATGTGTGGGGTTCTATTAGTGGCCAGTGGTTATCTATTATGTCAAGAGCTTTGTCTAAGGGAATGTTGGTGAACAGACTTTCGACATCGAAGGAAGTGAGGATGTAATGATCAGGGATGGTGAGGGAAGTTAAAAGATCACGTAGGTGAAAGGAGTTATGGATATCGTATGGGTTATTACGGCTGAGGACTTGTAAGGATGAAAGTAAGAATTTGCTAAGTTTTGTAGATGGTGAATTGACGTTGGCTGTAATCGGACGGAGGGGGTTGTTGGGTTTGTGGATTTTGGGAAGACCATAAAAACGTGGGGCTAAGGAGTTATAGGAAATGAGGTTTCTGTAAACGGGATAAGTAATAAATTTAGAATTGACAAGGCTTTTTAAGTGGAGGTTGAATTGTTTTTGGAGAGATGTAGTAGGATCACGAGGTATGGGTTTATAGGTGGAAGTATCAGAAAGAAGGGAATTAATTTTGAGGTTATAATCAGAAAGGTCCATAATTACAGTAGAGATTTGCTGACTTAATTATAACCAAAGCTGACAAAGGTAACTCTACTGTAATTATGGACCTTTCTGATTATAACCTCAAAATTAATTCCCTTCTTTCTGATACTTCCACCTATAAACCCATACCTCGTGATCCTACTACATCTCTCCAAAAACAATTCAACCTCCACTTAAAAAGCCTTGTCAATTCTAAATTTATTACTTATCCCGTTTACAGAAACCTCATTTCCTATAACTCCTTAGCCCCACGTTTTTATGGTCTTCCCAAAATCCACAAACCCAACAACCCCCTCCGTCCGATTACAGCCAACGTCAATTCACCATCTACAAAACTTAGCAAATTCTTACTTTCATCCTTACAAGTCCTCAGCCGTAATAACCCATACGATATCCATAACTCCTTTCACCTACGTGATCTTTTAACTTCCCTCACCATCCCTGATCATTACATCCTCACTTCCTTCGATGTCGAAAGTCTGTTCACCAACATTCCCTTAGACAAAGCTCTTGACATAATAGATAACCACTGGCCACTAATAGAACCCCACACATCTCTCAACCGGTCCTCATTCCTTCAATCATTAAAACTTTGCTGTGAATCCGGCTACCTTACCTTCCATGGACAGTTCTATTCCCAAATTTCTGGACTTGCCATGGGAAATCCCCTTGCTCCTGACCTCTCTAATATTGTTCTTAATGACCTTCTAGACTCCATTCTTCCACAGTTCCGCGACGATATTTGTTTCATCAAAAAATATGTAGACGACCTCCTCCTTATCATCAATCCCAACATCATTACTGACTTATTATCTTCCTTCAATTCATACCATCCCCGCCTCCATTTCACCGTTGAAGTCGAATCCAATAAGTCACTACCTTTCCTTGACCTCCTTATCATTAAAAATCCTGACCACACCTTATCCACCGATTGGTATACAAAACCCACTTACTCTGGCCGACTTCTTAATTATTACTCCCAACATCCACACCACCTTAAAATTAACGTCGCTAAAAATATTATTCACCGTGGCCTATCCCTCTCTGACTCCTGCTTCCATACTACCAACACCCTCCGTATCAAAGAAATCCTTTTTAAAAACAATTTCCCTCCCTATATTGTTAATAAACTCATCCATGACTACTATAACCCCCCCACCCTCACCCGATCACCACATCCACCATCTATCCCTATATACAGATCCTTGCCATATATACCCACCCTCTCTAATTGCATTCAAAAATACTTATGTTCCGTTATCCCCAATTTGCGTATTGCCTTCAAATCCCATAACAAACTTTCCCATATCTATACCCGTATCAAAGATCCTATTCCCTTCAAGCTTCGTTCCCATGTCGTTTATCGGATACCTTGTTCTTCTACTAATTGCAACTCTTCCTATATAGGTGAAACCAAAAACTTCCTTAAAGACCGTATTTCTCAACACAAATATGCCATTTCCTCCCATAACCTCACCTCCTCTAAACTTTCCGAACATGCCATTTCCTTAAACCACACCTTTGATTTTGAAAATACGTCTATCCTAGCTACAGCGCATAACCATGACAAACGCATCCTCTCTGAAACCATCCACATAAATTTAGATTCCTCCTCTATCAATCTTAAGTCTGACTCTCATCACCTTTCCTCTACCTACTCCCAAATTTTTAATTTACTCAAAAGACCTTAAATTTCCGTTTCTTCGTCATTTACGTTTCTTTTGTTATCACTCGGTTTACATCTCTTTCATTGTTTCAATTTTTTTATTTTTATTGTATTCATAATACATTACAATATGTATTCATATTATTTTTATCCATCTACTCTCTTTCCCCATCTTTTCCTATTCTCCAGCATGGTTACCTTCTATAGTTAACTTTTGGCCACTAGATTTCGCCTCTATCTCTTCCCCCGGTCTTAACGTTCTTTTGCTGTAATCCGATAAATTCCCGTTACTCCGACTTTGATGTTTTCTTTTTTATCACTCTATCGACATTTCTTTCATTGTTTTAATTCTATTTATATTTTTTATCCCTTTTTCCTATACTCCAGTATAGTTTCCTTCTTTAGTTAACTTTCCGGCCACTAGATTCCGCCCCCATCTCTTCCCTCGTGCTCAACGGACAAATTGGCCCAGTACACTCTAGCCGCGATCTTTAACGGTCACGCTTCCCATCATTCGGTATGTCTCCTCTTCATTTCTTCTTTTTTAAACTCTTTTCTTTATCCTTTCTCCAATTTTAATTTTCTTATTTTTTCCCCTTATCATTTTGGCATCCATCATATGTTGGTAATCATGTGTTCATATTTTTAAATACCTATTTTATTTTTCTAATTCATTAATCCCATCTAATTTTTTTTCATACATACATTGTAAACTATTGTTACGGTACTAGCGTTTTCACCTATTTTATCTTTTCATATTCTATTCCTATCTACTATATTTTCAAAACAGTCACTGTACACTGGTGTTATTGTACAATAGTTTTTCTTTTATTTACATTGTTATTGTACATATAGTTCCATACTTTTCTGTAATTTGATAACATCATTAAGTCCGTTATCATACATTTTACACCTTTATTTTACTAGTTTTTCTGTATTATTCATATTCCAACCTTTCTTTATATGTGAATATCCTCATTTTGTTTCTTTTGTTTAACTCCTCCTTTTGATTTTTCTTTATATTATTATATTGTACTGTACTATCCAGTCTGCACATTTATTTTCTATTTTTATTTTATATACGTTATTTATTATTTACCATTTCTGCTCATTTTCTTTAATTTTATTATATCTGTCCTACTTTATGATATCTGCCATTATTTTCATTTTCTTTCCATTATCAATATCTTTGTTATATCTGTCTTTATCTTAATTTTATTATATTCTATCACATTTTCTATAATTATATCTGTCACTATTTCAATAATTTTGTTATATTTGTCTTTATCTGATTTTTATTATATCTAACACTAGTTTAATGCCTTTTCATTATCAGTAATTTTTAAATCTGTCTATATCTTTATTTTATTATAATCTGATTCCTTTTTAATATTCTTTATCTTCTATTTTCATATCTGCCAATTTGTCACTAGTATTGTTACTGTACAACTTTGATGTTTTACATTTTTGTTCTGTTTGTTTCTTTGTTAGCCCTGAAGATGACCTACACTGTAGGTCGAAACGTCGGCACATAATATAAGTACTTCACTTATTTGGTGTTCTTATTGACTGCACCCCCCAACCATCTCCTTTACATAAGATCATCCAGTCAACCATTTTCATCTCATATTTTAGTTATTGTTTATTCATGAAAACCATGCAAGTATAAATCTCATAGAACAGTTTCAACTAATTACAAAGGTCTGCAAAAAAAACTTTTTTTAAAATTATTTTTATTTAGTGAACTGATCTTTATGTAGTTTTTGGGCTGATTTAAAAAATGAAATAGTTTTTTTTTCTATCACTTAAGACTTGCCTACAAAATAAAGTTGAAGTTTTTGGAAAAAGTACAAAAACCGGAAAATTTTGGATTTGTTTTTATTTTTTTAACATGAAGTAAAAGAAAAAAAAACAACAACGGTACCTTGCTAAAATGAGCATAAAAGTGATGCACATGTGTTGTAAAGTTATTATAAGTCATTGTAAAAACGTTTTCTTTTTCCATCAAACCTTCTTTTGGTACTTTTTCGGCTGTGTTGTTGGGAATTTTCCCTTGTTAACATCCAACAGTAGTCTGCCATCATGTTTACATTCCATCGACCTTGGTATCTGACCTCCATTTCTTTTATATCTTGATGGAAAAGTTCTCCTTGTTCCTCACTTACAGCCCCAAGATTTTCTGAAAAGTAGTCCAAATGTGAGTGAAGGAAATGAACTTTGAAGTACGGCTTTAACTCCTTTTTGAAGAACCGGTGAAAAGTCTGCATTCCTCTGGTTCATGCGTGATTTTGAACATTTCCATGATTCCAAGTACATTGTTGCAGAAAACTAGGCCACCCTCTTGTGTAAAAAGATGGAAAAATTCCTTTTCTCTAAATCAGTGCCATGAAAATGAAACACCGGAGGCTAACATATGTCTTTCTTTAAGTCTAGACCCTAAAACTTTCGCTGAATCCTTTGGGAGGCCCAAAGCTCGTACTAAATCGTTCAAGTCTGATCGAGAGAAAAGTTGTGATTGTTAGGTATCTGAATCGTTGCTGTCCTCACTATCGCTGCCACCATGTGACATTTGGTCTAAATCGTCTAAAATATTGTTCAGGGTATCCGGAGTGAAGGAATAAGCAAGTCCTAAGGAACAGAGCAAATAGCCGAATGTATGTTGGTTGGGTATGAATTGTCCTTCCTGGTTTTTAAATTGAAACCTTGGACTGAACAAGAACAAAAATAACATTCATCACTGTGATTGTTAGGCTCTCTCCAAATCATGGGTACTCGAAAACGAAATGATTTCTTCTTACCTTGAAACCATTGTCTCAGTTCTTCAACACACATAGAACACACTATAAGGAGAGCCCAAGATTTATCTTGGTCCCCTAATTTAACGCCAAAGTATGCAAAATTACGTTCTGAACAAAATTAGAAATGTTCGTTTTTGCCATTTTGACAGTGTAAGACCCACAAATATAACAGAAACAGGAGAGTTGACACATCCTATAGTAGCCGTTTTTACTACACGTAAATAGCACAAAACTGTTTGATGTGCACACCACAATGGTCCAGTGTCGCTCTACCCTGAGTCAATGACTACAATCAAGGTCACGGCTTACATTCCTCGCGACGTGTAGCAGACAGTAGGATTGGGGAGGGAGCAGACACATACAATAATTAATTTTCATGTGAAATGTGTGATTTATCTAGGGTTAATTGATTTTTCACTATTTTTTCCGTAATCAGCAAAGTTAAACCCACTAGTTAAATATGCTTCCATTTTTCATCGCAGACCTGTGTTAGCGTCAAAATAACATTAAAAAAAAATACTTTTTGATATGAACCACTTTTATATTAAAGATCTTGGAATATGGTTACTGGTCTGTTGATTGGACTATAGATTTGAGATATATTACATTTGATCATTACTGACTACAATTTTTTTAGTCTGTCCTGATAACGCTTGAATTGACTAAACGTTGATTATTTTAAAGTATTTTATAGCCTTTAGACTTTGATTTTTGGAGAATTGTAACTTTTCAATAAAATTTTAAAAATTATTTGTTGTCACTTACTACCATTGGGTAATTTCTCAACTTTATCCCAAGCCATATATATCTTCTATTCCATTTACTCGATATATTACTATTGTACAGATGTAAACTTCAATAAACAAATTAAAAAAATACAAATAAAAAGTAGACAATACCTCATTACTAAATCATGGTAAAAATATAATATAAATTTACTAACGACGCAATCATATTTTAAAGTGGATCTAAAGAATCATACAAAAAATTAATAAATCATCTCAATAGCCACAATTATGATTTCCACTGCTATCAGCTCAAGCAAGAAAAATCATATAGAGTAGTTTTAAGAGGGCTTCACTCGACCACGCCTAAGGACGCTATCAAAAGAGATCTAGAAGAGATAGGCCATAACATCAGGAACATATCGTCAGTATTGCACCCAACTGAAAAATATTCCCTTCCTCTGTTTTTTGTCGAACTAGAGCCAGCCAAAAATAATGTTGAAATATTTCAAGTTACTAGACTTGTTTATTCAACTGTTAAATTCGAGGAACCAAGGCACAAAAACACCATTGTGCAGTGTTCTAGATGTCAAAACATAGGCCATACGAAGACCTATTGTCACCATCAACCCAGATGCGTCAAGTGTGCTGGCTCACATCCAACTGAAGTATGCCAGAAGTCCAGAGATGAGCCTGCAAAATGTGCTCTTTGTGGTGAGGACCACCGGGCGAATTATAAAGGTTGCTCGGTATATAAAAGCTTCCAGCGACAGAGAACAAATAAAATACAAAGGAAAAGGATAGAGAATGTTCCTCAGCCACCTGAAGTCAAAACTTAACTACATTCCCGGAATTGCCAAATTCCAATGCCAAAGCATTTCAGATCAACATATCACCAGAGTTCAACCTCCGGAAAACATAATCCTGACCTCAACGAACCAGCAGCAGCCTCAACGTCAGGCACCTCTAACCTCCCAACAGAAACCCCAGATTTCCTATAACAAGCCCCAATCCTCCCAACCCAAATCCCGAGATCCTAGATCCAACCCTCAGAAATTCAATACTAAACTCCAACCTCCATGTCAACATATACCTCTCCATCCTGAAACATCAATAGTCAATGTACCACCACAGCAACAAAATCCTATGTCTTCCAATCACAACAATCAAATGAATCCTTCAGTTCATCAAACAATGAATGCAAATCCAGCACCTCGGGTACAACCCCCAACCAACCTTCCTTTACCCGTTAATTATCAATATCAAATTCCAGACCCATATCCAGTCCAAATTCAAAACCCAATCGACATAAATTGTATCCTGTTATCCTTCCTGAAAGAACTTCGAGAGACTATCAAGCCCCTCATCAACCTGCTCACGAGAATCCTTACCGAAGTCCCTCTTAATTACCCACGATGAGCATAAAGCCCCTAATTATTGCCCTATGGAATGCTAATGGACTGCTTAACCATCGAGACGAACTTGACTTATTTATTCATGACAATCACATAGACATCGCCCTATTGACTGAAACACACTTCACAAAACGATCATATTTTTACATACGTTACTACATCACTTATAGATCAGATCATCCTGACAATACAGCACATGCCGGTTCTTGTATCCTTATCCATAAATCCATGCCTCATTCTCTTATACCTTCTACTCCAACGGACGTCATTCAATCAACTTCAGTAACCATTTCAACTAATCCTTTCCATATAACATTCTCAGCTGTATACTGTCCTCCTGGTAACTCCGTTTCTTATAACCTCCTCGAATCCTTATTCCGATCCCTCGGACCGCGTTTTATTGCTGGAGGAGACTACAACGCCAAACATCAACGATGGGGTTGTCGAACATCCAATTCCCGTGGTAGCATTTTATCCCGAATTTCAACCTCTAATAGTTTCTCTATCCTCGCACCCATAAACCCTACTTATTGGCCGACATCGCTCAAAAAACGTCCAGATATTCTTGATATACACTCCCCGTCAAAAGTATCGTAACACTTTGAAATATTTGAATTTTACAAAAACGTCTGTCTTTTCATAGTAAAAAAAGGTTTTGAAGTCTGTAATAAGCATTTTTAAACTGGACATAAACAAGTTTTATTAAAATAAATTACAATATCTCTTCCAATAAACAAAAAAGTTAGAAAACTTACTTTCTAAACTTTTAATTTCTGACAATTTTATCTTTTAAATCACAATTTAAATTTTTAATTTACATTTAATAAGACGTGTTGCCCCCTCTGGCTTGAATGACTGCTTCCACTCGTCTTGGCATACTTGTAAAAAGGTTTTGAAGAAACTCTTGGGAAATATTGCTCCACTCCTCCAATACAGCTGTCTTTAGCATTTCAAGGGTAGTAGGAAGTGAATCTCGTGACCGAACCTTTCTTTTGAGATAATCCCAAACGTGCTCGATTGGGTCAAGGTCAGGACTTCTTGCTGGCCAATCAATGGTATGGATATTTGTGGTGTTCAGGTACTCAGAAACACATCTTGCCTTGTGAGGGCGGGCATTATCATGCATGAGCAACGATTCAGAGTCTATGAACGGCATAAAAGGCACTACATGATCTTGAAGAATCATTTCTACATACCTCAAGGGATTCAAGGACCCTCCTTGAATCGGCACTAACTCGGTACGTGCCTCCCAAGATATGCCGCCCCAGAACATGATAGACCTCCCTCCGAATGGCTCAGTTTCTAACATGCAGCACTCACTATACCTTTCTCCAGGCCTTCTCCAAACTCTTTTACGGCCATCTGGTATATTAAGGGCCACTCTCGTCTCATCAGTGAATAAAACTTTTTTCCATTCCTCCACAGTCCAAGATTGGTGTTGTCTTGCAAATCTCAATCTCTTTACGCGGTGTTCTGTGGTGAGAAGAGGACCTTTCACTGGCATTCTTGAGCTGAGGTTTGACTCTCTCAGTCTTCTACTGACCGTTGAATCTGAGATTGATATCCCTCGAACACCAGCGATCAAGTTTTTAATGGAAGAAGCTGTAGAATCACGCTTCCGAAGAGCTTGCATTTTAATGAAGCGGTCATCTATGGGATTAGTAATCCTGGGACGCCCTGACGTAGGTCGCCTCGAATGACTACCAGTCTCCCTGTACCTTCTTATGGCCCTTGAAACGGAAGAATAGTGAATCCCAAGGCGATTAGCGATGTAACGCAATGATTTGCCTTCTTCAGAGAGAATGATGATTCTGACCGAATCATCGCGGCTTAAACGATTCATTGTGGATAAAATTAATTGTTTTAACTAGACTGAAGAGAAAAGAGAAAACAGACTTGATACACACGAAAGATAAACATGCACTGAAAGGAAATTTTAAATGAATAATCCAAAATCCCATCGTTTGTTGGTCAACAGTGAATAAGAATGATGGGTCTAATCCCTAATGTATCTCATTTAGTAAATAGTATTACTTTAAATATAAACAAAGTACGGGTTCAGGTCAAAACCAAGGAAATCTCGAGAATTATGGGTGTTGCAATACTTTTGACGGGGAGTTTATTTGTTTCCTCACAGATTTCCTGCAATCAAACAACTATAAAATCTCTGGATGACCTTTCCTCTGATCACAGTCCAGTTCTACTTCAAGTACATTCAGTTCCCATTCCTAAGCCCTCTCATCCCAGACTGATTACCGGACGTGTAGACTGGGATAAATTTCGATCTAATCTGAAAAATAATTTAAACCTCAAAATTCCGCTTAAAACAAAAGGAGACATCAATTCTGCGATAGACAAACTTACAGAAACAATACAAACCAATATAATTGATAGCACCTTACCAAGTTAAAATCATTATCAACAGAATAACTGGCCACTTCATATTCTCGAGTTATAAAGAAATAAAAGAAAAACGACGGGCTAGAGTGAAGTGGCACCGCACCAGATATGCATCGGACAAGAGTCATTATACCAAACTGACAAACAAATTAAAATCAGAGATCAGAACATTCAAAATTTGTGTTACCGTACAGAAAATCTCAGTACTACTGACAAATCCTTATGGAATACCACTAAAAAACTCCTAAAATATAAAAATTTCAACCATCCACTTTTAACCGAATCCCAAACCTGGTTAAGATCTGATGAAGAAAAATCACAAATTTTCGGCCAGCACCTATTCAACACATTTAACCCTCACCCAGATATCCCTAATCCAACCCAGTCTGAATGCATTGAAGCAGAGTTAAGTATTCCTCTTCAGTTGTTATTCCTCCTCCTAAAGCATTCCATCCTTCTGAAATATCAAACATTATTCACAGATTACCCGCCAACAAAGCCCCTAGGTACGACCTAATCACATCCTATATTCTAAAACGCCTTCCTCGGAAAGCGATCCTACTCCTTACATATATATACAATGCCGTACTGCGTACCACATACTTTCCTGATTCCTGGAAATTATCCATAGTTAAGATGATACCAAAACCTAAAAAAACACCAGAACTCCCATCATCTTACGGTCCTATATCTCTCCTGCCCATAATGGGTAAAATACTTGAAAAACTCATTCTGAAACGTCTACATCCTATAATAGAATCTAACCAAATAATCCCAGATCACCTAATTTGGTTTCAGAACATCGCACTCCACAATCCAGCAATGCCATCGTGTGGTGGACGTTGTCTCATCCGCATTAGAGCGCGGAATGTACTGCACGGGAGCTTTTCTCGATGTAGAGCAGGCTTTTGATCGAGTCTGGCATACGGGACTATTGTACCAACTCCGTAAATTCTTACCTTCTACTTACTTCCTTATTATCAGTTCCTACCTCAGCAATAGAACCTTTAAAGTAAACCATAATTTTTCCTACTCTTGCCTCTTTACCCAGTTTGCTGGTGTTCCTCAAGGTAGTATCCTGGGTCCCATCCTATACACTATATATACAGCTGACATCCCAACCCATCCAAGCACTGTCCTCACTACGCACGCTGATGACACATGTATGTTATCAGTAAATAACGGTCCATTTGTTGCATCCCAATATCTTCAATCCCATATCTCAAACCTTCAAGAATGGTGTCAAAATTGGGGAATTAAAATAAATCCTAACAAATCCCACCAAATTACCTTCACTCTTCGTCGTAAACCTACGAATTCCTGCCCTACTGTATCCTTTAATAACATTCCACTGATCCCTGTCGAACAGATACGTTACCTAGGACTCCAGCTGGACAAACGTCTCACTTGGAATCCTCATACAAGACTGAAAAGACAAGAAACTGCTCGAAGATTTCGCCTACTTCAACATTTACTGGACAAACGTTCAAAACTACCAATTAATTACAAAAGACTCATTTACATGACAGTTATCAGACCTATTTGGACATACGGAGTTGAGCTTTGAGGCTCTACTAAACCATCCAATTCATCTCGTATCCAATCCTTACAATTCAAAATCCTTCGTTAAATCCTCAATGCTCCTTATTATGTCACAAACAAACTCATCCATCATGATCTTAATATCCCATATGTTGCTGATTTGGCCCAAACTAGATACCTACCCTTCCATGAAAAGCTCCATACACACTTGAATCCGCTAGTCTCTCGACTTTCTTCCCATAACATTCGTGATAACCCTCCGAGGCGTCTGAAAAGAAGATGGCCTCGAGACCTTCTAGTATAAAGCTTCATTGGAGTGCTATCAATGGATAGTTTCTCCACAAGTGTTTTTTGGTTCATGTTCTTTGTTAATACAGCAGATTTACTTGATGTAATATAATTACAGTTGTAAATATCAATAAAAAAACAAAACAAAAAAGTAGATAAAAGCACACTACATACCTTACGAACGTATGGACTTAATAAATATATTTTATTAAATTGAATTTTATTATTCCGCAAACTTGACTTAAATTTAAAACTAAAAGAACCGCTAGAAAAAAATCTGGATGCTGAGAAAGAATAGAACTTTATTTATTTATCAAAAACCGATCAAGCTAAGACGTGAAAGAAAAAGTTTCCTTGGCTAAGTCCCCATCCCAAAGTATCAAAGTAGGCGCTAACCCTCCAATCGCTTCATCAATTTTTATATAAAGAAAACTTCATTCCCGAACTGATATTGATGGAGGCTGGGATATACGTCATAATAAAGTCTCGGTTTGTCCATAGATAAGATTACCTAGTATTTTTCTTATTCGTCTATAGTGAAGTCATTGACAACTTGAAATGAGCTGCTTATTATAATCACATATAGGATTGGTAATTAGTAATTTTTGCCTTACTTCCATCAGTTATTTACATTTTAAAATAATAAATAATTACAATTGTTTTCACTCAGAACACCCAAGAGTAGCCAACAGGAAAAAATGCGGTTAGGAATTTTGTCATATTTTTGCACAAAATCTGAACTTCAAACCGACTCAAGTGGTTGGAAATGTCGGCCGGCAAATGTCAATAACTAAACTTGAAATCATTGCTACTTAAACAGACATTTTTTTGATTCAGCTGGAAGTTTTTTTTTTTTTTATTGCGGCTTGAATCCAATACTGTTCTTAATAAATAGGATTAATTATTCTCATTTAGAATCTCAAACCAATAAATTTAGTCATTGTAATATGATACATTTTGAAAATAAACAAGACTGTGAAAAGATCTTGGACCCTGAAGATGGTTCACGAGGTCAAAACGTTAGCTCTTAGAACAAAGGATATTAAACCCTGTAAAATATATAATGTAATATATATTCACTTTAGTATGTAGATCACAGTCAATTATCAGAATTGTTTAAAATATCATTAAATATTAACTATAATGCAATTGGGAAAAACCACAATGCGAAACCTTATGTTTCAAAAATACACCTACTTACCAGTCGACAGTTAGACACGGATTCGCCCTAAGCCTCGACTGCAGCATCAGCAGATCTCCCCACCAGCATAAATAGGCCAGCGTAATAAGGCCAAGCAGCTCAGTGTACGCGTCATTATTATTCTATCTTATGTAACTATCATTTGTAGTTTGTTTTTTATACCAATAAAGTTTTTTTAAGTAAGTTCGGAAGTTCAAGTTTATAATTGGCGCCCGAACAGGGACTGGGTTCGACTAGTTTGAAGGAATCGCAACCGTTCTTAGCCATTTTCATTCTCAAGATCACAGGAAGACTCCATCTCTCGCACTATCCAGAATACTGCAAGGATTAGAAGACCTCTGGTACTTAGAAGATTTGAAGGCACCGCTTGCGAGATTCGGCTAGGTACTCTTAGAGTTTTACCCCAGTCTCAACTTACATAAACTGGACTTCAGGAGAGCGACTTAAGGAATATTTGAGGTATAAAAAATATTTTGTTAAAAATAAATTTATTTTTATTTTATTCTATTTTTTTTTATGGGAAAAACCAGTGACAGATTAATACAATTAAGAAACATTAGCAATAATAATACCGAAACAATGTCCATCTCATATCAAATGACGAAAGAAAACTACGGCCATCTGATGTATTTTGATGGTAATCCGTATGATGTTGTCTTTTTTGTTAATGACGTAAGACAAATTTTTAATAATGTGTGTACGGAAAATAATACGTACAAAGAACAAAACCATGCTCAATTATTAACGATTGTAAAATCAAAATTAAAGGGTTTTGCTCGGGATTGCCTATTAACCAATAACTTTACAACAATAACGTCTCTATTAGATTACTTGACACAACAATTTAAGGAATCGCGAACTGTCGAACAATTAAAGAGAGAACTAATGCATACCTTTCCTCATAAAAGGGAACACCCCATTGATTTCATTAACCGCATTGCTAAAATAAGATCATTGATATTTTCACGAATACAATTTGATGACGAGATTGTGGAGAAAACGGCAATGATGAATTGCCAAGATAGGGAAATCAATAGTCATATTCTTCATAATTTACACCCTAACCTATGTGACTTCCTGAACCACATGGTATTGACGAACGTTGACCAGATTAGGAATGCTATTCTGAATAGATGTTCTGATATCATGGAAAGAATTTATGGACGGGACCAGACACTTTATACATCTAGGAGGGATCAGAGTTATTCGAACCATCATCACCATCATAATCAAAAACCGCAAAAAGACTTTTAAAAACCATTTAATAATCCGGACTTCCGCCCAAATGAATATTATAAAAATAATGATCGATTTAAACAACCTTATCACCATGAACCGCATTATAATAAATTTGATAATCGCGAATATCGGTATCCCCAAAATTATCATTACGAACCGCGAGAATTCCGTCAACAGCAAAATTTCCATCACGAAAATCGCGAACAATATAATAAACAACAATATCGGCCACAAGCATGGGACCAAAAAAATAATTGGAGGCAAAATGATAAATCAAGTGAACCTTTTCCATCTAAACCATTTAACCCGAATTCCCAAAATACAGTTTCTATGAGAACTGTCCGCAGTAACGAAGTACACTATCTTGAAGAAGAAAATGATAATTTAAGAGCGCGACTTTCGGAACTTGAAAATAAATTCGAGCATTTTTTAGGACTCGGCAGACCAGAACCGGAGCCACCGAACGATACGACCTAAATTTATGTGACGAACTCCTTCAATTTACGGATTTAAAAGGCGATAAATGGCTTGTCGACATTGGCTCACAAATTAGTCATATTAACCCAAGTTCTGTACCCGACGGAACTAAAATACTTTCGGAAGAGTTTATTGTTAACACTCCTACTGGTTGTAAGTCGGGACATGGAGCGATCTTCATAGATCTCGCACCCAGATTAGGACTGGAACACGAACTATTAATTAAGTGTAAAATTTTTGATTTTAACAAAAAGTTTGATATTCTATTAGGCATCGGTACCATGAGAAACATTGGAATGAATATAAATATAAAAGAAAACGATGACCTTGTAATTAAAGATATATGTATTAGAAATGGAAAAATATTAAAATTAAGTAAACTAATGAATGAAAATAAAAATATGATAAATGATAAAAATGAGATAAAAAATGAATGTATTAATAAAGAGATAAAAATAAAAAGTAATAATGAAATGGATATAAATAACAAAGAAAATGAAAAAGATTTAAATATGATTAATATTGAAGAATCAGTAAGAGTTTCGCATTTAAATAAAGAAGATCAAACTTCAATAATAAATTTATTAAATAAATATCCGCGTATTATAAAATCGGAAGAAGAAAAATTAAATAAAACCAATTTACTAAAACATGAAATAAGATTAAAAACCGACCGACCGATTTATACTAGAAATTACCGATATCCTCAACAATTTAAACAAGACGTAGATCGCGAAATAAAAAAATTATTAAATACGGGTATAATACGGGAAAGCAACTCACCTTATAATAGCCCAATATGGGTCGTACCTAAAAAACCAGACGCGACCGGTAAACGGAAAACTAGAGTCGTGATTGATTATCGAAAACCAAACGCTGAAACTATTCCGGACAAGTTTCCCCTCCCTAATATCGAAGATCTTTTGAACCAACTGAACGGATCCAAATATTTTTCAACTATTGACTTAGCTTCGGGATTCCACCAAATTGAGATGGATGAAGACTCTATTCCCAAAACGGCATTTTCGACAGATACAGGACATTACGAGTTACTCGCATGGCCTTCGGACTGATGAATGCTCCACCCACATTTCAAAGGGTTATGAATTCTTTATTAACTAATATGACTAACGTACTTGTTTATATTGACGATATAATCATTTTTTCAAAAACAAAAGAAGAGCACTTTAAACATATAGAAGACGTACTGTCAAGATTAAATAAACATGACTTATCTATCCAACTTGCCAAAACAGAATTCTTCCATTCAGAATTGCCATTCCTAGGACACATACTTACGCCCGACGGAATCAAAACAGATCCGCGAAAATTAGAAGCAATTGAAAAATTCCCGCTACCAACTACGGAAAAAGAAATTAAGCAATTTCTAGGTTTAACAGGTTATTATCGTAAATTCATTCATAATTTCGCACGCATTGCTCAACCATTAACTTCATGTTTAAGGAAAACCGAAAATATAAATCCAGAATCATATAAAGACGCGTTTCAAAATTTAAAATCTATGCTTTTGAATTCCCCAATATTAATTTACCCTGATTTTTCGAAACCCATGGTATTAACTACTGACGCCAGTAACATCGCGGTTGGCGCTGTCCTTTCTCAAATTTACGAGGGTCAAGATCACCCTATTGCATTTGCTTCAAAAACTTTATCCAGTACAGAATCCAAATACTCGACAATTGAAATGGAGCTATATGCTATTGTATATGCTTGTAAACATTTCAAACCTTACTTGTATGGACAACATTTCACGATACAAACAGACCACAAACCCCTCCAATGGATATTTTCAATGAAAAACAATAATACCCGAATAATGAAATGGATTTTCTTATTAAACGAATTCAGCTTTGATATTAAATACGTTGAAGGACGAACAAACCAAGTCGCGGACGCATTAAGCAGAGTAAAAATCGAAAATAACACTAAAGTATACGAATTAAATGGCGTAGAGGATATGGACATAGATATTGAAAATTTAATTAACAATGATGAATCATTACTTTCTCCAAACACTTCAGAATATCAAGAACTTTTAAATGATATCGAAAATGCACTTCCAGAACCACCAGATATTGAAAATATTAACGACGCGGAAAGTCTTGCGACGCAACACTCTCAAGAAAGTAGCCATAACCAAATTTTTATTGTGACAGACAGACCAATTAATGTAGAAAAATACCAAATTTTTATAACTCGCGGCAGTGAGGAATTACAGATAGAAAGACCATTTAATAAATTCCAGTACAAAATCGAAACGTCTTACCCATGGAAAAACGATATTGAAGAAAAATTATTAGAAATTATCAAACCGGACGCTACATACGGTATTTATTGCGAACCAAACGTAGAAACGGTTAGAGATGATTACGAGGGAATATTCTTAAAAATTTCAAAATTTGTAGAAGATAAATGCCCAACAGTTAGAATTAAGAGATATAAAAATAAACTAATTGATATTCTGGAAAAAGCGGAACAAACGGATTTAGTTCAAGATTATCACGTCGGAAAATCGTGTCATCGCGGAATTATGGAAACATATGAAAAATTAAAAAGATATTATTATTTCCCGCGGATGAAAGATGAAATAGCGGCATACATAAATAAATGTAGCACTTGTGCAAAAACGAAATACGAAAGAAAACCGATAAAAACTAAGTTTCAGATTACCCCTACTCCGGAAAGACCTTTTGAATATTTAATGATCGATACTCTGCATTACCAAAGGAAATTTATTATCACGATTATTGATACGTTTTCAAAAAGATTATATGCTGAAATTATTAGAACAAACAACGCCACAAATATTCTCAATGTTATAACGCGATATTTAGCACTGTACCCGCCACCAATCCAAATTACGATGGATCAAGGTAGGGAATATAAAAACGCGCTAATTCAAAATTTGCTAGAAAGTTTAGGCATTGTTTGTAATTACACTGTTTCAAATAATTCAAATTCTTTAGGCATATTAAATCGTGCTCACTCTACATTAATCGAGTTATTAAGAATCATTAAAGAAGAAAACCCTAATACAGGTCTTGAAACTAATTTAAATATCGCGGTCAGAACTTTTAATGAAACGTTAAACAAAAATTTAAAGCTTACACCAAATGAAATAACATTCGGTAAAATTATTGATCCCGACCGAGATGAACAAATTATTAAAGAAAACCTTGTTCAAAAATATCACGATAAATTAAACATAATTCATAAACTTGCTAATAATAAAATTCGCGAAAAAAAAGATAAAAGAACCGAACGACTAAACGAAAATCGAGGAGATCCGCCTGAAATCGAAGATGAAGCGTACATAAAACGTAGATTCAGGACAAAAGATGAAAACGTTTACAAACCCGTTAAAGCTTTCTTGGACAAGAACAAGATAGTGCATGCTCATATTAACAATATCAGACGTCCAAGAAAACAACATGAGAAGACATGTGTTTTGCTTACAGATGACACCGGACCTGCTGTTGATATGGACACTCCTGATAGCGACTCAGACAGTAGCTTATCAAATAACTGACGTAACACATTCTGGAGGTCTAATGACATTTAAGCTCGCTGATTCGTACGTCTTAGAAAATTACGAAACGGTAATACATTATTTGCACTTTTATGATTTGATTGAGAATATCCAGACAATTAAACAAGGACTTATACATTTTCCTGCTAAAGACTCAATATATAATTTAACTGTTAAACAAATTAATTATTTAGAGGATAAAATAGATTCATTAGTAAGTCATCAAAGAAGTAAACGTGGTATTATTCTTGGTCTTGGTTCTGCAATTAAATGGTTAACTGGAAATTTAGATAGTTCAGATAAAGAAAGGTATGATTCAATTATAGAAAATCTCGACAAGAACGAAAACCATATTCAGACTAATTTAATTAACGAGCTTACAATTAACAAAAAGCTCATCTCTAAATTCAATGAAGACATTGAGATAATAAACAATAATACTCGTAAATTAGGAGAAGTAATTACACAAACAGACAAAAACAAATACAAAATACATTTAGAGGAACTCTATTCTATCATACACTATATAGAATATTGATATAGATTGAATTCTTGATATATTAGAATTCTTGATATAGAAAATTCTCTGGAGATGTGTAGACCTGGCATACCACATGCTGATATTATTAAACATACAGACCTACAACAAAAATACATTAGTAAAGATTTAGAAACGTTATGGCTCACCAGCAAAATCCATTGCGCTAGAAGAAATGGCACAATTCATTATATTTTGTCAATACCTAAAGAAAGTACCCTCTATTCATGAAAATAATCTTGTAACCACTGTAGTACCTAATCATTTAATTTTATTTTCAGACAACAAGGCATATATTGGAAATTGTACTTTTATTAAAACTAATTATTATTGTACAAATGTTTTTTTAAACGATAATCTTTGTATTTATCAAGTTATTAAAAATGATATTAACTCTTGTAAGACAATTACTGTTAATAATCAAGAATCTTTTGTAAGATATATTGAAGATATTGATGTGTATATATTGTATAATCAGAATGTGTTGTACCCACAACCCAATACTACCTTACCCTATTTATACCTAAAAGTTGTGTATTAAAATTAGGATATAAAGATTGTTTTGTAAATATTACTAGTAATAAGGATATTAGTATATTACCTATGTCTTATTCATATGAAATTTTTAGATTTAGTCATTCAAATATTTCATTTCATAATTTAGAACATTTAGAAACTTCTAGTTTAGAATTAGAAAGCCTGTCCTGGGATGATCATATCCATATTCCTGAAATGTTGCAATTAATCTCCGCAATTATTTTATTTTACTTATTCTTGTATCATATATACCTCAAGTATTCACAAATTAAAAAGCTCTTTAGTATTCACCGACCATCGGCACCTACAGCAGGAGGCACACCGCAGCAGCCCTTCAACCCCTGGGCTCACTCATGATTTCGCTAGGAAGCTTCAATTTTCGGCAGGGAGGAGTTAGACACGGATTCGCCCTAAGTCTCGACTGCAGCATCAGCAGATCTCCCCACCAGCATAAATAGGCCAGCGTAATAAGGCCAAGCAGCTCAGCGTCATTATTATTCTATCACTTGTAGTTTGTTTTTTATACCAATAAAGTTTTTTTAAGTAAGTTCGGAAGTTCAAGTTTATAATTGACGTTTCGCCTATTCAGGCATTATCAAGACGCCAAAATCAAAAAGGGGGTTAAGTGAATCGCATCTTGAAGAAAAAGGTGCAATACATCCCAACGATCAACAGCCCAAACAGGCTCCAAACATGAGACAGCACCCCACCACCAAGACGTTCAACATACAACTGAACGAAAGTAATACGCATCCAGCTGGGAAGGTTATAGAATCAGCTGATCCACAAAACATGTCAAGTAATTGGTGGCAAGGAACCTAACACAGCATTGGCCCAGCATACCAAAACTTGTAAGCATCAATTTGATTTTGAGAATGCTAAAGTTATTTACAAAGAGAGTGATGTCTCTAGAAGGAAGTTGTTCGAGGCCATGCAGATTGCACAAAAGATTGACATTTCGGTAAATTATAAAACAGATTGCAGAAATTTGAACCAATATTATTCGGAAACGTTGAATATTTTAAAAGAAAAATTTGGCTAACTTGGCTAATATGTATACATTTTTATAGGTTAATATTACTTGATATGTTTTGTGGATCAGCTGATTCTATAACCTTCCCAGCTGGTTGCGTATTACTTTCGTTCAGTTGTATGTTGAACGTCTTGGTGGTGGGATGCTGTCTCATGTTTGGAGCCTGTTTGGGCTGTTGATCGTTGGGATGTATTGCACCTTTTTCTTCGAGATGCGATTCACATAACCCCCTTTTTGATTTTGGTGTCTTGATAATGCCTGAATAGGCGAAACGTCGACTGGTAAGTAGGTGTATTTTTGAAACATAAGGCTTTGCATTGTGGTTTTTCCCAATTGCATTATAACAAATAATAGTGTTTCTTTTTGAGTTTTTGGCTCTATTTTAGTAATTAAATATTAACGTTAACTATTATAAAACAAAGTCCTCGGCAGCGTTTGTTCGCGTTAAACTCAATAACCAGTGCACGGATTTTCCTGCTGTTTTCGCCAATAGATAGAGTGATTCACCAGGAAGGTTTAGTTGTATAATTTGTCGAGGTTTTGTGTATATGGGTTGGAATATCAATGGGTTTCACCGAAGACGATGCCCAATCCCGTGCAATTATCTAACTTGCAAGATAATGAATAAAGAAATATTTGGTTCTGTTTTTATTTTTGTAATTTCTATATAATAAAGTACATTAGCTGAGATGGGACGAAAGGAAATCAAGAATCCAAACGAAGGTTAACCAATGATATTCTCGTGGTCCTTACCTGGCCGGTACGTGAAAAAAAAAATACATTACACAGACAAATAATGTAGACATAACATGCCTTATTACCCTAGTAAAGCTGGGGCGGGTCGCTAGTAATAAATATAAACATAAATATTAATTAAATTAAACTCCGTGTTTGATATTTGATATGATAATAGAAATTTCAGTTACAACCAATAAGTGATACATACGGAAGAGGTTTATTTGAAATTAAAAAAAAAAATTTATTCATAAATATGTTTAAATATCAATGAATTATATTTTAATTTAGTAGTTCACAGTTTTATATTAGTTTATATAACTCTCACCTGCTTCTTAACTTCCACCGCAAGGCCGATGAGATATGAAAAATGAGTGAAAAAATAGTTGGTAAATGTGAAATGAAAATCATGTCTTGTCTACGTCAAATATATCAATTATATTTATTTTTTTACTCTTGCACTTATTTTTAACTCAGTTATTCTTTTGGTCAATCGGTAAAAATATATATATTTCAGGTTAGTAGTTCGATCTACTAGCTGTTGTTTCATCTTCCATTACCTCAGTGAGACGGAATACTGCAGCAACTAAACCATGTATACGAAATTGAGACTAACTTAATTTATACTGTTTATTTGATGAGTATAATGTATGTGATAAGTATAATTAATAAGAAACGGAGGGTGAAAAACGCAGAAAACTTACACAAACATTTTCTAGTAGTTTCCTTTTGTCCCTAGATTTACTCAAACTTAGAAAACATTTAGATTTTCTGACTTTTTCGCAAAGAACAATTTTCTCTTTATATGTTTGGAAATATTTACCTTGGATTGTAAATTTGCTGTCTCTTATTGATCTTACTGCGCTACTGATGTGAAATCTGCTCTATTTGATCCTCATAGATTTTATCTTTGTATTTAGGCCCCGAATGAATAAATTGTGGTACCAGAAGATGGAAATGGTTGTCTGTAAAATTCTTTATAAAAAAAATTTAAAACTGGTTATCCTAGATACAGTGCTCTTTAAAAGTATTAATAAAAGGGGATATATAAATATTATACTAGTTAACTATTGAATGTTATCTCATTTTCCTAATAAGTTTGTATAAATAGATCCCTAAAACCGGCGGGATTAGTAGATAATTTATTTATAGGCAATACATTATAGCGGATGAATATTTAGACAGGGCTTCCATCAGTGCCTCGAGGGTTTGCATGTAATTAAAGGATAGCCGCTTTGACCGAGGTGACGTATTTCACGTTTGGTGCCATTGCATTTTCATTATCATTAGCACGTTCTTGTACCAGCCATTACCTGTCATTTCGGGCTTTTAACTTGTACACGTCATTGAACTTCGTGTCATACATCATCATATCGCACCTCATGTCATAGAGAATGTATATATGAAATATACGATGATATGGAATATGTCGAAAATGCAATTTTTATTAATTACCTATACACGGAGTAAAAAAAAAAAAAATATTTGAACGGTAATAAAATCCTTAAAAATTGTAGCTTAAAATGAAGGACTTAATGCGTATTTTTTTCTTCTAAACCTCCTCTATTTTCATTAAATACAATTACAATACAACATAATAAGTGCATAAAAAAACTACAGCCTTCCATTACCCGAAGGTATGTCAAGTAATTACATAATCTTAGTCCGCTGAACATATATATATATATATATATATATATATATATATATATATATATATATATATATATATATATATACAGAAATAATAGTCCAGTATGGACGGGAGTTTCAGCTCCTCGTAGATTTTATGTACTCCACAGGTGGTGGTGCTAGAAGTCGAATAGCTGTCCCCGTACGACGAATGAACTTCCGCTGAGATAGCTTCGGATCACACGACACAGTGTGGCTGGAAAACTAAATTCTTCCAAACGTCGGAATAACAATGTGTGAGACACAAAATCAGAATGCTAGCTAGTGAAATAAACGCCGTAGCTTTATTAATATTCATTTGATCAATGGTGTGCGCTTGGAGCTTGGCAAGACGATGTTCACAGGATAATGCTTTCTTATCTGCAGTGTTTAAGCATGCGATGGTGGACCAACCTCTCGAAGATTTTGCTCATGTGCGAGAGTAAGCTAATTGGCCAGTAATGCTCTGGTATATTACTAGTCTCTCCCGGCTTGAGTAGCGGCACTATGATGGCTTGTTTCCAGGGGTCAGGGAATTATGAGATTCTCATGCAGGAGTTGAAGATGTTCAGTAGAAAGGCTTCTTTACTCTTCCCAGGAAGCATTTTCAGCATCACATAGGGAATATTATCTTGTGGCCGTATTCTTTGGCACTGGTAGCACTGCTCCGGGCCTCGCTCCTCCTTGAACACCACGGCGTGGAATTTACTTGAAATACCTCAGCTTCTTCAGGTCATCGAGTTTGAGAGTGTGTCCAGTAATGGCCAGTATACCTTCCGCACGTCGGAGAGTTTAAGGAGGGTCTCTTCGTGTGAGCTGCTTGGCAGATTTGAAGCTGCGGAGTCCCTTCTTATGATCCGCAACGTTATAGTAACTGTACAGGACAAACCTTCTCCGACCTCTTGGTACCTCTCGGTGCATAGGTATGGAACTGCGTCGTGACAGCTTTGTGTCGTGGACTGTTGCTCCGTGATCTCAATAATTGAAAAGGTACACCCTCAGTTCGTTTTCTGACGAACGAGTGGCTAATTAGTGATATTAAACCTAGTCATCCTCTCAGTCAGCCCTCGCTGCGAGATCGGAGGGCTAATCACGATCGGAGTGGGGTCCTTGTTTTGGTGGTTGTGGTAGAGTTGGAAGTCGCAGGTGCGGCTGTGGATGTAGACGTTTCACTAGCGGCTGTAGGGTCGGATACCTTAGTAGCTGAAGGTCCCTTGTACATCGGAAGCCTTGAGATAAACTTCTTCGGCACCAGCAAAACTGGGAACTCGTCTTCCGGAGTCCTCCTCTTCTCTTCTCCCCTCTACTCCACTCCATGGAAGCGCTCCCAGCTACAGGTGTCTGAGCGAAACCCATCCCTGACGGACCATATTGAAGATACCGTACTTATTGTCACTGGTGGCTGTTACCAGAGCAGCGCTACTGGTTTAGCTGCTGACTATTGGTCCACAGGAGGCGTGTCAAACAGTCAAGGGCGCAAATTTCCCGTCGTACCTTCTCCACCTTAAAGCGTCTGAATTACCTTCGCCACCTGTCCACTTTAGAAATCCGTAGACTCCTAATGTCTTACTTAATTTTTCCTTATTTGGACTATTGTTGTATAGTGTATGGAGGTATCTCTGCGGATATATATAAAAGGCTGTGAAAAAACAAAACAAATCAGTATAATATATTTTTGTTCCAATAATGGGTTAGTTTTGGACAAATGCCAATAGCAACTCCAACTCCATGTATACAAAATTAAATCTTAATAAATTGTTATTTTAAAACTAAATAATTGGAGTGCTACCGATGGGTAGTTTCTCCACAAGTGCTTTTCAAGTCGTATTGTACATATAGCAGATTTACTTATTGTAATAGTATTATAGTTGTAAATATCAATAAATTGAATTAAAAAAAAAAAAAAAAAAAAAAAAACTAAATAAAAACTTTTCAATATTGGTCTGCTCAAAAGCCCACAGTTAATTTAGTACGTCAAAACGTATTAGTCTGAAGAGAATTGTATCATCTGTGATCATCCTCTATTCAGCAAACAAATACTCAACAAAGAAAAGAAAAACTAAAAAATCCTATTTGCTGGGGGGAATCTGACTATAATTTGCTGGAAATTTTTCGCTGCAAAAGAAATTCATGTTTTTAAAAGTCATTTATTACCCGACATTGTTAAAAACTTGAAATTTATATTCCATTCACTTATAAATTAAGGCGGCTGATTACAACAAAATCGGATTACTGCTCAGGACTAGAACAAGAAAAATGCTTTTATAGAAAAAAAAGTTGAATAGATATTAAATAGAATATATTTTATGAGCTTCGATACGGAAAAAAAAAATATATCAGGTAATGGGAAACATATCATACAAATTCGGTCCATAAATCTCGAGTAGTTAATTCAGCTGTTTTATATCTCTCATATAATTTTGTGTTCACTATTTTATGTCCTTGCATCAATCGGGTCCAATTTTAAGTGCCTAGTCGAGGCTATCGGACATAGACGAAAACTTAAATTTTTATAGCATAATAAAAATAATATTTAAGCTGTCATAAAAAAATTTATGGCTGGTAGATGCAAACTTTTGTCAACTATGATTTTGTTAGAACAGTACGTTCGTATTGAATACAGGTTTAGTACTTGTCTAAAGTATTTTATGACAGTGATTTTTGATTTAATAAACCGAATTTATATTTATATGAGGCAATATAATAGTATAATAAACTAAGGTAACATAAAATTATAATATACTGCTTTCATACATTTCAAATAAAACCGGGAAGGAAGGCAAATAAAATCCTCTTGCTTTCCCGATTTTATTGGCATGATTTCGATATCAATTTCTGAATAAATGCGATGTTCCGAATAATGAATAATAATCTCATTTAAAAGCCGTTTCCAGCGATTTATCTCTGCCAGTTATTTTTAATTAACAAATATTTAATTATAAAAATAATTATATTGTGGCAGGGAAGATTATCACGGGCTTAGTAACGAATCCTATGATCCCTATATAGATGTTTTGCCCCGAGTTGAATGGTGAACGTCCGTGGGGTAGACCAGGGCCTAGGTTAGTGAAACAGCGATTGATAGTATCGGTTTATAGCCTTCGGGTTTGCGCTGTTTTTATTTCTATATCAATTCATGAGATCGAGTGGTTTCTATAAAAATTAAATGGACTTCTAAAATAATAATTTATAAATAGTTATTCAATCATAAATTTGAACCTGATGCTTCAGAAAGATCTTCATTTCACATAGCCTATCTGATTTCACTCCATTTGCCTCAGAAGGTTGGGCGCTACAATATCCACCTTTGAAGCCAATGAAGCCATAAGGTGTATTCCTGTGTATATTGTGTATCCCTCCTAGCCGTCGCAGCTCCTCTCCCTTTATGGATAATAAACGGATCTGAAGCATCCATAAGGGCTGTTACCTCGTGGAATTACTGTTATAAGGCACCCAGCAGGTTTTATAGCAATAGCATCAGGGCTCCATCATTGGCTTATATAGGATATGAAGAACAAAAGAGGGAGAAGTGTAACCCTAATACATAATATCTAGGCTATCCTGTACACAAGTAGAGAAGAATATATGTACAGGTGTATGTGTACAGGGACTTATAATAATTAAAAAAACAAGCATGTAATACATATTGGGACACATTCCAGAATGTCTTATTTTTATGCTCTGATAATGATGAAAACCCTGCACAACTATGGATTATCCCACTATGGGACTTGAGATCAATAGTCTACTGCCAACGATTCTGCAGGAAAGGCCTGGAAATAACTGATATATTTTTTTATATAAATAACTAGCTGACCCGGCCACTCGTTGCTGTGGCTGTTGTAATAGTTTTAAAAATATATTGCATTAAAATTTGACTTTCAAAGAAACAATGAATGAATAAAAAAAATGAAATTAATCGATTTTTGACCTAAATACAGTATATAATAAATAAATAATATAAAAAATACCTGGTACTGTAACTGTTGAAATATAAACATTAGATTAATGATTGAGGTTTATCATGGTTAATTTTTAATTATGGCTATTTGGGCTCAAATTGTAGAAAACTTGATTTTTTTTAGAAATGGTCATTTTTGTCTTTTCTCTAAAACGCACCGATTAGGAGATAAGGACGGGCCCTTATAACATATCAAAAATGCAGCATCATCAAGCGTCACTGCGCTTACTCGATAATAATGGCCGACGCGTATCACTTAGGGTCATGAAAAATAGTTTACATCCTATTCTAAGACCTACTGAATATAGACAAAAAATTTCATAAGAATCGGTGAAGTCGTTTCGGAGGAGTTCTGTTACAAACACTGTGACACGACAATTTTATATATTAGATAGAGCTAAGATTGCGGTGAATTATTATATGATTGCCGCTTAACTCAGGATATGTTAAACCTACAGAGCTGTGTTTGAGCTCAAATTGTAGCGATTAGAATCTGCATTAATAATTGTTATTTGTGCTTTTTCCCTAAAACGCACCGATTAGGAGATAAAGGCCAAAAACTGAAAAAAATCCGAAAATTTTGAAGTTTTTCGGCCACCAAAAGTATTCCCGTCCGTTTTTTCGGTTGCAAACTTGGATAAACACTGTTCTGACGTGCCTGCTACGATCGAAGCTTAGTCGATAATAATGGCCGACACGTATCACTTAGGGTCATGAAAAATAGTTTACATCCTATTCTCAGACCTTCTGAATATGGACACAAAATTTCATAAGAATCGGTCGAGTCGTTTCGGAGGAGTTCTGTTACAAACACAGTGACACTACAATTTTATGTATTATATTTTTAAGATAGTAATAGAAGGACATTGTTATAATCAATAGTATTCATAGTAAAAGGCTTTGCGAACC
Source organism: Arma custos (assembly GCA_037127475.1). NCBI lineage: Eukaryota > Metazoa > Arthropoda > Insecta > Hemiptera > Pentatomidae > Arma > Arma custos. The sequence goes on along the minus strand of CM073764.1, from coordinate 50,532,267 downwards.
CGAAAGCTTGATATCGGTACAACAAATCTCTGTTTCAGTCCACGGTATACAACCAAACCGAAATCCTTTCACGTTACATGGCGTTGTTTCTATTTGTCTTTATAAACTTCAATTTATTTATTTATTTTGTATTTATATCATATAAATCAGTTTCTGTCTAGTTGTGACGGCAATGATAACTGTAAGCAATTTTGGAAAAAAATAAAACTAAACAAAAATCACCACTGCAGCCATAAGAAAGAAGTCCGAACCTGCTTCTGACTAGGACAATCTGCTCACTCGCTCATATATTATTAAAAACTGACATCTCCCTCATGGCTATATTGTAATACCTTTCTTACAATGTAACTAATTTTGAGGAGTGTATTCATTGTCTTCTAACAATGAATAAAGTAGGACTGGCCCCTAAATTCATCTAAGGCATTTGCAACGAAATAGGCAACGAAGCTACAATCTCATGAATATTGTTACGATCAGAGAGAGAAAGACGGGCGGAAGGGATTAACATCTTAAGTCCATTGGAGATATTACGAAGGTTCTCGAAGATACTAGAACGGCCTCCCCCACTCCCGTGCTGTCTAGAACATTCGACCCTTGATACAAGGGGGGGGGGGTAGTCAGAGAGTATACCAGGCAGTATAAGTGTATCAGTGAACTGTGACAGTGTGTGAGTGTAACAGACTGTTTCTGTTTATTACCGTGTGTCAGTTTGTTATATTTGGAGATTCTTACGGTCGGTGGACATTAATTAGTAAAATGTAGGTGTTAATATGTAGTTATAAGCTCTAGCGTAATTTTATTTTATTTGTACAAATGCATGTAAATAGTTAAACTATTTCGTAGTAGTAATATCTTATATTATTTTAATAATTAAATAGGCCTAGGTAATAATAAATACTTAGAATATTGTTATTGTAAATGTATCTTAGTTTAATAATTTAATTGTTTGTAACTTCATTGTATTCTTTTTGTCACTTTGTTAATAAATATTAGTATCTTGAATTTAGGAGTAATTTAATTCATTTTCACACAGCCAGTAGCCTGTAAAAATATTTTACTTTTTCTCAAATTATATCATTTTTTTATTACACTTATGTACTGTGTAGGTACAAGAGTGTAAATTAGTAAGTATGATAGTGTTTGCACTAATATTAACCAATAATTTATAAAGTGAATCCCATAAAGGTTTTTATAAAATAAAAAAATCCAGTTCCATAGGCGTTAATGGCCTTTAAACTTTAACAATAATATGTCTTATAATAAGTAAATATAAATGCATTTAAAGCTACATAAATATAGAGCCCATCTAATTAGTCCATTTTGTGGTAGCTGGCCCATTTATGAGGTAGACAATGGGGAGGGAAGGCCGACAGCTTGAGAGGACTAGAAGTGGACAATTACTTCACTAGCAGTAACGGACCTCTGGGGGCAGTAGGGTCACCTAGGCCGCTGGCCTCTTCTCCTGAAATCTTCCCTTCATTTTCTGTCATTTCCTTTCTTCCGATTTCCCAAGGCGTCGACCAGGAAAAACAAAATGGAAATGCGCCTACCTGTATTTTTAGGAAAACTACCCATGGGATTTCCGAAGTGTAAGGAGGGATCTAGATTCTACTCCTACATTTGACCATGGAATAGAAAAAAGAACATAAGCAAATTTCAGGATTATGTTTCCCCGACGTTTCCTAAATAGCAAAAGAAAATAAATAAATACAATGTACAAAATAGTATCGGTATAAACCATACACATCTGTTCTGATTTACACACACTCTCTCTCTCTCTCTCTCACACACACACACACACACACACACACACACACATATGTATATTCGTTTGTATGTAAATCAGAATAGATAACTGGACAAAAGCCAACCTACTTAGAATCGGGCATCTATTTAAAAAATAATATATACGAGTTTATTATTATTATTTTTAGAGGTAATAGTAGTCCGGATATAGGTCAAAACTTTAAATATTGATAATGTGTTTCTCAGAAACAGGAGTTCATGCTTCAGGTCTTCATTAGGTCTTGTAAAGTACATGGGGCGCGAATTAACTTATTACACATTCCCCGACCTGCTACGTGGGTAGAAACGTCAGCTTCTTTAAATAATTTATCACTATTCAAAAAATTATTGGTTTACCTCCACCCGTACCATTTATTTTCCTTATTTATACGTTAACTATTAATTGTTCAAGATATATTACTGAAAATCTATATAAAATCTTACTACGAAACATGATCTTTTACTAGTAAAATGAGGATATAAATGGTAGTATAAAATAATCATTATCCACTAAAGGAACCCAGGAACCAAAAGTAATCTAATACTATTAAAATGGGATTTGTTCAATAAATAAATGTCACTTAGAATCCGTTTATTACTGGAATCATATTAACATACACATGTTAATATGATCACAGAATAAAACAGAGTCAATAACTGTACATCACAATCGAGGCATTCATAAAATAGAAGGAGATAAATATGTACTATTTACAACACGCCTCCTTACATTTTTATTCAATGATCTAGGCACATAATTAATTAAACCTCCTTAAGAACAAATAATTTAAATTCATCATTACAGCTTTAAATTTAACATTTTTCTGAATTTAACAAATTTAAGCTTTCCTATAGCCTTAGTAAATATACCAGCCATAAAGGCTTTTGAATTTACTTTAAAAATATCAACAAAACCATTATCAACATTCTCATGCACAAAATGATAATGCACTTCAATATTTTTAGAGTTCTTAGTAAAATAACCATATTTGCAATTATTACAGCCCCCCGAATTGTCTTCAAATATCTTAATAGGATTATTAATCTTAATTCCAAAAACATCATCTGGAATACTATTGCAAATGAATTTAATTTCTGTAACAGCTTCTGATAAAGCAAGATATTCAGCAAAAGTTGAAGCTTTAGTCACACTATTCTGTTTCCTTGATTTCCAGATTTATTTCTGTAGATGCCCTATCTATGTTGTCGCTTGACCAATCAGCATCTACATACAATCAATAATATCAGAAGTACAACTTTTATAATAAGTTAATATAAGGTCCTTTGTTAAATATAAATACTTTAAAATTCCCAATGCATACTTAAAATGAATTTCCTCATAACTACACTGAAATCTACTTAAATAATTTACACTGAAAGCGATATCTGGTCGTGTCACAGTACTAATATATAAAAGAGCTCCGATTAAATTTCTATACTTAATATTTTAATTAATTTCGGCCTTCTCATCGTATTATAAAGTTTAGAATTTTGAATATTATACTATTTAGCCAAGGAGGCAATATAAGACTTTTGACTTAGGGTCATAACATTATTATCATCATAATTATATTCAATTTCAATACCAATGTATTCAATACCCGCTGTTGCATGATGTCCTTTTAAATCAGAGTGGATAATCTCCAAAATCTGTGTAGCCTTTCTCCGATCGTTTTTGAATGGAATATTATGCATATTGTTTTCTATGTAAATGGCACACCTTAAATAATCGGTTTCTACCCTTTTCGGAATCCCATCCAATAACTCATTTCTACTTAATATATTTAGGTAATTATAATTTACATGTCCTGAACTTCTTTTAAAGTTATTGTGTTATTACCATCAACTGCATTCCTTGTAGACACATAACTGGTTAACTTGCACAGTTTATTTTCTTTTACTAAATAGTGCATATTACGAAACACAAGAATATCCATACCAATTTTATTTGTGGGATAGGTGAGATCTCATGAGGGAGCAGTGGTTCTCTAATATTGGACCTTTGCAATCATGGACAAACAGTGCAAGAATTTACAAGGTTCGTAAGAGAAGACAGAATGGCAGGCCAGTAAAAGAATTGGTTTACCTTTTCTTTGATCTTGTTAAGACCAAGATGTGTTTCATGCCCTGAATTCAAAAACAATTTTCTATGCGATGGAGGAACAGTTATCCTTTCATCGTAATATGTTAAGCCATTTTCTACCGATATTTCTTAAATTAAAATTGTGAGCTAGTTCTGCACTAAATTTTACTGATTTTGGCTAACCAATATTATAGTACCCGATAATAGGTTTAATGTTTCATCTGAATTTGTTTCAGATTTTAAATTCATAAGTTGTGGGTCAGAGAAATCAAATAAAACACCCGCGGTGTGAACAACATTCAGATCTTTCTGAATAATAGACATTAGAGGAGCATGATCTGTGTAAACAATCATAAACAAAGTTGTGGAGTTTTGTAACTGCAAATGTTATAGCAAGGAGCTCTTTTTCAATGTCCGTGTATTCTTGTTCACAAGGGGTTAGAGTTCTGCTAGCATACAAAAACGGCTTTTCTTCTTGTATCAACGAGAAACCAACAGCATAATTACTTGAATAAGCTTGTATCTCAACGATCTTAATAGAGTCAAAAGAAGCAAGTAATGTTATACTTGAGATATCAGTTTTTAATTTATCAAAATTTGTATCACAAGATTCAGTCCAAAGCCAAACGGCATCCTTTTTAAGCAAAGATGCAATTGGGGCTACTAAATCAGATAGATTAGACATGAAATTTCTCAAACAATTAACTATTTCCAAAATTTTTTGAAGACCTTTAACATTTTTTGGTGACTGGTTTATTATTTATTAGTAGACCAAGTTTATTATTGACTTAATTCTTTGTGAGCCAGGTTTATTAAGTATAAACCCCAGATATTTAACCTCTTTAACAAAATATTGGATTTTCTTCAGAGTTGAATTTAATGTTGTACTTTCTAGCAACAGGAGCAACTTCCCCAACTGTTTTCTTAAAAACTCCTCAGAGTTGTGCAACACAATATGTCATCAAAATAAAGTATGACATTCCTTATATGACCGAAATACTTATATGTTAATTTTTTAAAGAATTCTTGCAAAAATGAAAAACTACAAGGGGCTCTTAGATATTTAAAAACACCAAAGGTGTACTAAAACAACATCTGTGGTACTAAAGCAACTGGATTCCTCACCTAGTTTATTATGAAGAAATCCATTTTTTAAATCGAAAAGACAGAAGTGACTTTTGTTGGAAAGTTTTAAACTTATTTCTTCTAAGATAGGAATATAGGGAGGTAGGAAAGTCTCTAAACAAATACTTATTTATGTGTCGAGGGTCAATGCACAATTCCCCTACGCTGAAAGGCACTAAAGGGTGATGCAAAAGAAGAAGAAGGGTCACAATCTTAGTGAACAGTCAAATTTTTCTACAATCACAAGATTATTAATCCACTCACAAGGCTCGTCCACCCGATATCTATTATGTTTGCATGTATCATCTAAGCAAGTTTTTAATTTATTCTTTATTTTAAAAGGAACTCTACGAGCAGGATTTGCCTTGGGAGTAATATCACTACTGAGATTAGCCTACATATGTCTGGGAAGCATCCTGATTCTGTTTGATAAAATCATCAACTGGGAGAGTAACCTTGTCTATCAGACGAAGAAGTCCAAGTTCTAAACAGGAAAGTATTCCTACAAGTGGTGTTTGGTCATCTTCTAAAACCATGGATGAAGAGTTTATTTTCACACTGCCTTTTTGAAGATCGAGATTAACACAGCCGATGGGTCGAACAACAAACCCACCAAAGGATTCAAGAAGTACGCCATTTTTTCTTATATTTAAATCAGCACAAAGTTTCTGTAGATCAGTAGTTGTTATAACATTCACTTAGGATCCAGTATCGAGATTAAATTAAAAAGTTTGATCATTAATTTTCTAATCTTTCCCATACGTAATAGCATCGCAGGCACACATGTTTAAAGAATTTCTAATTCAAAAATATCATTGCGCAACTCTACCAGTTCATGAACTTGTTGATTGCGATTATTGAGCTTATTTCCGATGCATTTTTTTGCAAAAATGATTGTACTTACTTTTTACAGGAGCAACACTGTTTACAAAATGCTGGGCATCGTCCTTTATCATGCTTGAACCCACAGCGATCACAAGCATATAAATTATCCTCAGGGTCCTGGTGCTCTGCTGGTCTTTTCATTTGTGGCTTCCGGTTTACTTCAAGGATCTCTGTTAGATTATCGATCTTTCAGATATCCTTGAGGTAAAATCTTTCAATGGCTTCGCTTTTAAAATTCTCATGTTTAACTTTGCCATCTCAACTGTTTTGGTAAAACTAACTGTTTTTTCAATGATGGGTCCTCTCTCAAAAGTTTTTCTTGAGTTCTTTTGTCATAAAGTCCGAGAATTATTTGGGATTTTAACAATTTCTGTTCTTGTTCACCGAATTCACAAGGAACTACTAGTAATTTTAGATCCGTAAAATACCGTTCAAATGGCTGCCTTTTTTGCTCGCTGCCTGGTTCCTACTAAAAAACTTATAAATCACCATTGTCTCATTTTTTCGTGGGGTAGAATGCTTTTCTAGAACGTCTACAACAGAATTAACTGTTTCTACAGCTGGTTTTAGCTTCGTGATTGTGGAGTACAGTTTTACTCCATCCGATCCCAATAAGATTTTTAGTCTTGCTGCTTGGGCTTCTCGCGATTTCTTCTCTGTCTCTGTGGCTACAAAATAAACTTCTACTTCAGTCCAGAATCTTTTAAAGCTCTCAGAGAGATTGGCGACATTCACTTTGAATTCTGAAGATTTGTTGAATTCCATGGAGAAAATCACGTTCTAAATCAGGTTTTTAAAGTTCAAACAAAAACGGTCTTGACTGTGCCATGTTTGGATGTACTCTTTAATAACATTACACACTTTATTATAAAATCTCTACAACCTCTCCGTGAGCTCCTATTATAATCAGCACTGCAGAAAACAACTAGAATTTAACGAGGGCGATGGTGTTTCAGTACAAGACAAGTTTACTAAATTGTGGGAAAGGGCACTTATAGTTAAAAAGCTTAAATGTAGGTCATATTTAGTAAGAATTAATAGCAAAATGTTTAGGCGCAATTCAGTTTTTATTAAAAAATACAATCCTTAAGCAACAGAGGATGCTTAATCACACTGTTACAAGTATAAAAATCTTGATTTTGATGGAACTGCTGATGACTCGAATTATGTTGACACAGACAGAACTGGTAAGCGTATAAATAGCTCTGGTTATTCATTTTTCCTTGCCATTAGACGTACCTGACTTTATTACAACTCGGTCAGGTATAGTATTTAAACAGCCAGAATGATCGGATTTGTAAGATTTTGTATTTGTAGGTTCTTGCTCTGTATTTGATTTTGGTTTTCATATTTTGTTTGTTTTTGTAAGTTTATGCTCCATATTTTTCCTTAATTAATTAGATCATAAGTTAATATAGTATGAAAAAAAAATTGTAAATGTATTTTGTTTTGTATTTAAAACTTAAGGTTGGTAACCAACTGTATTACAATTCGGTCAGGAAAAGTATTTAAACAACCAGAATGATTAGATTTGTAAGATGTGGGTTACCTCCAGTGCAGTTACAGTTACATTATTATATTTGTGTGCACATGTGCAATAACGTGTGTAATGTTATTAAATAGTATATCCAAACAGCTGCTACATTAAAATGTGGTTTGTTCTATAAATAAATGTCACTTTAAATGTGTTTATTACTGGAATCATATTAACATGCACATGGGAACATAAAACAGACTTACTAACTGCACATGACAAACGAGGCATTCATAAAATACAACGAGTTAAATATGTACAATTTAAAACAAACACAGATTTCAAAACAATTATCTAGAAAGTCCTGATGATACCTGGATTTGCAAGAATTTCATTGTTTAATTACCTCTCTCCAATATTTTAAAGACTCACGACATTGTGTCTAAGATTTTTTCAATTACATCATAATTATCATTATTTATAAAAAAAAATATTCAAATTTAATTTCTTTTTTCTGCCACCATACCACTAAAAAAAGACTCCAACAGGCTATTATAATATAACAAAATCCTTTGACGATTGAGTATCTTTCCGAAACGTATACTCGGCCTTACTAATACTTAAACCCTGTTACTTGTTACTTTATAGATGACACATTTCTTCTACACACATTTATATCTTCCTTTGGCCCATTACGTAGGCCGATCCTTTACCATGTTGAATATTCATGCCATGAAGGACTGGAAAGACGAGGAAGATGGCGGAAGAAGGATATCCTGGAAGGACAGAGGAGCGGATAAGGAATGGCCACTGGTGGAGTGACTAACAGTGACCGGAGTCCTGAAGGCAGGATTAATTCCTAACGTTCTCAGTAAATGCCCTGCTCTTTGTCCTATGGATGTCCAGACTTTTCTTCAAGGATAATGTTTCGAGTTTGTTACTTTATTGATCACGACGGACTTTTCTTATTCAATACAACTCGAGTAAGAAAAACTAGACATTAATGGTTTTTGGGCGAGTTCATAAAAGTGTGGTTGGGTTAGCAGATTTATAAACATCACCAATCTTAAAAATCACTTCAATATTCAACAGTGCTTTAATCTTGGATGGCTTGGAATCGGAAAAATTTAAACAAGAGTTTATAAGGGTATATTAATTCTAGAAAGAAAAAATGTCTGGATGGAGACCAAAACCTTCTTTAAATGGTGATAAACTGTTTATTAGAAACAGAAGTTTCAACTGTGAGTACATCTGGCACATGTGGGTTATAGTGAATAGTGGTCTAATGAACATAACAAGCAGGAGACCCGCAACCTGGTAGTGATTTACCCTAGACACGTTCAACCGCCAGACTTCCTCCCCCCTAGGATAACCAATTTATAGAGGCTGGGTGAGCCCCAGGAGGGTCTTAGATTCTATCAAATCCATATCCGGTCATTAAAAGATTGAATAAAAGTCTTTCAGAGAGGGGATTCGAACCTAGGTGTATTCTCCAATTAATAAAACTGAGCATAAATGATTGTATCAGTCGTCTTTATTTTTTAGGAATTCTTTCGGTACTGAGTCTAACAACATAGTGCTAAGATAATTATTTAATTAAAATAATTACTATTCTCATTTACTTTCATTTTAAAAAATCTATGTTGAATGAGTCCTAGAATTTCCATTTGTTAGGTATCTTTTTATTGTTGATGTGCCTAAAATACATAGGACGCTTTTTAAAAGAGTAAGATGAGAGAATATTTGCACCTCAAAAAATAATATCAAGTTGGTATTATTGAAGTATAAACAAAAAGATGAATATAATATTTTCCATATAGGAAAAGAAGGCTATTCTGTTCTGAGTTGTGCTCCCTGAAAAAGTAACCCAGCCTGACCTGGCGATTGAAACGTTAAACCGGCCGTCGCTGTCAATAGCGTACTGTCAGATATCCAGCCAAAACCTTTTTCGTTTTTTTCCTTTTACGGCAATCCTTTTGTATCCCCCTTCCGAAAATAAGTTTTCTGATCCATTGTAGTTGGACAAAAATAAGGGATCCATCTCAGAATATAACATAATATATGAAATGGAAAGAAGAAAATATATATTTCTCCATGAGAAATAAGAACCTCCAAGAGGGCAACATTCTGTTGTTTTTCCTTATTATTATCATCATATTTAATAATTAAATAAAATGAAAATAATTTAATATTTCATACGATGTTCATGCAAAATTTGAGTCGAAGGTTCAAACTCAATCAAATCGGGCTATAACATATAATTTTGTCTGGTTACAGCAGAGGATGGGCCTAATGGAATCTGGTGGCCATCCTGGAGTTTATCAAGTCTTTTTGAAGTGTGAACCCTTAATTGTGGAAAAACCTGGCGGTTGGCCGTGGTCTCGGACCCGGTTTCGTAAAAATGGTACAGTCTCTACCACACACTGAACCAATGATCTTTCATGGATTATAATGGAACGATTTTTCATTTGTTTTTTCTCAATGATAGTATGTTTAAATACGTTGAGAACTTTAAAAACCTCTAACTAGGATCAAAATAACATTTTTTTTTAAAATTTGTTTATTGATATTTAAAACTGTAATACAATAATACAACAAGTAACTAGGCTAAGGGATGCATAATGACATGAGAATGACAAGTAGAGAAACTACCCACTGGTAGTACTCAAATCAATGTTCAACTAAGAAGGTCACATGATCATCTTCTTTTCAGACGCCTCGGAGGATTATCGGGAATTGAAGAGGAAGCTATGTTTGAAATTAGAGGGTTTGAGTAGTAATGAAGTTATGAAAGGATAGATACCGGCTTCGGGCCAAACCAGCAACAAATGGGACATTAAGGTCGTTATGGATGGCTTTATTCTTAACAAAATAAGGAGGATTGAGGATTTTACGAAGGATTTTGGATTGTAGGGATTGGATACGAGAGGAATTCGATGGCTGAGTGGAGCCCCAAAGCTCTAATCCGTAAGTCCAAACAAGTCGTATGATGGTCATGTAGATAAGTCATTTGTAGTTAGTAGTAGGGATCTTAGAGCATTTGTTTAGTTGCCTGAAACATCGAGCGGTTTCTTGTCTTTTCAGTCTTGTATAAGGATTCCAGGTTAATCGTTTGTCGAGATAAAGTATCCGATTTGTTCTACAGACACCAGTGGGATATTATTAAAGGATACTTTAGGGCGGGAAGTCATTGGTTTACGACGTTAGGTAAAAGTGATTTGATGTCATTTTTGAGAATTTATTTTAATTCTCCAGTTTTGACATCATTCTTGAAGATCAATGATATGAGATTGTAGGCTTTGGGATGCAATAACTGGATTGGTGTTGACTGATATTACACATGTATCATCAGCATACATGGTAAGGAAAGTATTAGGATGAGTTGGGATGTCAGCTGTATAAAGGATTGGGCCAAGAATTCTACCTTGAGGAAAATCAGCATATTGGGAAAAGAGGGATTTTTTAGGGATTACTTATATAACGAAATTTGTATTATCCCTTGTTATGTAAAATTAAATGTTACAGGGATATCAATCTTTCAACCTTTTTTTATAAAATAAAGAGAAACTTTAAGTAGAAAACTACCATTATTTATGAAACATATTTCATTATAGGAGTGAGCCGTACTACCTCTTTTTGCCCAGTGATAGTCCTAAAATTCGCTCATTGGGAGCAACACAGTCGTGACTCTCAGATAGAAATCCAACTTTTATTTTTAAACCCATTATTTTGTTTTGTTTACCTTCTAGTTATTCAAGGAATTTTAAAATCAGAATGCCGCGGATAGAATGATAAGCGATGCGAAAAAGTGGTATATTGGAAAAAAAATAGAATTTGGGTAAAAATAATTAACTTTTTTGTTAAAAAAAGTGTATTTCATTGATGAATTAATTAAAGCAATATTAATTGATAATTGGAAGTGAATTATTGTTTTAAATCAATAAGGATTTAATTTTTTTTTCTATTTTGATAAAACAATTTTAATGTTTTATTTATTTATTTTTGTTTTCTTTAATCAAGAGCTTTTTTCATGGTACAACTGTACTATGATAACCATATGTCATGTTGCACAGAATTGCCGTAAAGGCTCAAAAAGGTTAGGCTAGAAGTAGGTCTCCAATCGAGATTGCGGCCAATTGCCATTAAAGAAGAACCTTTAGAAAGAAGACATTTAGGCGAGTATCAGTTGGCGTTCACGGACGAAGAGTTGCCTTCCGCCGGCATCAGAAAACCATCTGCGCCCCCTCCACTCCATGCCCCTATCGCGCCTGTAATGCTCTCTTATTGGTTAATGGGACGTTACGATCCTCCCTCTCCTCTTCTCTCCACCAACGCGAACAAATTACCTGTACCAGTACCGGGGCATAAATCAGGGGCGCGTATGGGGCCTCCATGTCGAAGGATGGCTGTTTATGCCGCGACGTTGGCTCCAACCTGCACCATCTATCACCTCCTTCTATGCTACCTGTCTCTCCGAATGGAACGCTATCTCCAGGGAGTCTTAGTTCCGCATCCAACAAGAACTATTTTAACCCCGCCCCCTCCATACCCCGCCTTTGTGTATAAGTAAATCAGATAAATCACAAATAATATCAATTCATTCAACAGCAATAACGTTACATGCAGGCACGAATGTGTCGGGGTTGCGGTAAAGTATTCACATCATTAAGTATATCTTTTTAATTAATGTGTGCTACTGTTTCGGTCTAATGCTTAGGATATCATCAGGGCTGAGAAAAAACAACATATACTGTGCAATATCAAATGCAATAATAATATATAAAAAAAGTAATCTGTGCCACTAAAGAGTATTGGATTCAGTATGTGAACTATTCTCAAACCCAAAGTCGTACAAGAAGGTGTTTAGGCCAAGATAACGTTCAACTACCTTTTTGAAAGACTGTATATTTTACAATTTACTAACACAATATCAATTGTCGTGAATTCCGGTGGATTGCTAACCCGAACTTATTCTGGAGTTCTGGCTCCAGAAAGAAAGGAATTTCAGGCATTTTTTCCTCAAAGAATGGAGGAGTGGAAGAAAATTACGTCACAGGTTCGAATCCGGCCAGGATGTTTTGAAGTTCATTTTTTGGTTTCTCCACGGAACGAGTCCTGACCTTTCCACTTTGGTGAGAAAGTATGGTGTATTCTTGTATGAATGGTAAGATTATATTGTTTGGCTTTATTGCTTATTAATTATATTATATGTTGATATTGTTTGAATAGAATGTATATAGTTTCCCTGTAGCAATAACCTTGATGGGAGTAAAAAAAAAATGTATTATTTTGTGCATAGATGGTGTGAAAAATCTATGTGAATTGTAGTGAATCATAGAAATGTAGTTTAATAAATAGTGGAGATTATTTAATTGTTCTAGAATAATATTTCCATGATATACTGATCCTGGCTATATTAATAATCAAACAAATAATTGTTCCATAATGATCCGACACTTAGTAACGGTGACAAGGAAACCGATTACTTCTTCCATTAGCTACTCGTATAAGTGCGGACCCTGCTATCTACCCAAGCTTAGTCAGCTGCTCTGGGGGTGTGCTTCATCTCGATGTAATTGCAGTTCGATTAGTGAGCTGAATCGATAGTTACTATATCAGACCTAGGAAGGGTGGTTATTAGAGAATATTCAATTACTGTTATAAAGTTTAATAGATTTAATCTAAGATCATAACCAAATTTATTATGTATACCTAATCGCTAAGTTGCAATTTAAATCTGGCTACGCCCTTATTGATTGTCGGTATCGTGGTTACAGCAAATTCAAAGAATCATGTTCCAGAATATATATGATAAATATTAGAACTTCTTGTTCAAAAGAAATGTTAAAATGCATAATAATTTATTTATATACACACGATTTTGATGATCGGAGGTTTATGTGTATACAAAAATGACTGTATAAATTTCAAAATTTAATTCTGATCCAAAGCACGATCGTCTATATTTAATTTTATTTTATGTAGAGAAAAAAAAATGATATATCAGACAAACCCAAGGAAACTGGAAAAAACAGAACAACAAGATATAGAATTAAGGAATTGCTGGATAATATGAGATAATAGTAACGTCATAGGAACATAGAATAAACTATATTAAGAATCACTATTCTTATTCCTAACAATATAATATATACAGGGCATAAACTCTATACACATAAAAAAAAAATCATATATATACAACAATAAATATAAAAATAATGTGAAATGAGATGAGCTGTTCATTAATGTGAACGGAAAGGTAGACTAGTTAGATAATTTTCAGTATTTTACCGACATAAGACTTTGTGTTTTTCATCTGCATTCCAAGATATATAGCGTTTGAAGCAGATGAACTTCAAACGCTTGATTTTATGACAGTACTGTTTCTAGGGCAACAGTTACGCAAGGAGGTGATTTGGCTGAGATCATACTCAACCAACCAGTATTTTTTTCTCCAATTAATGGCACTCACTTTAAAGAGGTTTATAAGGGATCCCCAGGAGTGTCTCTCTCCAGACCTTATTGGACCGAAAAATGACTGTTAACATGCTGAATTATGCTAAATGCTTAACCTGCAAAAGCTGAATTTGAAAACGTAACCTACAACACAGCAATTCACCGCTCTACACACTCCTTTTTTATTTAAATATATAAGGAAGTGAAAATAATATTTCTTTATTTCTATCCATGGGCTTATAGCAGGAAGGAACAAACGAGAAACGAGTTATTCGGAGTATACTTAATGTCATTTTGAGTAAAAGACATTAGTAACATTTGAGGAGCCGAAAGATGGGGATGTGGATAGTTGATTATAGGGCTTACTGATGAAGTCGAGGCTCTGGCCTGAGATTAAAAGCTTTCGCGGCTACAGAGAAATATATCTCAAAGAGTTCTCTCTCTCTCTATCACTCTCTCCCTCACACTCTCTCTACCCCCTCCTTCTCTCTCTATCACACTCTCCTCCTCATTCTCTCTACCTCCCTCACTCTCTCTCTGTCTCTCTCTCTCCCTCCCTCTCTGATATATAGGAGCCACTGGAAACAAAACACCCTCTAAGTAGTCACTCCTCCACAAAGGCAACTCACAAACACAAAGGCTACCCACAAACACAAAGCGTAATATCTCCGATGATATTGTTAACCGAATGTTTGTGTATGTGCGCGCCCCTTATGAGGGTTCTTAAGGGAACAGCGTTCTTATCCTTTATGTTTGTCTTTATGTGTTGGATTCGGTTCGTAAACACATTATATTCTACTACAGAAACATTCGCGCTCTCTTCCTAGCGTGTAATCCTTGTATCATTGTTTTCGAGATATTTCCTTTGCTTCGTGAATAAAGATAATAATGAAGAAACAAAGCATTCTTTTAATGTCTGTTTTAAAAAGAACAGGAAGAACACTTAAAATTCTTGTTAACAATAGTGACAATGTACGAAACAGAACTAGAAATAGAAACACATATATAAATAATAAAATTCAATGAACACATAACCCAAATGAAAATAAATTAGCAAACAGGAATATATTTGGCGTTTAAGATCTTCCCCTTACTTGGCTAAGGGGTCTTAAAAATCAATCACTTAGCTGCCTATTATGGTACCATAGCGATATTTAAGTTATGTGCAATTTGGAAGGAATTGGATAAATAACTACTGGGAAAAAAAACGAAAATTTCAAAAACTCTATATTTTGGTTGATCTCCTCCGTCAATAATGTTACCAGTTTTGCGCTACCAGCTTTCAGGAGCTCCATAGCAATTCCGGAGAAGTGCCAGTCTTCGCGTTTGATAGGGCCTGCTGAACATCACTCTCCGGTTCCTCCGCTTCTACATGCTCAGTTTCATTTTTGTGGGACGCAAACTGAGGTCTATTTTCGCTTAGGAGGGTTCTGTAATGATTCTCCCACTCCTTTTCCTTAATGGTAGATAATACAATTGAATGTTAATAATGAAAAACAGTAAATAATGTAACAACAACAGTTAATAACGGAATATAGATAACGTATTTATGAAAAAACATATTTACAGAAATACTATTATTTGTACGCATTTGCCGTAGATCAAATATTAAGGAAATGAAGTAATAATTGATTTTTAAAAAAAGGGAAGAATAATACAACAAACTTAGTGGAGCATAAAGATCTGTCGTGAAATTTTTTATTTCATTGGATCTCATTATGGATAATGAGGGAAAAAGTATTGAATAACTCATCTCTTAAAACACTAGAACACTTCGCTCCCAAAAGTAGATATATTTTTTAAGGTACCGTCTTCTGTTAAATGTAAAAAATCATCATCATTGAATCTTCTGGACTGCAGTTCTGAAGAAATGGTTTGGGGCAGTTGAATAATTTTTTGTAAACCGATTTCTCCTAACATAGACTAATGAAAAAAAAGGAATATCAAATGTAAAAAAAGTGGTTGTATACTTTTTTAGTTGTTGTTGTTCTGTGTTTGTTAAAGGCGGTCGTTTTTTAGTGTTTTTGTCATGTTAGTTTAGCTTATTTTCTATTTCAATTTCATTCCTATCCAATAAATTTAATTTGGTGCTATCGTCTTATTATTTTTGTTATTATATATTTAAAATTAATAGTGCTTTATTATGGAAGAGCTGCCTTCGGAAGAAGATGCTTATAAATAATTCTAGAAGTTCAGAATAATTCCAAAGATAATATTAATGAAATGAATGCTATCTAATGGATTTTTTTACAAGAGGATGACATAGAGATGTTTTCGTTTGTAGTGAAGGTATCACTATAAGGAAAGGGACGTGGGTAGGGGAGAGGGAAGTCTAGAATTAAAATTTCACAATTACATTTTGTATTTTCCATTCCTATAATATGAATAAGATGTTGTAAAATGTATCGTCAGTATAAGAGTTATCAGCTTTCTGGTTATAATCAATGGCGGTTAACAGTCCATGGCGACCCTCTAAATCATAAGTAACATTTATTTCTAGCAGCTTAAAATCATGTGATTGTATGAATATTTGAATTAAAAACAATACGCCCTCAATATGACTACCGCATCTATTGTATTAGGTTGAATGATTTTATGTATAAGTATGTATTGATTTCTTGTATTGCTAAGTAGTGGTTTATTCTTAATTGCTATTCCTTGAAAACTCTTCCTCGATGACTCAGCGATTAAATGCACCCCCATCAAGTGCCGTCACTCGCACGTCCTGCTGCCGGAGCGATATGTCCGGGGAAGAAAAATCGTTATAAATCCACAAAACGGTCATTGGGGACACACGTGAGGCCAGATGAATGAGACCAATTATGGATAAAAATGTAGCGGTGGCGTATGGAGCGGTTTGGATACCCCCGGGTTCTTGATAACCTTCGCTAAAGGCCCTGTCCTATCTTCCCTCGTTTGTTAGCTCTAACTTTTTTTTTAGGAGGGGACGTCATTTAAAAAAACACATCTTCGTTTAAGCCCCATATTAATATGGTCGCTCTGTCTCTCCAGTTGATATATCGTTTTGGAGTTAGTCTATCTAGAAATAGATGAAAATAAAGAAATATATTCTGAAAAAGGTTTTTTTTTTCCATGGCAGCACTTTTTTCATGCATCAGAAACGGCGGTAATCTTAGTGATTTCGACTCAGGTCTACGATAATTATAAAAAATAAAAAAATGGAGGGGAGACAAATATGTGATTAAATGCAGAAAGTACTCATTATCTTTCGGTCTCAATATTACTATGCTCACGCCTTTTTTCCACAAAAAGTTTGAAAAGCGCATATCAAGCGCATATCTCGCATCTTGTAGGAATTGCTGTTTAGTTCTCATTCATAGCAGAATTTAATTCTTTTAAAAGTTAATTTTGGTAAATTAAAAGAATCAGAGGTGGTTTTAATTATATAGATGTCTCATTATTCTTCACATGGCGCTAAGGTCCATCGAGGATCTTGGCCCCCTCGACAATTTTCCACCACTTTGACTCGGTTTAACGGCTCTTCGTGTTCTCTTCCCCCCCCCCCCCCCCCCAGGGCCCTAAGGTCTGCATTTACATCGTTCAGCCCTCTCGTTCAGGCCTTTTTCACCCTCGTTCTCCATCTGAAAGTCCATCCATGACCAGCTTTGAGATCCTTTTTCTAAACTATTCTACTTCAGTTTCAGGTTTCAAACGGAAACGATTTCATTCTTTGGTCGGACCATAAACTATTCTATGGATCTTTCTCTCACCAGTGTTCCCAACTGTCTATAACTGTATGATATTGAAATAGAAGGGAATAGGTTTGGACGTATAGAGGAGTCTAAATAAGCCTATTGCAACTAGATTAACCGAAAATCAATAGGAAATGAAGGCGTGGTTAGAGACAGGATATGCTCCTTTTCTATATCGGTCTAGACATTAGCTCGCATCTACTACCCCGAAACTTAAATAATACAATTCATGAGTTAATTCACTCATGAGTTAATAAATTCATAATCGTCCTTCCATCTGGAATATAATGGATGAAACATGACCTTTAATGTTCAAGATAAACAACAAGGTCTTTAAGCAATCGAAAATAAGAATTATATCTGGCCTGAAGAGGTTGAATGCGTTGTAGAATTTATGATGTTACACAATGTGGATTTGCAGTGTAAGCATCAAGCATACTTTAATTGACGTATTATCATCGCGATGATTACTATATGCTTGTCATGTTCTTGATATTGGTAACGAACAAATATCTAAGAAGTTAGAAATGCCCTGAGCAGATCGGAAAATGTGCGCGGGTTTACTGAGGCGTAAGTTTGAGGATTACAGATCTCCTTTTGGGCTGTAAACCGTGGAAAGAATTTTGTAAACAGGGAATGTTAGTATCAGCATCTAACCTTCAGGCTCGCTAGGCTTTTTAATATTACAACTACTGTATTAAATATATCAGAAACATGGCATCGCAAAATGACATCTTGTAAAACGTTAATTTTTGATGCTTTCATTGAGGGTATTCCAAATTTTTTATTGGAAGAAATAAGAGCTAAAGTTATGTTCCTTTTATTATGATCCGTCTTGTAAACTCAGTTATAGACCATTACACTTTGGAATCGCGGAATTATGTTGATCTCTGAACAAATGTCTGGTACTTTAAGAGATATTCTCTGTTATAACTTTGTATTGTGCGATGTTATCTGATACATAACGTTTTATGATCTAAACGTATGTACAATATTGATATAATCTACATCTATAAATGTAATCTGCGACTTTAACAGTAATCGATGTTTCACATCACTACTGAATCTTTATGTTGGTTCCAGTTGTTTTCTTGATGTTGTATGAGGCTGATTCTGAAAGACTTGTCTATGAAAAACATGTGATTAAAAAAAATTTAAGTAATCTAAAAGAAAGAAACAGCTTTTATTCAAAATATTCGAAAAATGTACATCTTCTGGAAAATTTTAGGTACTAATTTCAAAGACTATTCTCAAGTCTTTTCTCTTAAGACTCTCAAGTTCTTCAAATTCTCGAGAGATCGAAATCTGACCGAGGTCAGTAATACTAAATACATACCAATACATTTAAAATCACATAGAATTTCGTATCCAGATAGAATTCTTGCTTTACTATACTAAATTCTGAACCACAGACGACTCTGTCGTAAGATGGAGTAACTTTTTTTGTAATTAATCTTTTTGTATAAAACATTATACTTTATGCTTTAAGTTGACTTATGTTTCATTTATTCGATAGGATCGTACTTTTTATTTTTATACTTATTTTTTTATTATACTCTTTTCTAAAATTAATATTATCTTCCTGTCCTACTACTGTATCCTTTATTTATTCTCCACATATCCCTGTTGAACAGATTCGCTACCTAAGACTCAACTTAGACAAACGTCTTACTTGGAACCCTCAGACAAGACTGAAAAGACAAGAAACAGCTAGACGCTTCCGACTACATTAACACATTCTAGACAAACGCTCAAAGCTTCAGATCAATTACAAAAGACTTATTTATGTGACTGTTATAAGACCTATATGGACTTACGAATTGAACTATGGGGCTCCACCAAACTATCGAATTCCTCTCGTTGTTAGAGTGCTGCCAGTGGGTAGTGCCTCTGCATGTCCCGTCTTGTATTTATTTATTCATACAGTCCTTGTACTAGATGTATATGTTACAGCTGTACAATTTAATAAAATAATTAAAACAAAAAAAAATTCTGAATTCATTGGAAATCTTTTGATAGTAAAACTCAAGATGAGCTTGTGACTATAATGAATTCTATTACCCTCGTTTCTTGTTCTATTCTCCAGCTTCTTCATGGAGTAACATTGTTTTATTTATACTGTTATGTGTATTATGTAAATGAACAAATATAAAATTAAATACTAATTTTACACTAATTAAAATTAAATACTGTTTTTAGCTCTGAATCACGTCTGCTATACTAAAATTGTCATTGGAATTGTTTTCTTCTGCTTGCTATTGTTGAGATATGGCACCACATAAATAGCATGTTAATGAGAGTATATCGAATACTTTTATAACAATGAAAAATTTTTATTAATAGCAAAACTGTTATTCATAATTAGTGCCTCAAAAACGAAAAAAGGCCACTCCATTGTAGCTAACTCCCTTAAACTTGTTATTTCTTTATTATTCTTGATGGCAACACTTCCCCTTACTACACTCTAAATTGGCTAGTAAAAGTAAAAAATTATCTATTAAAATACTTTAATTAAAATTAAATAAATTAAAAACTATCATTTTACTATATGCTCTGCTCATTTCATCTAATTATATTGCAAAATCTGATTTCATCTTTTTATTTTTTTATTTGGGTATCCTTTTTCTATAATCAGATAATTAACAAATGGCTAGGCAGTTAAAATTGATCCCTTATTTTATTACTGCTAACAATGAGAAATTACTAGACTGATTATTTTAAATAAACGAAATTCATGAAGCCAATAAAAAATTAAATCCCAGTTTATAGTAGAGGTAATGAACTGTATTTTGATTCTTATTGAAACCTGCCATTGCTAACGGTTTACGATCTCTAAACTTAACTTGGCAATTTGACTTACTGGTTGGTAATGCAGAAACTCGACGAATAGCTCAGTATAGGATTCTAGGTTAACAATTTTGTTATTAATACAGGACTGTAGTGATTTTGTTTTCTGCTGACCATTAAGTGAAGGCTATACCGATTTCTGAGTATCAAGAAGAGGTAAGAAGAGGAAACAGAACTGGAGAAGACGATTGAGGAAAGGTAGGGAAGACGTTGCTAAGGATCGATATCAGTGGCGCCTTGATTAGCTACCGTTCGGCAACTGATGTTAATTGCCAATTACCTGCTTGTTCCGACAACAGCATCCGATCCGATCCTCGTTCCTCCTCCCAGTCTATTGTATTGTTTAAACTTTTATAACTTTATCCGAAATACCTTCAATAATTACCAAAAAAATAGGAGAAAGTAATCAGGAAATGTTCGAGGACATTTAATGAAGAAATCTAAAACCAGAAATTAATTTTTCACTTGATGAAAAATTCGCCAGGTTTACTAAACGATCCTATGCTTTTTTTTTAGCACTTCACAAGCACTCCACTATTGAAAAATAAATGATTTAGTAGATACTGTTAATATAAATACTTAATGTTTCCGTAAGTGAATCATTTCTTCCTTCCATGATTCATTTATTTACACCTACAAAAATATATAATTTAGACATAGTTATAAATAACTATTAGAAACGTCGGCACATAATAAATAAGTTATGCTTATTTAGGTGTTTTGATTGACTGCACCCCCAACTATTTCTTCCTTAAATATAAATAACTATATATAAAAATTGTGATACGTTATGTATGATTCCTTAAGATATCTTTGAATGAATATAAATAATAAAGAAATGTCGGCACTAATAATAAATACGTACTAATAATTACTTATTTGGTGTTATTGATAACTGCACCCCCCTACTAATTCCATCTTTCAGTATAAATAATCAGTATGATATAAAGAATATAGATCGTTTTAATTATTTTATTTTATTTAACTTAGTTGTTTATCGTTTCTAAAAGTTTTCTCAAAAGATCTCAGTCCACCAAGTCTCCCTCTCCAAGTCCCCTCGCTGCTATGCTCTCCTGCAATCATCTTATTTTAGATCGCCCTCTTTTCCTCCTTTCGATAGTCAAAGGTTGTATTTGCACATCGTTCTTCTCATATTCTTTTGAAATGGCCAGACCATTTGTATCTCCTTGTTTATATTTTATAGATGCTAGTTGTTTCCGCTCAATCAGTTGCCTTATCGAACTGTTAGGGACATGCTGCATACTGAAAATGGCCAATATATATGAAAATATCCATGGCCAACGACTACTTTTCCTCCTTACTCGTTTTAAATAATAATAACAACTCGATTGATGAAACCAAAAAATGCTTACAAACTTCCATTCAGAGGTTACTACCCAAACCGAAATCCGTAAGATCGCTGTGACAATTTTCCTGCTAGGCCTCGGCGTACCCTTCGGGCGTCTCCTATTCAGCTTAGCACTTATTAATTTTCAAGAATTAGTTAGTAGCTAAGCCCAATAACGTTACTATCCAATCTCATTCTCCGTGACGCTATAACTTCAATAAAAAGGGTAAAGTTCGTTAAGATCATTCTCAACACTCTTCTCGCCGAAATCTTTCCTAAACGTTAATCAGTCCAACGCTTATTACCTTTTTGTTCACTACTAACTCCAACATTTTTACAATCCCATGTACTTTCGTGATGCTATCACTTTAGTTAGGTTAACCGGGAGCATACTCTTCAATTCCGGGTTGTATATATTTTTGAATTCTCCAGTTGACTCATCCGTGCTCGAACTAACTTTCAATAAAATCCCTTACTTTTAAATACCATAAGACGTTGTTCAATTTTAAGGAAAATTTTTTTCAAATATGTAGAACTGTTATAACAATATCGTTTTATAAATTTTAATTATTTATTTCAAGACAAACAGTGTCCTGGACCTTTTCTTTCCCTTAAGGACTATTATAAACAGTGGCTTTATCTCCTAATTGTTTGGTCTTATTTATAAACTTTATGTATTTTTACAGTAGTTGTTTTCTATGATTTACTATACATAGCGCTATTTTCGGTTAAAAAATCCCTCTTCTATGCTATACAACGATAGGATTGCTACTTATAAAATAAATATTTTACTTACGAGGTACCATTGATTCTTATACAATGGATCAGGGAACGCAAGCTTCGAAGCCTGTGAAGCAGAAGTCGGGAGATCCAAGTCTCTCTTTTTTCGCCTTTTGACCTCTTGCTGCCGGAACCAGGTGATCTGAAAAAACAAAAAATAAGACCTTAAAAAATGATTAAAAAATCTGAACCCTAAATAAAAGTAAATCTCATGGATGAAATAACTAGCAGAACTGGGTTTGATCAGAAACAAAAAATGTAAAACAATAAAGATATACCAATGTCTCTGAAATCACGTTTTGGCTAAATTGGGAGGAAATAATTCAAATATCAAGTGGAGATAATAGAAAAAAATATGCCACAGAGGAATTAGGTCGCATGAAGTGATGAGAGCATTACCAACGACCATTAGTAATGTTCGAATGCGAGCAAATGTTCGACATTAAACTATATCTTAAATAAATTTGAAATAATCGAAACGCGAATCGTAAGGTAAATATTAGGAACACAAAAAGGCTGGAAAAAGTAAGACTGGAAATGAAGTGATGGTGAAATACATCATTATATAGAAATAAAATCAAATGTAATGAGAAAAAGGTGTCTCATGTGTTTGCATATTTATATATAATGGAAGAAAGTAGATCGACCAATAAGATTTTCAGATTTTTGAGGAATAAGAAGCTAGGTTAACGAAGTGAAAAAAGATTAAGAAAGAGAAATCATAAAAATAGAAGAAATAAATTACAGAAGAGCATTTCACAGCGAGGAAAAAATGTGTTGAAAATTGAAGCATTCAATAGTAAAACAGCGAAAAAAACAGGTCCAGGTTGATAAGGAAGGAAGCACTCTAAAGGAAGAGGAAGCACAGTGAAAGGATGTCAAAAGCAAATAAAAAGGAAATAAATAATGAAGAATCGGAACGTGGTCCTTAGGACACCAAGTCGTGGAGAAAGCTGATACAAATAATATTTAGGTGGAAAAAAAAAAAAAGAAAAATACAGTGTTGATGATGTGAATTGAAACGTTAGTTTCTAATAAATAGTTGCTGACTATTTAAGAATTATTTTTTTTATCACCAACCGAACCATTCCCCCCTCCATTATGTTCATAGTATTATAATTAAATTAATAATAACTTTGTTTAAAGTAATTGCTTAGTTGTTAATCGCTACTTTATCAATTTCCAATGATTAAATTTTAAAAATAAATATTATTCACATAGACTGTTCATTCCTTTTCTTCATCTATACAATTTAACAAATGTAGAATATTTTCCATATCTATTAGCAATAATACATGAACCGCGACAGACTGCTACAGTTTAGTAAAGCGGTCCTCTACAGAGAGAGAGAAGAAGAAGGAACACATTCTGTTGGAACCCGGGAGAGCCCTATTTGAGGAAGAGTCGGCTGAAGGGCTCTTTTTGTCCCTTTAATTGAAACTTGCTTTTTTCTGAAGTTGTATTTCCTCTGCTTCCTTTTTTCTTCTTCTTGTCCGTTCCTGGTCCTGCTGATCAGCCGTCCGGTTCACAAACAAACCTTGTTAGGGAGGGTAAATATCTAAGGGAGTAATGCCTTTGAGCCGTTTACAATTATTTCAAGATTATAAGTAATTGAAATTTGTAAAAACTAAAGAAAGTAACTACAAATTCAAAAAGTAAGTTCAAACACATTGATTTAAAACATATGTATAACATCTATTTTTCTCATTTTCCAAGACTTTATTTTTATATATTTATTTAATTTTTTATTTAATATATTTACTTAATTATTACTCTCATTATCCAAGATTTTATTTATTTGTATAATACATATATACAAATACATATACTAATATATACAATCTGTATCACCTGAACCTTATATTTCAAGGCTAACTACGTATACTTAGTTAATACTGAAATTTTTAATTAAAATTGAACTATTGAGATTGACAACCCACACCAAACATAATACAGTATCGCTGAAAGTTATATTATTACAACTAATTTAAAATCAACAATATACGAAACTTAAATACAATCAATAAAAAAATCACACTTTTTTTTACAGTTTTGATCATAATGCTGTCACAATGATTAATATTAATATGTTTAGAAGTTTATCATCTTGATTGATAGAGGCATTGGGGCATTCTTCCCCAAAGAAAGATTTTCTCTTCATGACCTTAACGGCGAAACAAATATTGGTTTAATAATATCGTTTTTAAGCCTTATTTATACCAGTTATTTCCGTCTTTATAAATTATTTTGTCGTTTGTTTAAATTTTTTTATTTGTATATAACTTTTGTATCTACTTTTTCAGTTCTCATAAAGACTTTTGTTTGGATATTTCGTTGGTTTCTGATAAATAGTTGCATACTGTTTAACAATTTATTTTTATTTTTTTCTGTATTGTATTATTAAATAATGGAGGTTAAGAAAAAAAATTATTTTTTACCACCAACCGGATCATTTTCAAATATACATATACAGTTTTAATTATCCCACAGTTCGAGGACAAAGACTTGGGATAGTGGCAAATCGGTTTATGTAGACGATTTATTAATGTTCAGTGTCAGCAGGTGCTTGGTAGGGGACCAATATTTCTTTCCCCAAAGCAGATCGTCCGTGGACAAAATATCTGGACGGTTATTTGACCTCTTAAAAAACTAAAATTTCCCAACGTAAATCTACGGACTATGGTCATCACTCCTACTTTTGGCCAAAGAGTTGGTTCCAATGGGCTGAATGACTTGACTTCCGGGAAGAGTTGCTAGTGTGGTGAATCCGAGACTTGAAATCACAACATTTAGGTTAGCAAGTTGCTGCAACTTTGAAACTAGATTATGCCGCTCGGCCTCGGCGAACTTATTTTTTATAAATAATAACATTAGGCATAGCAAACTCGAAGGATCATTGCTAATACTCACGATTGCTGCTCAGTTAATTCTACATACTTCGGGAAATCATTCAAGAGGAAATTAAGGCGCTGTTGGAGGTAAGAAGTGTTTGTTATTTTTGGTCTCGACATAACTTTTGTCCCAAACATTTCGTCTTATAAATTTAAAAAACAAAAATCCTTCCTATCTTCCTTGCTATATAAACCTACATTAAATTGGCTCCTCGACTACTATAATCACATATGGACCAAGGGGGAATTGCCAAATGCATGGCGAGATTTAGTGATAGTTCCAATTCTGAAAAACGGGAAAGACAAACGGTTACCTAATAGTTATCGTCCTATTTTTCTTACGAGCTGTCTGTGCAAAATCATAGAGCGTATGGTGAATAAGAGACTAATGTGGATGTTAGAAAAGAATAGTCTAATTCAACCTTTCCAGTCCGGGTTTCGCAAAGGGCGATCTACAGTAGATCATTTAGTCGCTCTAGAGGCCGAAGTCCAGTATGTATTTGTAAAAGGACATCAAACGGTCACGGTATTCTTGGACATGATGAAAGCTAGGAAGCACGGCCGAATGTACAAGTTCTTAAAAGAATTTCTAACGAATCGCCACTTCCGGATTCGTGTCGGCAGTGAACTGTCCCAATATCATAATCAGATTAATGGTGCAGCATAAAAGCAATTAAATTATGTAAACCAGAAAACCAGAATCCGCCTTGGACCCTACCACCACCAAGAACAATATTAAATCTTTCTAAGTTTCCAAAACACAATAACTCTCCTTCAGAATATAAAATACGGCTGTCTCACATCCTTGAAAACATCCCAGGTCATTTCTTAATTTATACTGATGGATCCAAATCCAAAAACTCAACCGCTTCGTCTTTTGTAACTCGCAACTCAACTCACAAGTTTAAGCTACGTAAACTAGCTTCTGTTTTTACTGCTGAACTCCACGCGATATCTTCAGCCCTACATTACTGCTTGTCGCTGACTGAGAAGACAATAGTCATATTGTCAGATTCGCTAAGCTCCTTAAAAGGTTTGGAAGATATGCAACCGAACCATCCTCTTGTTATCAAAATTTAAGGTCATCTTACACGACTCATAGAGCAGGGCAAGTCCATATTTTTTATAAGGATCCCTGGCCACATTGGCATTAAAGGTAATGAACTCGCAGATCAGGCAGCTCGAGAGGCACTTACCCTACCTGGCCGAGGCACAACGGTTCTCACTCCATCAGAGTTAAGTAGGCCTCTTAATTCTCTCCTTCCTTCCCCATTTATCAAGGGTTAAATCAATTTTCCCCTCTATCGTACAGGGCCCACTCAAAGTGACCACGTTGCAGTGACATGGTCTCACCTCTGGGTCACTCTACCCTTTAAATAATACCTTTAACTTGTCTCTGCTCACTAATCATCAGGAACTCCCTGTGTCTGCTAAACACTTCCACCCTTTACAAAACTCTATAATAGGCAACCTGTCAAACTTCTTTACCGCACTATTCATAAAGAAAAAGGTTGCCCTTCCGTTCACACAATCCTCATTCTTTTCTTATCGGCTCCGTTCGCCTCCCTGTGCTCCGTTGCTTCTTCCTCCGGGGGTTCCTCTGCCACTGGGTTCGCTGCCTTCCGTCTCGGACCCTGAAGCCTCCGAAGATCTAACCGATTCCGACGATGTCCTGTTTCTCCGCCACATTCTTTGGGCATTGATCTCCAAAGGTTCGCCTCGAACGTGCTCCCTGCGTCGTTTATATGGGCATTGTCTGGTCATATGCCCTCACTGTAGCATTCGAAACACCGCGCACGTGGGCACTGAGCTACCAAGTGCCCTATCTTGCCACATTCGTGGCACCTCCTTTCCTCTCTTCTCCCAGGTTAGGTTAGGTTTTATTGCTTATAGACGCACAACATCTATGGTCATTAGCGTCTTTCTTCTTTTTGTTCAAATGTTTATTTCATTATTTATTTATCAGCCTCTTTCTTCATTTGGTTCAATATTTAGTTCTTTATTATTTTTTGGTTTAACTTTTATTTCCATTTAACCTATAATCATGAGTGCTTGGCGTTTTAGATATTGTGAAATGTCCGATATGGTATAAACATTTATTATGGCCGGGGATGATGCTGCTTTCTTGGCTGCTCGGTCTGCCGCTTCATTGCCTTCTATTCCCACGTGAGATGGTATCCAGACGAATACAAACTCCTTGTCCATGTTTTTGATCATCGTCGAGTAAGCTTGGGCATTTTTAATTACTTTGTCTTTCGTATATATATTCTTGAAAGCTGTTATTGCAGATAATGAGTCTCTCCCATTTTTCTTCTCCACAATTTGCCTTCTTTCTCTAGGTAATTTTTCTCTTCTCCCAAACTCTCTATCTCTTCTTCTTCCCATGTCCTGTCTCATTCTATTCCTTCCTGCCTCGTTCTTCTGGTACGACACTCTTTTCCACCCTGGTTCGATCTCTTCTCTCTCTTCCTCGTCGCGGGCACTCCGGTCTACCATCTCCTGAGCGCATTCTATAAATGACCTATCCCTGGGTAATCCGTCTTTCTTTCCAATATCCCTGGCTAATTGTACCTTCAGGACTGTGGTAATAAACAACATCCACGCTTCGACCGCACCGGTATCCATTACTTTTCGTAACTTTTCGTTAATCCTATTCAGCTTCACGAGCAGGCCTGCACGTTGCACGTTTCATCTCCCGAAACATCTGCAGCTTATCCTCTTCTGGGACCTCCTCCACACGCTTTTTTTAGTCTTTCCACGAGGTATTCTCATCTGCTTGGATTAGATTTAATACGCTTCTTCTCACGAGTCGTGCTAAGGCTACCCGTAGCCTTTTGACATCCACTTCTTCTAAAAAGTTTGCTGCGACCTGGGATTGAATGCTGCTCATAATACCATCCCCGCCCTTGAGGAAATGATTTAATTCGCCCACATCACCGTTTCTCCATGTCTGATATCCCCCTTCTTGAATCTTGTTCATTGGCCTTCCTTAACTTCATTTTCTCCAACTCGTTCGTTTCCTGCGCGATTCTGTTTGCTTCCTGCGCAGCTAAGTCTGCCCACGCCATTGCTAGAGTTGTTGACGGTAATAGAGGAAACTCGGGATTCGCCTGTTCTGGCTGTGAAGGCTCCAACGTTAACGTACAGGATTTCTCTTTGTTCATTCATAATGGCACAATTAGTTCTTTTTGAAATTGAGAAAGAAAAAAAAATGAAAGTAAAAACGATCTATAATGAACTGACAGTAGTCTTTAGTGTCCTTGAAAACAAATATTCTCACTGAACTGCTAAAACGTATTCTCGGGTTTCGGCACCACTTAAGTTCTTCGCCTCGCAAAACATAAAAAAACAACATAATAAGTAGGGAAATAAACAAGACACATGACGGTTGGTTAAACCCAGACTTTATTGCCATCTTAAACCTCTATTTATAGATTCTAACAGCTGTTTACAATGCCAGATTGAGATTAGCGACTATGCGATCATCAGTCTTATCTTATATATATATATATATATATATATATATATATATATATATAGCTATAATACATATATATAATACATATATGTATTATAATATGCCATATAATTATAATTATATTATGCCATTTTATATAGTACAATATATAGTATATAATTTCTGTAAAAATTAAAAATTCCTTTGAAATAACAAGTTCAAAGTACTTTTTTTATGTTAAGGAGGTTTTTTGGTTATCTTCTTCATAGACGTCTAAGATATTTTAATTGGGAACAGACACAGATGATAATTCACGAAGTAGTTGGTTGAGTTGATAAGAATTTATAGTCAACTCACACGGTTGAAGTAGATTCAGCATAAAATATTCCCGCATTTAAAAAAAGGTGTTTACCACCTGATAAAGGAAAAAAAACCTGGCGTAGAATCCAATTGTCCTAAAATTTTCCACAGCTAACATAAATCAACTCAGAAGCGACGGCTTAACGATTTCCCGCTTTTCCCGAGGCCTCAAACGAGTTTTCCAAACGGTGTTTACCCGCAGACAGCCGAAAAGGAATAATATTTCTCCACCGGTGGAAAACTCTCAAAATATGGTTCCTCTTACAATTTTAGCGTTTCGCTATTAGGTTATGTGCGGTCTCCACAGGACTCGTCTGATTTATACACGGATATTCAAATTTTATTTCTTATGTCGCCCCCTACCAAGGCTTTTATTTTATTTTCTTATATTTCTTTATTGTCCTACAAATGGCCCTTTGTAATAAAATGTCATGCTTTATTCATTTGTAGTAAGGGAGGCTTTGAATATTTGAGGGTTATAATTCAATCGACGACAACATCGTAAAACGACTTTTCTTCAAGCCATTAATAGATATCGCTTTAATTTATGAAGTATTCTATCGATTCGATATTTCTGCTCTTTAATTCAACTCGATTAAGCATTATTCAACTTATCGTCCGGAAAAAAATATGCAATTTTTAAAATGAAAACAAGCAAAACTCGAAAAGAGACATATATAATTAATGTAATGCAATTGGAAAACTCCGCAAAACATTTATTAAACGTTTTGGAGTGAGGTTGCTGTCGGTGAAGGTTGGCCAGAAACGGGCCAGGGTGGCCGAGATGGTTGAGGCGTCACCATGGAGAGGGTAACGACCCGGGTTCGAGTCCCGGTCCTGGCCATATCTTTTCTTTTCAAATAAAATATTTAAAAAAAATATATCATATAACAATTAAATAAATTATAATAATATTAATGACGTAAAGTCAACATGATCCAAAAATAATGTAATGTTCAATTAACATTCTCCCCGTGCATACATCGCAAATTGCGAGAACACGGAGATATAGGATCAGTGAAAAGAATTGATAAGGCTGGCTGAGAAATGTGCTAGAGTGGCCGAGATGGTTGAGGCGTCACCAAGAAGAGGTGACAGACCCGAGTACGAGTCCCGGTACTGGCCATATCTTTTCTTTTCCAATAATATATTTTTAAAAAATATTGTTTTAGATATTTGTATAAATAAATTTAAATTTTTAGTTAAAGTAAATTTTCTTATAAATTATTTAATATTTTCTATCTATTTGTATGTTTCTCTACAAAAATATAGATAGTTTCTTTGTCCAAGCCAATAACCGAAGTTGTTACCGTTCAGGGAATGTAAAAATTGTAAAAAATATGATATGCACCTTATAGACAGTTTGCTATCATATAGAAATAAAAGTTCTTATTTAATTTAAGGAAGAAATAGTTGGGGGTGCAGTCAATCAAAACACCAAAATAAGCATAACTTATTTATTATGTGCCGACGTTTCGGCCTACAATGTAGGCCATCTTCAGGGCGAATAAAACACGCTGCAGCTTGGGGAGCTCAGACACCAATTTAATTTAAGTTCTATATTTAAAACAAATATCGATATTTCATTGAAAAAAAGGCGATTTCTACATTGAATTAAAGAAAAGAAATGTAAAAAAAAAATTAACAGCGAAAATTCAATATCCATAAGTAAATTATAAATAAAAAATAGATTAATTTATTAACATTAAAAAATACGTACTAAGAGCCTTTGAAAATATTAATAAAATCGCTTAAACCCAAAAAAAAACTATTAAAAAGGAGAAATAAAATTGATCCTGGATACTTAAAAAAAACCTAAGCATTAGAATTTAAAAAAGGCTCATTACTAAGATAAATTTAATTAAAGAGCGAATGAAATTAATTGATCAAAACAAAAGAAATGATGATAAACAAACTAACAATAAGAACAGTAATTTATGGTAGTAAGACATAATTCGTGGTAAGTCAATTTGATTACATTCTAGAGCTTTTTTGTTATAAAAGAAGTCTGTTGTATCTTAAGCTTCCGAGTAGTATTAAAGAAATACTAAATAAATTTATAACTAAGTTACAACAAAATGGTTACTTGGAAGATATGGAATATGATTTTTTCTTAAACTAATAAATCTACATCTAAATGTAGATCAGGTTTAGTAGTTTATGAAAAAATCAGTAGAAGTAAAATTCAACAAGACGCGTAAAAAAAATTAATGTATTTTTTAATCAAAATATTATAGGTTGTATTTATAAATTTTACAGCTTTAAAACACACTTCCGAGAGCGTAATCAATTTAACTCGCCCATATAAAGTAGATAGATAAGGCTCTGGAAATAAATTAGTATAATAACTCTCCAACAGCCTGAATTATAAACCTCCTATATTTTAGTCGAAAGGAGGAGATTTATTTGCGAGATATCGATACTGTACAATCTGGTTAATTAATCTGACTTTATCGATAATTGCTGAAATGTGGTTCGGCATCGCGTGGTGATGGACTGATATGGCCACAGGTCTTCGCGTGCCTCGCAACAAAATGACATCTGATTCCGACAATATACGATTCCTCTATTTACCTTTTAGCCGACTCCTTTCGACATTTCCTTCAGGTAGGGATAAGGGAACCACGATAAGGAGTACTTTAACGAGCTATTACTAGCGAAGTGGATCATGAGGCAAAGAATGTACTCAAGTGGCAATAATGAGGGATAATGCGCTGTGGGTAGATTTTTTATTAGCACTCACATATAAGATTGGTGATAAAAAATGTTATAAAAATAAGTAATAAATATAAATAACAAATATTTATACAATTATATAACTTTATTGAGAGCTCTGTAGCTCAGTGTGCAGAGTTGATTTGTAGGTAGTGAGTTCAAGACCAGCAATAGAAGATACATTTATCATAAAGATAAATTTATAATTATAAATTTATAATTTATTTATAAAGATAAATCCTACTTATATTATAAATGTGAAAGTTTGTATGTTGGTCTCTCTTTCACGCAAAAACTACTGGACAGATTTGAGGCTGGATTTGGAGCTGCAGATAGATTTTTATTAATTATATATAATACATATATAATTAACATTGTAACATATAAATATAATATAAGTTCTGAGGATTAATCAATTTCTGTTTTCTTGGCATTGTAGACAACCAAGACTTGTGAACGCCCCTTGCTGGAACACACACTGTCTGGAAGGCCTCACCCATCTTCGCGTTGCTGTGAACGATAGATTTCATAGTTCAGTGATAACCTGCCACACCTCCGTAATCATTAGCTTTGAGACTGATTCACCGGTGTCCTTCCAACCGATGTGCAATCGGGTTCAAGGACAGTAACAAATCAGTCTAGATCTTAGGAAAATGTTTGGGGTCTGATGGCGCAAGAGGACCTATATTTATTTCCTCGAAGGAGAGACCGTGCATTAACTAAACTAAGGCTATCGGAAGGCTATCTTACATCCTGGTAATCCACAATGCTATTCCCAATACAAGTACCCGAGTTAGGGTCATGAACCCTACATCTGCAGTCAATTAATACATAACTATATTTTGGTAACGTTGAGGATGACATAGTTCTCATAATAATGCCATATTGATTTATTTATTCGTCATTATTAATTCGGACTCTTGGGATCTAGAGACTCTTTTAGGGCTCACTCAGCCTCTACAACTGAGTGAAAAACTTAGTACTTAAGCATGATTTAGGCCAAAGCAGCTTTAGGCTCAATCGTTGGCCTACAAGCCGTTCAGTTCCAACACAGTTCTGAACCAAATACCCGTCATTGATTGTAGCAATATTTTAAAAATATTTACCGTACATATTAAAGACAAAACATATTTTTGATACACATGATTTTCGACTACAATCATAGTTGATATGGACAGGAACAGTGTACCTTAATAAACACAAGAATATTGTTTATACATCTCTAATTTACTTCAGATTACTGCAAATGGTATTAATTGTCTTTATAACTGATGCACTCAAGACAATTAACAGTGGTAATTGCTTGATGGTCGTCCGCATTAAGTTGTTTTGCCAAAGCCTTTGTGCTCCAATTATCCCATTATAGGACTATTACATCGGAATTAATGCCAAGTCCTTTTATACCTCCGAAAGTGGGTTGAAATATTATAACTTTCCGTTAAGTTGCTCGGCCGGATTCCAGGGTCGGAGGCCGGGGGATGAAATTTCTCCGACGATGATTGATATCCTGACAGGATCCGTCTTCGGGAGAGTGGATGTCCTTAAGTGCTGCACGATACAGGATATCTTCTTCCGACGGAAATGAAATATCTTTGTCAATACGAACGCCCATGTCTCGGTGGAGTTATCGAAACATCCAACATCCAAGAAAAGTTCTCAACCGTTCAATTAGTAAGGATAAAAAACATGTTAATAATATTCATACAGATTTAGTTACTTTATTTTTATTTATGTATTCATTAATGAAATCAATCATTAGAGTATTTTATAGCAGATAGCATGTATACATGCATGTATGGTATGTATGTATGTATGTATGTATGTGTGTATGTATATATATATATATATATATATATATATATATATATACATATATATATATATATATATATATATATATATATATATATATATATATATATATATATATATATATATACCGTAAAGTGATCTAAAAGATCCTGCTTATGTGGAAATCTCATTCATTCTTACTTCAAATGCCATTTATTGGCTAGTATGTGTAAGGTGTAAAGTGTAGCACATGTGTAAAGTAGTAAAAAATTGAAATTATGATGGTATATGCCCAGAATTAAATTGTTAGTTGATTTCAACTTTATCACCGAAATCAATTTTACCACAAATGAGGCGTTGACATTGAAAAGGAGGTAAGTGCCAAAATTAGCGAACATTTTTTTTTTCACAGAAACGATTCTATGATCCAAGGCCAATAGCGTTGAAAAGGAGGTAACTTCTTATCACCTCTCGTTTTGCTTTGAGCGATGTCAGAAGATGCCGCTGGTGGCAAAAGAATGACTGATAATTCTGTTTCAGTGGCAAAAAAATTCGGCAATTTTGGCACTTACCTCCTTTTCAATGTCAACGCCTCAATTGCCCTTCATATGCAATTGAGCGATTTTTTATCAAATTATGTATAAACGTATACATTTTTTATGTTACATCCATCAGTGGCGCTACAGCCCTGTGTGGGCCTTGGCCTCCTTATGTTTTTATGTTAGTCGCTTATATTATTAAATGGAAAATTAAAGCTGACATAATAAAATAACCGATACCATTCATATTTTCGTGGTGATGGATGATTTAAGTAATACCCGCACTCTTCAATGCGCACTCATAATGAAGTCTTTTATCTCCAATCATTCAGACCTCCGTCCTACGAATAATTCAAGTACATTATATTATTATTTAGTAATTTTACTAGTCTATGTTGTTGTAATAAGAATCCTTATTTATTCAATGGTTAGCTGTTAATTTTTATGTTGTAAACACTGTATAAGTCTTCCGTAATCTTTATAGCTATTGTGTTTTTTTTTTATAATCCTTTTACATAAAATTTGGTTTGACCTCATAAAAGTAGCGTTCCTAAGATTCTGTAATTTTTCAATATAATATTAGATAATTTATGTTCAGGAAAAAAATTAATGCTCTATTCGATATTTTCACTAAGCAAGCAGTATTAAATATTGGTCCCTCAAACACATCAACCCTAGCGATAGGATTTGATGTAAACCGAAGAGCGAAGGAAACGGGCCATAAATGAGAGATCTGCTCCAAGATACATGATATGGTTATGTGTACTGCAACCCTCTTTTTCTTTTGACGAGGCAGATGTAAAAGCTAAATGCAGATATCAAATTTACGATCCAAAAATATTAATATAAGATATTTTTCTCTACTCAGGAATATTAAGCATAGTTTGAAAAAAAAAACAGAACATGACAGCTTTTATATTAAATTAATTTAAAATAAATAAATCGAAGAGTTAAACAGCGGGTGGGCTGTGGGCCTCCCACAACTTTCACTAACTCTTCTGTCTTAAATAATTCAGGAACGAAAATAATTTTTATTGATCTTAATATTGACTTTTGCCCATTTTTATGTTTTCAATAACTAGGTAAAATATGGTTCAAAGAGTTCAACGCATTGCAGGGATTGTACTATTTCTAAGCCAATAGTTGCTCTTGTTTTTATACTAAAAGCCAGTTTAAAGCATTAGTAATACTATAAATTAATTTAATTAATAACATTTTTGTTACTTTAATTATATTTAAATAGAATTTCATAAAAAATATAATTTCTTATTTAATGAGTAAAGTATTAGCAGTTTGCCAAAATGTATTTTTTTTAAAGGCCCAATTGGATCTGCAAATCCATTAGATATTTAAGCAATACATATTTATATTTATGTAACACATCCAACATTACACAGAAATCACTAGTCTTGAACAAAGTTACATAATACATGACGATACTGAGCATGTATTTTATTGATTCAATACACATATATATATATATATATATATATATATATATATATATATAAATATATATATAAGGCGACCAAAGATCTACAAGGTCTGTAGAGCCAACAGAAAAAAAAAAAAAAAAATATATATATATATATATATATATATATATAAAAATATATATATATATATATATATATATATATATATATATATATATATATATATATATATATATATATGTAAAAGACGTACACTAGACGTCTTTCATTTCATTGCGACATATACGGTTGCCATGGTAACGACTGTGAAAGAAGAACCGGGGAGGTTATTGTGACTTGTTTGATTATTGAGTAATCGTGTAAATAGTGTTGAAGTGTTGACTTTAAAATGATGTTTCCTTTTTTACAGGCAAGACTGTTTATAGTGGTGAGTTTGTAAATGAGTTACATAAAACTATTGTTATAATAAAATAAATTTAAATTCCTTTTTTACAGAGAGAAACTCAATTTGGTTTTATTTCAACACATAATAAATAGAGTGTTTGAATCAATTAACATTATAAAATAGATGTATATATATAAATCTATATACAAAATAGATGTAGGGCATAAGAAATCAGAATCAAATCTTTTCCATATAACCAAAATTGTACCAGTTCCGGAGTTGATCACTCCGAGGAAGGAAGGTGTAAAAGACGTACACTAGACGTCTTTCATTTCATTGCGACATATACGGTTGCCATGGTAACGACTGTGAAAGAAGAACCGGGGAGGTTATTGTGACTTGTTTGATTATTGAGTAATCGTGTAAATAGTGTTGAAGTGTTGACTTTAAAATGATGTTTCCTTTTTTACAGGTAAGACTGTTTATAGTGGTGAGTTTGTAAATGAGTTACATAAAACTATTGTTATAATAAAATAAATTTAAATTCCTTTTTTACAGAGAGAAACTCAATTTGGTTTTATTTCAACACATAATAAATAGAGTGTTTGAATCAATTAACATTATATATATATATATTAAGTTATGATTAGACTGAAATATTCCTAGATAAAGGAAAATTTGGGCATTAATATCACACACTGTTTGCTTTAAACTGACTTTTAATATCCTCTAATCAAAAATATAATGAACACTTTAATGAAAATTGAATACAAAAACAAAATCAAATTTTTTTTGTTACAAATCTCCATTTATTCAAATAAAAATGTTTACATTACAAGGCTAATTCAGGCCAAGCCTATTACAACAGTCAGAGCTTTAAATGAAATGATAAATTTTATAAATAGACAATGAAGATAGTTGCAATATTACATGTGTATGTGCATTAAATTAAATCAACTGATTTCATATTTGTAATTCTGGTAGAAAGCATTCTCGAAGTTGATGAGGTTGTTGCCTCGAAGATCCACCAAATAGTTGGCCAACTTCCTTAATATCCTCAACAATAATTTTTGTTACTAAAACAATGCTGATCTCCTCAACAATCTCCACCGCTGACGGCTTAAGCAACTTTATAAGGCCCGAGATATTTCAAAGGATAATGCCACCATGTTCGATTTAATGAAAAAAAAATAAGGAACGTTTATTAATTATTAATTAAATACTAAAAATAGCCAATTTTTTTTAGAAGCTTTATCATTTTCGTTAATGGCTAGAATATGAAAGTTTGTGCTGGTGTTGCTTGTGATAGTGGTACTAAAACAATTTTTTAAAATATATTTGATAAAGAACTGCGTGAGACAGTAGGTTCAGCAATATTCTGTAGGCTTCGTATTCTTATCCGATCGAGGTAAATAAATTATCTAATCAGTTAAATATATAATAGCAATTCTCCAGAGCTTTAGATCCATAAAATGACATAAAACCTTAATAACAGGGAAACAACTGGAGGCTGTGCGTGAAACAATGGCTTAGGAACCGTACAGTCCCTATCACATACTAAATACAAAACAATGGCTCAAGATTTTATTTTCTTAGAAAATTAAAAGTTCGAGTAAGAAATCTACTTATTATTCTCTATTTTTCTAGACCTGGTTTTAAAATGTTTAAGCTCACCACTGATTTACCTATGATTATTATAGCTCTTTTTAAGTCAACTATCAATTAAACAATTATTAATCAGGAAATTGTCAATTTACTTCAAGTTTAGGTGCCAAATTATTAAAAAAAAAAAAAATCGATAACTCACTAAACGATGCAAAAAAAAAAATATGAGAGCAAATAAAGTGTAATTCTCTATTAGAATCTGGAGTTTATAATAAAGTTCACATTGTGTTGCTTTTTCTGTTAAGGTAATTGAGCAATGGAAAACATTATCGTGATTCAGGCAAAGCCAGAGAAGGTCTATTACAACAATCTTATCTATTAACAAAATTTTAAACGAAATGATAAATTTCATAAATGGGCAATGGCTCTTACAGTAAATCTAGTAACGGAAAACTAGAAGCAGTAAATTTATTTCTGACTTTGCTATATCACGGTTTTCTTCTTCCGTGGCACTACTCTGACCTTCGACTCCAATCAGCGCCTGTTGTTCCTTTCTTTGGCACCCGTCCTCCAGTTTTGTATTCCCAAGATGTACAGAACAAACCCATCTTACAAAATTACCGCTGAATTTTCTTATTTCTAGTCTTCGCGACTTTAATAGCCTTCTAGGATTCTCATTCATCCTAGCATAACCTTTGTAGCAAGATGAGACGAATAATGTTGGGCTCTCATTAAAGCTCTGTCAGCTCGTGGTCAGTTTTATTGCATAGATCTTCAAAGATCCTATTAAATATCCGGTTTTCAAACGTGTGTATGTTATTTTATGAGACATACATGTATACCAATAAAATTCCCACTTACCTTTTGTATAAACAGAGTCTCCCTTTTTCTGGAGTAAGTGCAGGTTATTCATTAATGTTACGATTCTATATGAACACCGAGTGAAGATATTTTAATCATATACAAGAAAAAATACAGTTGAAAATATATATCAAGATATTTCACCATTTCAAAATCAATCACCATCAAAACATACCTTACAAATTATAAGACCTCCATTTTTAATTAAGGCAAAATTACAACGTTTGCATAATTGAAAATGAATTATCCCTTGAAACATTATTGAAATTCCTATAGAACCTTGAAAGATTAATTAGTAATTGAATAGACATTATGGAAGCGAAACGGACACACGTGGACCAATAGGATTAGCCGATGGATCAGTGATGCGGTAAGCTGTGCACGGCTGCGTGGGTATGTTAAGCCATTGCGGTTTGTAGCTCTCTCAGTAAGTGAGGGGGGGGGTTGCAATTTAAAAGGTAATGGTTCTAAATTGACTATCATCGATTCCCAGGCTGAAATGTTGCTAGTTATATATAGCTAGTTTATTTCTTCTAACTGGACTATGACTTGTTAAAAAAAATATCAAGGTAGCTCAGTGTGTAGAACATTCAGTTGCTCAGCTGAAGGTCCCAGGTTTGATCCATCTGAGACAGATGATTATTTAATCTTTCAAAAGCCTTATGGAGTCTAAGGGATTCACTTGCCTATCACAGCCTCTACACCTCAGCTCCACTCTCACCTTCTCCCAGTGAGCATCCTTTTAAACAAGAAAACAAAAACGAACGTAGTATTATTTGAAATAAAATACGCACCAAGTATCTTCAATGAGCGGCTGATTGGTATATGAGCAGGAATTGGAATAGGAGAATTTTTAATATTGCTAAGGAAAGGGCATGCCGGATATTAGGATGAAGTCAATTTCAGATAAAATGTCGAAAAGATGTATATATATATATATATATATATATATATATATATATATATATATATATATATATATATTAAGACTTGCTAAGATTTGAGACATTGATAAATTGACTTGATACAAGGATTATGGCTGCTCACGGCCAGCAAGAACACAAGGAAATATTTTTTCCCCAAAGCAGAATGTCCCTGAACCATACTCACTGAATGGTTATTTGAAATCCTGGAAAACTACAACGCCATTCCGATATGACGGTCCGCGTGAGTGTCTCCTGTATGCTGGCATAGTTCACATACCGGGGTGGAGTGATATACATATGTGGCTTTTATCTTAAAAAATAACTTATAACCTGAGACTGATCTTTTTCACACTCAAGACAACTGTAAGGGAGGAAGGAAGGATAAAAGTGGGAGAGTCGTTCGTTATCAGTTGTCGGTAAGTCTTAATTTCATTTTATGTTTTGGAAATACTGAAATCATGAATCATTCCTGGCCTTGTGAATATGTATTTAGTAAAAGAAACCCCCCCAAAAAAACCTGTACCACCACAACCCTTGAAGGGTTTTGGGTTCAATACGTGGTAAGGGTTGTACTATTTCTGGGGCAAGTGTTGACCATGGAG
Organism: Arma custos; assembly: GCA_037127475.1. Taxonomy (NCBI): domain Eukaryota; kingdom Metazoa; phylum Arthropoda; class Insecta; order Hemiptera; family Pentatomidae; genus Arma; species Arma custos. The sequence continues at coordinate 50,492,203 of CM073764.1, read as the reverse complement.
ATGATTTGTCTCAGTTCACGCTCAACCGCAAGGATTTCTCCACACTTAAGTGCACCCACAATCTTTTTAGTAATTTTCATAAAAATAAATTTATTTAATGTGTAATGAACAATTTTGTTGCAATTTATAAGGTCTTTAATGATTTAGTCACTTTCCATTCGTTATTATAACAATACTTATTAAATTGACGTGTGAATATCAAAGTTAGATAATTAATATACCGTGGATCATCGACATACTGCTATGAATTTTACTATAAAGTCAAATTGCTTTGGGATGATAAGGCGTCAAATCTCTGTTGTAGACCATAATATCTGATGAGACAAATAAGCTATCTGGTGTATTATGTTTCACCAAATCTATATCATCACAAGGTAAGCAAGATTTCCCAGTATGAATACTGATATCATTTCATTGACTACGGAGTCGGGTGAACTTTTGGTGGATAAAAAGGGAATGATGTCGATTCTAAACTTCAACATCACGTGGCCCTAGGATTTTTTTAAGGGAGTAAAAAATCCTTAGTTACGCCGTCCTTCGGAAGGGACGTTAAACGGGGGTCTCGAGCCTGTACGATGTCAGGTACTCGTTAAAAATCCCTATCCTAGTTAAACCTGGATAGGCAAAATTTAGAGCTCCCACTGTAGCATCGTCCGATTAGCCATAGCAGCATAAAGTGACGTTAAATAAACAAACAAACAAACTTCATTATCACGGGATTAAAAACAAACCTTTATACATTCCACAAGTTTTTAATATCCATGAGAAGGCATACGAATCCTTTTGATGTTAATCTATATGGATAAACACGAAATCTTCAACCCTGTCATAGCATACTGGGCAAAAGAAAATACATATTTTTTCTCTTCAATGTTGAGGCGAAGCAAAAGAAAGTTGAAAGACAAATAAGCCATTTTGATTAAAGGGGCGCTTGATCAAACTCGTACAAATCATCTCCTTGTATAACCGTAATCTGGGAAGCAAAACAATCCCTGCTCTTCTTGCTTATTAGAGCGCAGGTTTTTTAATTTTGTACTCAACTTTCATAAAATTCAATTTAAAACAATCTTGCATATATTGGGGTTTGCTGAGTGGATTAACAAGCTTGCAAAAGTGCTAACTCTGCAAGCTAACCCAAAATTTGATAATTCGAATCCAGTCCCGGGATTCCTTAAGCATCCCTCCAGCCTTAGTGTATGCGAGGCTCATCAGCTTACTGGAGACAACCTCAAGACCGATCACATCATTGATGATCCATGAACTTATGTCATGGTTATAGAAATTAGTGTTATGGTTTTTCAAGCTGTCAGATAGCCACCCGGAGGTTTGATCTGTAGACGACTTATGCTTCGGGTAAAGAGGTTGTGTTTAACGTGGTTGAATTTATGTTATACTGCTGTCTTCTGCTTTTGACCAAAGCAAATATAAGTGTTTTGATATAAATATAAGTATTTATATTTCCACTCGAAATTTTTATATCGAAAGTCCGCAAATTCCACCAACCCGATGTTACATTTAACACTATGAAAATCGTTGCAGTGACTCTATGAACTTTTTGTAGGGGTTGACTTAATGAACTTTGAAAAATGGAAGTATACAGAAATTTATCTGCAATTGTTGAGATTTCAAATATGAGGATAAAGGATTGAGAACCAACATTGATGTTGATGACTAAAAACGCATAGCGAAAACTCTGGACTCTGATTAATAGTTCCTTATTAGCAATATATAAACAGGTAAAATCAAAATTTACTAAATGAGGCGTAAATCTGTTGATACAAATTGAATGTTGTATTATTAAATGATCAGAACGCCTCCCATCATTAGCGACAAAACAATCAAGTTAGCTAGTTATGCAATTTATTGATTGAATGACAACAATGTTCCCGACTCACGACTGTTCAATACGTGAAAGCATTTCCCTTTATCAATACCGTAATAACGGGCTACTTTGGCCCTAGGGTCCTTCTTTGGCCCAAATGTAGGAAAAGATAATACGTTCTCTAAATACTTTTCAAAGTGGCTTCAATCCTTCATAAAAATTCGGAATTTATAAAAAACTTTTGGTTTTCAATAATCGCTCTCATATATGAAAAAAAAATCACAATACAATCAAATTATCTTAAAATTTCATTCTCTTCAGATTTCATAAAACAATTACCTAATCCCAAGGGTTCTACCGATTGAAATTTCGATTGATAAAAAGTTGTAGAGATCCTCAAATTTTATTTTCAATACGTTCCAAACCTCCCAAACGTTTTACAACTTAAGAGCGGGTATCTTCATGCTAGGTTATTATCAGTGTCAACTCTGTTAATATTCGATAGTGGGAACCGATGCCACTAGCCTCGATAGGATGTAGGATGAAGAGGATCGATTGGATGCAATAATATCGATAACTATACATCGAAGAGCACTTGGAAAGTTGACTTAGTGTGTAGATATTTACACAAGCATTAGATATCTAAACTTCCCTAACCATCCGCCTATTATTGATGAACTTTGTCATACAGTCGTTTAAGTAATTTAATTCACATTAACCTACAATCTTTATATTACCATAACAGCGGGCTACTTTGGCCCTAGGGTCCTTCTTTGGTCCAAATGTAGGAAAAGATAAAACGTTCTCTAAATACTTTCAAGTAGTAGTTGTTCAACTAGTTACTGCAGTTTCTGCTAGGCTGAAGCCCCAAGTCGGCACTGATGTACACGAAATAGTTCTGTAATTGTCTGCTGGTATCAGGACCTGTGGATTTCTTAACCTTGTGAAAACACGTGTTATATTTACTCTCAAACTTTCAACTTTCGAAACCGTTCCACGTATGTTACAACTTTGGTAAGTACCTAATTAACTAATTTGCTTAGTACGGTAGGCAGTGGTATAGTTGTATTTGTCATTACGGTTTAGGTTTTTGGTAAAAAAATATAAAATAACAATAGCTCTAGTAACCTCAAAAATATGACCTAGTTTGGTCCACCTGTTTTGTGGACCAAAGTAAGTCGTGCTTTTGAAAACTTATATTTCTAATTATTGCTATGCATTACGGGGGGGGGGCGGCATCATGAAAGTAAATTTGTTTTTCACAAAGAACAATGTTGGTTTGCGAGAAGTAGGTCACGCAGGTAGAAGGGTGTCCCCTATTGTCCCCTTATGGTTAAGGTGACTGAAGAGTTGAGAAAAGGCGGGGGTCGAAGGCTCACTAGAAAAGGAATCTCTACACAGATCCCAAGGAACTAGGAGGAAGCGGAAGACGAAGCCGAAGAAATTTTAAGTCTGGATTTAAGAAGGCTAGAATACATCCTATTAATAAAGAAGATTTCAAAAGGTTACCTTCTAAGGATGTGTCTGTTAATTTGGATCTGGTTGGAAAAACTTTCATTCACCATTAGGAACAAAAAAGAAAAGAGGTTGTTCAGCCCAGAACAATTTAAAGACAAAAACTGGAAGTTGCTGCTGGTAAGAGCAGTCCAACATATTTAACATCAAGAAATGCAAAAGTATCAGAAAGAACAACAGAAAAGAGAAAGAGACATGAAAAAAATAAAAAAACAAGAATAAAGAGAAAAACAAAAACTTGAAAAAATACAACAGAGAGAATTGGAAAAAAGAAAGTAAATGGTAAATGACTGAAGAGGAAGACTACAAGAAAACATAAGATCTCATCAACAGAAGAAGATAGTGATAACTACTGCCTCATTTCTTCAGGCCCCAGCGACCTAGTTTTTTCAAGTGATGATGAAAAGGAATTGGTTGACTCAGTTGTACCACCTACTTCCCAAAATGGCAATAATCCTCAAGATAGTAACGAATCTCCAGAAGAAAACACCAATACACCTCCAGAAAGTTCTTCTAAAGAAAATTTAAAGGCAAATTTAAAAGAAGGGAATTTTATTGTTGTGCAATGGAACGGGCTAGAGTTTCCTGGGATAACTGTGAATGTGACGGATGAATGTGCTGATGTTGAGTGCATGGGACGCAGTAACAAATTTTGGCCAGCACTAAAGGAAACTTTGTTTAAGAATGTGCTGCTATAAAGAAGATAATCGACCCTCCAAAACTGGATGAAAAGAGGACTCTTCCTTGTCAGCAATTAGTGAGACATAAGATAAATGTGTATTTTTTAAATTGTTAGTTTTTTGTACCTTTTTATGAAAACAAGAATGTTTAAATGTATTTTTCTGTCTTATAAATGAATTTTCTTACTAATCCTAGTCTTTCCTTGACCCAACCTAATTCCACAATGCTTTAAAGTAGGTAAAATATCATTGGGCCAAAGTAACCCAAACATGAGGGTAACATTGGCCCAAGTAAAAAATAAAAAAAAAATTAAGAAAAACTTAATTTTTTTTGTTAAACTAATTAGAAATTAAATTTAGGGTAGTCTAGTTGTGTAATAAAGGTTACCAGAGCTTAGATATAGGAAAGTTACAAAAACAATTTAAGGATGATTAAATTTTTTTTAAAAATTGGGCCAAAAGTAGCCCTTGTTTTACGGTTCTTAAGTTGATCATACCAAAACGATATTGAATACTATACCTTTTATTTGTACAGCAAATATTATACCAAGAATATCTGTTGATGTAGATTCTATCGATGTAGATTTTAATTATTAAATTATAATTTGTTTATTACACATCAAGAGCGTATCAAAAGTTTTAAAATTAGGGGCAGAAGTAAATTTAGAATAAAGATGAGTAGAAGGGCAGATGGGCGATCTGGGACAAAGATTCCTCCAGAGCCATTCGGCAGCTAGGACTTTCTTAAGTGGCCGGTATCGTATAACGATGAATTTGAATCTGAACTAAAATTCTGTGATCTATGCCTAAAATATGAGGTCTCGCACGATTTTCAGTCATATTTACATCCTTTACATACTTTACATCGACCGAATTTTATCTGCAGGACTGCACAAACCTGCTTTTACAGGAGATCATTAGACCTTACTACTTCTTAATTAAACTTGAGATAAATAAGGCTCTACAGAAGAGATAGGCACCCTAAATTTCATAGAGCCCAGTTGTGCCCGACCAGTTGTTAATTACATATATACTTACGACGCAAATTATAGTAGGTCAGTGTAGATGCAGTTATTTTGTTTATGTACTTTCTGGGGTGAAAAACATTCTGGAATAATAGTTTTCTTGATTTTATCTGTGGTTCCTTCCTAATACCTAATGGACACCCGGAATGCGCTGAATGAGAAAGAAGGAAACGGCCTAGGGCTCATACGGGAAGCTTTGAGAAGGAAGCAACCCCTAACATCATCAAATATAAAAAAAATACTATATTTACATAGAAACGCAACAATAATAATAATAATAAATTCAATGATAATAATATCCATACTGCATTAATTGCTACAATTCAATATTCAATCAACAAGACTCACAATCCAACCTGGTTAGTGATCGTGTCATTACATAAAGATTTTTATAGTCATTACTGACAAACAGTCTGAGTTCCTTAGTCTATGTCTGTTGCTGCGATCTATCGGATCCATTCGATTAACCTGTTTAGATTAAGTGAATATGCTTTTCAAATAGTTCTGTGGGGACACAGTGGTACGTATCTGCAACGCTTACACAAATTAACCATCGGAATTGATTGACCTCGATCACTGGCTAAATTTGTATACTAACTATTTATTTATTAAAATGTCTCGTAATATTACATCTCATTTAATAATTTACTAAATTACTAAAAAGAAAAACAAACTAGGCAACGTATAGTTTTTACTTCAAACTAACTAAAAATGAACTAGAATAAATATCGTCAACTAGTACTATCGATTAATTAATATATACATAAAAAATTGCGCTATCTCGACTGTCACAGCCTTAATATGGCGCCCTTCATAAGCCAGTGAAGGGTGGGCAATATGGCCGCCTCTAACGCGCTCCAGGATTTATGGGCCTTGTGAAGGCTCACTATTAAAAGGATGTGGAATACTTTTTTCTGGCAGTCCTTCAGGATATATTTAATCTTTTTATTCCTCCAGGGAATATTTAAATTACAAGTGTAAGGACTTAGGCTATAAAACTTTAGATGGCATGATATGCCTCTCCTAAGATTTTCATTTTTCAGACCAATTTTCCTCCACATTAAAACTTATAAAAATATTGAATAGCTGACTAAAGATTGATAAGTATAGAATAAAGAAAAAATAATAAAAATAAACCTTGATAATATGACGGTTCCATTCTAGTCTAGCTAAAGGAACGAAATAGTATTACCACTAAGCTTAATTATTCTCGTACGAATAACAAACTTATTTTCTTTCTTACAGGAGTATTTCTATCAAAAAATTAAATTGGGTTGTAACATATGAAATGTCAGTGAAGGTGTAAATTTAAATTATTACCAAAAAATTATTAAATAATACTTTTATTAATCAAAATAGGATCCTTCATTTTCCATACACTTCTCCCAACGTGAAACACGAGTTTAATATTTCGTGGATGTAGTTTTTAGAACCAGGTTTCACAAGATTAGTATATACAAAAAAAAACTGTACCCGTATAAACTCATTTTTATAATTATAAATGATAAAGTAAAATGTAGCCTATATAAATCATCATATTACGTCAATCCTCCGTCTTCCACCTCAATATACATTAGCAGAAGAGCTGTCGAATAATTTTCTCCGCTTGAAGGCACGATCTATTATCCTGCCTGTTCACGAATATCCTGTTTCGTGATTCAATATTTGAAGCGTGCAATCCTCCCATAAGGAATTTATGACCTTTCTAAGCAATCTTTACCTAATTCATTGGGTTACCTTAGGGCGGAGTCGCTCTCATGAAGACATCATCCGTTCGCACCCTCTGAGAAAATTAGGGTATACTTTTTGGTGGCGGAGAATGTTACAGATTCTAGTTGGTAAAGTGATCCCTCATTCAGCTTATTTTTATGAAACAAAGAATGTGGTCGAGTCTAATAAGACTGAATCAGTAAGTAGTAAATTTCGTGAGATCATTAGCAGTGAGTCCGAAAGTAAAATTATTGGTTTTTCCAAAAATGATAATTTTCCAAAATGTATATTCTGTAATCACTGAAAACACTGATGAAGAAAATATTAGCATTTGAAGTGTTGGATGTAATTCCGTATTCCCCAAATTTCATGAACCGATAATATAACTAACATTGAAATGCTGAGACGGATTGGAAAATATAAGGAAATCGCAGATACCAACAAAATTCGTAAATTTGGATGTCCGGCATCATGCGAAATGACAAATATCGTCATCATCTGATAGTATAGGGAAAGATTTATAGTGGATTGTCACCAAGAAGGAGAAGGGACTCCTGGCTGCATAATTTAATGCAATGGTTTGGTCTCACCACAGTCCAATTAATTAGAAGTGCCGCGAAGAAAATTGAGATCGCCATGTAAATAGCCAATATCCGAAACTGATAAGGCACAGGATGAACAAGAAATTCTGTAAGCGAAATAAAGTTCATGTACGTATGTTTCGTCAGTGCATGCAGTCCTCAATGTCGGAGCTTGCGGGAATATTTGATGACACAGTTTGACGAAAATTTTAATTTTTTTGAGGACTTTTAAAAAATGGTTTCTCCTGCATTCATAAAACAATAAATTATAACAATAACAAATAAATTCAATGAATGAGGCATTCAGTATCAAAAGAGGATAACTACAAATTTCAAAAATTTACTTTTTCACATTTTTTGCTAGATTAATCACAACCATGTCGTTTTTGACAAAATTGTGAGACTAAACTTGGGAACATGTAAAAAGTCAGTTTATGAAATTAAAAGATATCCTTTTCATCCCGAAAGCCTCAAATATTTTTACTTGGTTTTATAGTGAAGAACTCCACTAACTTTTAACTTAACACACGATTCAACCAACCTAAATAAAGATATATAGAAAGCAGATGATTATTGTTTGTGTAGGAATTTCTGGAGAGGAATTCAGCTCTTTATAATATGGATTAAATAAAAATGGATTGCAAATTTTAGCTTTTAAAAATAGACTTTATCCAGTCCTAGTTTCATTCCATTATATATTATTTTAAAAAAATCGGGAATGTGATCCATTTAAAGAATGGAGATTGGTTGTTCTAAAGATATCATGGGGAGGCAGAATTCACCTCTTTTAAATATTACATAACCTATCCTGAAATATTAAGCTTTGAAATTTTTAGACGCCGATTTTAACAGGTTGTATGTTAGCAAAACGTTTTCCGATTGAATAAGCCAGCTTTATTAATATCACGATGTCACTTTTTTTTTATTATTAGCGTGATATCATCATATTTTTGTCAATTGACGTAGACGTTCATTTTAAAAGATGTTTCTTGAGGATATCGCGTCTGATAAAAGAAAAAATCAATATTGATATCATTATTGCTTGTTGGTAAATTATGATGTGTAAGATGAAACGGAAAATTGTTATGTAAAACCAGGATATGGTCTAAGTAATGTGTTTTGTAATGAAAGCCAACATTTCGGCCATTTTTAGTCATCTTGAGGGTAAAATTGCTTTAAGATAGTCGGGCATTTCCCGAAACTCGATTTTATTTTCTAATCTCAAAACTGATAATTATTAACAAGATTCGAAACTTCTATGACTTCTAGAATAAAAATATTGTGTTAGATGAAACATATTGTGCCATTGATCTGAAGAACCGAAGTTACAGTCTGGGGATGACAGATAAATTATTTATACTGTTAACTACCACCAATCGTAATCAATACACTCGTATTACATATCATTATAGTTTTTATTTTTTATTGATGATTTTTCATATATCCCAGATATGCCTCTTCATTCGAACAAAACGATATTTCAGACACATTGTATAGCCCTTGCTAGTTATTACGAGAAGAAATGAGAGAAACTGGGCAGAGCCGATGACGTAGGATAATTAGCATTCATGAAGACAGCGGAACGACGCCAAGTGTTGAGGACTTCATTTCCGCTCCGCCACTTCCAAAACTGCTAACAACTTTTCCTCCAGTTCTTCCTCTAATGGCCTCATCTAATAGAAAATTATTATAAATTTATTCAGCATGTGAAGAAGATTTCATCCCCTTGTCTCTCAACAAATCCTTGATAGCCAGCCAAATAGTATAGGAGCAAAACACGAATCCAAATTACAAGAGGGGGGTAGCAGTTTTAATTTTATTAATTTATTAAAATGTCTACGAGTTTATAAAAAATAATTCAAATAAAAATAAAATTCCAGAATATATTAATAAACTTTTACATCTTACAATTCTTTTCATCCGAAGTATTTACTTATCTTCTTAAAGACATTGATAGTTTTAGTATAATATGTCGTTCACGATTTTTTAATATCTGCCATATCCAATTCAAAATTTCAACAAATGAGACTCCTAAAAATTTATTTAATTTCAGATGGATGCTCATACAAGACTGAAAAGACAAGAAACTGCTCGACGTTTTCGCCTGCTTCAAGATTTACTGGACAGCCGATCAAAGCTACCAATTAATTACAAAAGACTCATTTACATGACAGTTATCAGACCTATTTGGACATACTGAGTTGAGTTTTGGGGCTCTAATAAACCATCCAATTCATCTCGTATCCAATCCTTAAAACCCAAAATCCTTCGTAAAATCCTCAATGCTCCTTATTATGTCACAAACAAACTCATCCATCATGATCTTAATATCCCATATGTTGTTGATTTGGCCCAAACTAGATACTTATCCTTTCATGAAAAGCTCCATACACACTTGAATCCGCTAGTCTCTCAACTTGCTTCCCATAATATTCCTGATAACGCTCCGAGGCGTCTGAAAAGAAGATGGCCTCGAGACCTTCTACTATAGAACTTTATTGGAGTGCCATCAATTTATAGTTTCTGCACAAGTTTTTTTTTCATGTCTTTTGTTCATACAGCAGATTTACTTGATGTAATACAATTACAGTTGTAAATATCAACAAATAATTCTAAAAAAAAAACAAAAAAACTTCAGATGGGAGCGGGGTACGTTAGTGAGCTGCGTGACTTAGATCCCAAATTTAATTCCGGCTGTGGCAGGTAATTTTATTAAACTGTTAACAGCCAGGGATCTACTCTGTTCGATTTCAAGGCCATTCTAGGGCTCGGTCTACCTCCATATGATGAGTACCCTTAATTGGGGGAACATCCTAATGTTTGATCGCGATCTAGGGCAAATCACCTCCCTGTACAACCGCTGTTCTAGAAACTGTACAGGCTAGTATAATCTAACACTTACTGAACCTAAGACCCTTCTTGTTTTGTAATGCTACGGGGGGAGGAGGGGGAGGAGAGAACTTAATATGAACAGGTTTGTAAGATGTATAAGTTATACCCATTGCCAGGCTTTCATTATTTATTATATTACCCTTCAGTTTTTTTATTAGTTATTTTGTATCTAGAAAATTATTTAAAATCCTTATTTTATATATAATATAATTGTTATATCCTTAGGATTGTAAAGTTATTACAAGTAGCGAACGAATAATTAAAAAGTTTATAAGCTTAACTGAGCAGACTAGTAAAGCTCCGGACGTAGTTTGGAGGTTTATGTTAAGGGCGATTTGCTTATGGGTGGAAATTCCTGAAGGGAAGTTTTTAAACAGAGATTTATTGTATCGTCATAAGCCTATTGTAATTATAATCAACTTAATTTTAGGGGAAACTCTTTACTATCTCTTCGAACTATCCGTCACTTAACGTAATGGATCGTCGGAAGGTTGTCTGACCTGAGGGTTAGGAGCCAGAAAGATGGGAATGGAGGGGGCAGCTTTAGTGAGTCACATTGTTCCCAATTACGCCTACCTTCTTAGGAGTCACGCCTTATTCCTCTTCTAGGCTTTTATTAAGTAGACTTCTTCGTTTCTTTTTTTATTTCATTTCAATCTTTGTCTTTAACTTGAAATAAAATACTTAACTTAATCTTTGTTCTTGAGGGTCTCTTCCCTGGAGAGGGGTCGGAAAGGTAAGAATTAGATTAAATCTTTAAAAGGGATTTTGGCATCTTATCTAGAAGGGGTTAGTAACCTGTTGAATATCTTACTTGAGGAATTTAAATTATCGTATAACCCCTATAAGATGGACTTAAAGTAGAAATTATGTATTATAATTATGTCTAGGAATGACTAGCTACTATATGAAATTAGTAATCTTCAGGATACCTTATTTGGGGCATATAATATGCTATGTTTCTACTTTTAAATATATTTTGAATATACATATTGATATTTGGGATGCCAGGGTCTCATTTAGGATGAGTACTCAAATTATTATTTATATTCCTTAATCTTAATTGGGTATCTTTCCAAAGGTCTATTCTTGTGTATATCAACTTACTTATCTCTTATACCTTCAATATATTATTTATAAATAAATAGTGTATCTGGGGTATGCAAGCACCAACAGAATTACAATAATGATAGTTTATTTATTCGATTTCAAACAAGGTCATGATTCAGATTTTAATATATAAAAAGGATTGCCATAAAATACATAACAGGAAATAAATTAAACTTATCTGTGGACAGGGGTAGATTGGGTTACAGGTCGGTCTTCTTCCTTGACATCTCCGCCCGCTTCGTTCGGCCGCTCTTCTCTCTCGGGATACCCGTCCTTCTTCTTCTTTCCAGCCTCGTCTCCCGAGTCTATCTCTAGACTGTCTTTTTCAGCTTCGTTTTCAAGAGTTTTCCTCTCTCCCCCTCTCCTTCCTTCTTCACCATCTTGGACCATAAAACCATAAGGGTACCAAGGGTCTGTTCTTTGTCCAAAACACATTCCCTTTCATGTGTCCCGACATGACACATTTTCCCCGCTCCGCATCCCTTTCATGGTGCCGACAATACATAGCATTATCCTTGTGGTTGCGGGAAAAAGAAAAGATGTTGAACAAAGAGAGACTTCTTTTCTTTTCTAAATGTTAAAAATGTTCTAATTTTTCAAATGTTATAGTTTTATGGCAATACCTTACATCTTTACAATTATTCAATTATTTACAAATAATTTGTTTGAAGATCTTTATAGGTTTACTTATCCTTATATATTTTACAATACTTTACTTACAGAGTTTTTTTATATACATCGGTAATGAACTAGAATTAATAATTGCATATTATTATTAATATTATTATTATTATTATTTAATTTTCATTTGCACCTGCGCAATTGCGCATCCAGCCAATTTGATCCAGATGTTTTTCTCTTTGCTATTGTACAGGAACATCGAGTTTTGGAATGAAATTTCAATTTTTCAGTAGTTCTCTTGGCCAATGTCTTTTTAATCTTTTTTTATTAAGTCCAGGTAACAGGGAGTAGGAAAGCGGAAGAACGAGTGGGTTTGGGTGATATTGTGTCTATAAGTGGAATGTTATGTATTTGTTATGAATATATGATTTTATAGTAGGAATGTTCATGTCATTGTGTATAGTGTGATTCGAAACATACCACGGTGCATTAAGAATTTTTCTGAGAATTATGGATTGTGTTATTTGAATCTTGTGTATGTGAACTTTTTTTGCTGAATCCCAAAGTTCTGCTTGTATTCTAATTGTATATGATAAAATGAGTTAAATATTCTTAAGTAATATTACGTGTCACACTTGGTTTTACTATACATATTTTAATATTAGATCTTAACGTAACAGAGTACATAATCTTGTTATTTATATGGTCTATTTTAATTAATTGTTTCAATTTCTAAGTTGATGGTTAAACTGGATAACAAGAGGAATACCTAATAAACCATACATGTACAATAATACCGCTAGTTTTGTTGAAATCAATAGTATGGACTAGTTGAACCTAGCGTCTATATGTATTCTTACTAACATACTTCAATATCAGTATTCAATAGTTATAGAGTATACCGGCTTATTATTGTAATGTTGAATAATAATTAATGGTTCTAATATTAACTATAATAATAAAAATGGCTAACAAGGGGAATACCCAATAAACCTAAAATAAACAATAATACCACTAGTTTTATTAAATTAGTTGCATAGTGCAGACTAAACCTAGTGTCCTGCGTCTTAACACACCTCAATATTATCATTTACTAAATTCATACACGGGTATACCTCTATCTTTCTGACAATTACTTTTACTTTTATGACAATTTTTACTTTTACTATAATTTTCTAATTCGTACACATGGTTAAGATTAATATTGATGATATATAAAACAATAGCTATAATATACAAAAAAATATCGAATGTACAAATGTATTTTTATTACATTAGTGTGCGACGAATACCAAAATAAGACTAAGGTATGAAGTCACAGGAATGTGTTTAATAGTAATCTGATTTTATGGAAATAGATAACTTATTTGAAAACATTTAGATAATTAGTTTAAATTAAAAAAACTAACTAAAACTGTCAGAAAGTATGAGTACTTAAATAAGTAGTATTTTGGATAGTAGGGTGCAGACGGAAAACGAAAAGTGCTAAAACTAAATTCTGAACTCTGAACAAGTTCAAAAGTAAACATAGTAAAAATAATTTTATCTAGGATATATAGGCGAAGAAGGGAAGAGATTTTGACACCTCAAATTAATTTTCGAATTGAAAAGGTTCTTTTGATTTTTTCCTATCTGTATTATAATTTTTTCTTTCATAGTTTATTATATTAAAAATATATTCAAATATTAAATCCATTTAAATGTGCTAAAATTCATGTTTGGATTGTGCAATAAGGCAATTATACCAAAAAAGAATAATAAAAACTTTTTGTTTAATGAAACATAGTACATTTGTTCTATAATTACTTATATTTATAAATGCTATGCTTCATACTTTTCCGATTAAAGGTGCTTTAATGTACGATTTGAAATTTAATAACAGAATGTTAAAGTAATTAAAAATAATGTATTATTTTGAATAACTGAAAAGCATGTAAACTGTTTTGGGTAAAACATATGGTTGTAATTATAATTGGTATTCAAAATCATGCAAGTATTAAATACATATTCATCCAAGGTTTTCAATAATTAAAAGGTTTCTATAAACAATCGATTTATGATATTAACCAAACCAATTTTGGACTACAAACATATAATTAATAAAAAAAATATTTAATTATTAGAGTTCCAATTCCAGATAATGGATTGATTTGACCTGGAGTAATACAAATTGAATCCATTATTGAATCTCTCTCTGAGATCCTTCTGAACAACATCGAGCAAGCTGGGTGAAAATTATTAACCAAGAAATCATTAGACATCCGTCAGAGAAACTGAGGCTATATTTCTAGCGAAACTCATTGTGGGACTGCAAAACCGTTGTTGTTTTGCTTCAGGGCCCCCCTCATAAATGCTATAGACAGAGAATGCTATACATGATTCAGGGGTCCGAGTCCCGCCTGAAATATTAAGATTGAGCGCCCCGGGAAGAGATAGCCCTCCTCTTGATGGATCTCTCTTCTTTTTCCCTTTCCGTCTGTTTTTATTTTTTTTATTTCCCACCACCGTCGGCCATTCTTTCTGGAAGGGCCTCTAAAATATACAAGAGCTTCAGCAGTAGGCTATTTATAAAATGGGGAATAGTCGATTTTATTAGATTGTATAAAACCCAGATGCGATTACGATTCTGCAACCAACGAAAATTGAATATTTGATTGTAAATTTTTGAGATAGAGAAAACCAAACACAACGGTTGTTAGGACCTTACTGCTGTTAACTGAATAAACAATTTATCTGCCACAGCCCAAATTGAACTCCGGACCAAGAGCTTAGTAATCCTGTCCCTTGCGTACTGAGTAATCATACTCCCTTAATAAAATTAGCTTAGTAAATCTGTTATTAATTACTAATGATAATAAAATCAAATACAAACAAAACCGAAATGAAAAATAAAAAAATATCGTATATTAAATATGAAGTTACATGAATCTTTGTCACTAATTCCCATTAAACTGATAATATCTGTTATTTTTTTACTTTCTTATCTTTAAATGCACATGATCCAAACCCAGATAGCAAAAGTTCACATATACAGGAAGGACTAGAACCTAGGAGGTAGATACACACCTGCATAAAAGAACTTTTCCGTTAAACGAGAGCAGTTTAGAGACGGAGAGACATAGAGAGTCAGACTCACAGACAGTTGAGGACAGAGCTTGAGGAGACCTATCGAGAGGAGGACCAAGAGGATGTTCTAGAGGAGAACCTGACGAAAAACTCTAAAAGTGCCCCTTTTGCGTTAATATAAGTTTTAATTTCATTTATTTAATTTTATTTATTTATTTATTTGTTTTATGACAAGGCTAGCAATCTGAATCATTAAAAGTAACTTCCCATTTTATATGTTAATTGCATCAATAAATTATACTTGTTTTATCGATTCGAACTTTGTACTTCATTCTTATTTACTATACATTCATTATTGCATTATTGTTATTATTACTAAGGTTTTAATTGACTAATTATCAAAATAGTAAATACACAACCAACCTCTGGAAAAGAATCTAATTTTAAACATTTATGGACATTAAAATAAATACTAAGTAGAGAAATTCTATTAATAGTTACGCATGACATTCCAATACAAATGCAGATAAATAAAACAAATAACCTCTTAGTGGATAGAGCAAAGTATTTATAAAATAACAAGTACTTCTGTAGAAAGCGAAATGGTGGTAATGAATTAATATATCCTTTTATTATATTAAAACATAGCAAAGGTATCTAATGTCAAACTTTACAAAATAATCACAATATTGTTTTTAATATTTAAATTATAAGTGTTTTTTTCATGCCATTTGTTAATATTATCAGATTTATTTGTTGTAATATAATTACAGTTGTAAATATCAGTAAATTAATCGAACAAAAAAAAGTATAAGAATCTAGATGTTTTCGTTTTGCATATTTATATTTTCCAGAAGTTGATTTTATATATAGTAAATGTTTTTCTACCTTTAAACCAATGAAATAAAATATTCATATTGATATTAAGTGTTAAAATATAAAACGACTATAATAAATCAGTTTGACCCATCTTCCAAGTTATTGGTTAGGAAACTGGCGGCGGGGGGCGATGGTAATTACTTTAATAGCGACAATTAATCATCATTAGCCTCTCATTAAAAGTCCATCATCAAACAAAATTCATAATCAATAAATTTATTTTTTAAAACTTCCAGAAAGCTTTAGCTGTTATTATCATAGGCCGGCTTAAATTCAATAGCTAATAGTTGTTAACTTGAAGTAAACTTTAAACAAATAATTAAATTGATATTTGATGTGATGTAAGTTTAAATATTATTTAGTCTTAAAAACGGGATTGTATTAAAAAAAATATCATGTTCACACTAATGTTCAAACCCGTGAAACTGACTTTTATTAAAAATAAAACCTTTTTATTGGATAGCAATACAATTTGTTGCTCTTAAGTATTTGAATTATGAACATATTCAAACTGTATACATTATTTATACACTAAACCAAGGATCTTTGATCCCAGCTCCATCCTCCGGGTGTGTTCAGCAGAGCAGGGCCACTAGAGACCCCAGCGCTGCTTTCCCAGTTGCGTCACTGGAGTATGTGAAACTGATGACGCCGGTTTCGAATTAAGGTTGATAAACTAAGGACGCTAACATTAATAATGATAATAATAAGCTTAGAGAATCTGAAGGTTCGATGCCGAGACCAACAATAGCAAACTTCCATCCAAAGATTACCATCTTCGCCTCTATTTAACCCTCAGAAGATTTCCATGCAGCTCAGTTAGGAAATTATTAAGATATTATCATTATTGCGAAGGGTGGTGCTACACGTTTTTATTATTCGTACGAAAATTAACATTTAACTGTTATCATTTGTTAAATTAGTTAATTTAGCTGCCATCAATGAATAATTCTATTCCGTTTGGTTTTTAAACGGTTAAAAATATATCGATGATATGGAACCGGCTACACTTATAATTACATTCTATTAATAACAACTCAATGGTTGGTTCTTTCTAATTTAATGAACGATTGAAATAGATATCTGTCTAAAAAACTAGCTAGTTTTTTATTTCTTTTTTCCAATACGGTTTAGTTGCCTTTGAGAGATAGCCTAGGTTACTATTGTACCCCATAAAAACCTTCCATTCCGACCATTTTAGTTTAATGGATACAACCCACTCCCCACAAGTTCTATAGGGGCAAAAAAATTTGAATTAAATTCAACTAAAGGGAGAGGTGCTGGCCAATGCTGTGTATGGATCGTTAGCTGGGCTTTACTGGGAAGGTAATGACCTGTTAACAGCTCCATAACCTAGTGCTATTAAATTAGAATTAGTCTTTATATGATTACTCACGTTTTGAAAAAAAAAATACTCACATAAATGAATTTTAACTAAAAAACATTTAGAGAGAGAGAGAGAGAGAGAGAGAGAGAGAGAGAGAGAGAGAGAGAGAGAGAGAGAGAGAGAGAATATTTGGTATTAAGTAATTAATTAACCTTCCATTAGTCGCGGGTCTAAAACGCTTTCAGATCACTTTCAGGAAAACTAGAATTTTTGTTGAAATTCGAGCTTATATACTCTATCTATGTACTTACGGGATTTGGGAGATAGTAGGGTAAACCGGGGAATTGGCGACACCTTAAGGGTTTTTTATTTTTATATTTTGTATTTAAAGAGATATAAATACAAAATAAAACGCATAACTACTTCAAAATGTGGCCTACCGATTTCTTATATGCATATGCTTGAACAACTTCACATTTTTTTTGTAAATAATTCTTTGTAAACTATAACCACCTGTCGGAATTGCCCCATGAACCAGGGTAATTCCGACATACCTTTGGGGTAATGCCAACAAGTAGAAGGCAAATTAAATGCTGTAATAATTTTAAAAAACTTTTTTATTGTACATGTAACGTTTACAATGAAGTGGTGAACAGTTAGTAAAATAAATGTGCAAATTTTGAAGAAATTATTATTAGGAATAAAAAAGTATTTACAACAAATCCAAACTTTGAGTAAACATATTTTGTAGTAAAATGTATATCTAAGCTAGATTAAAAGATAAATTATTTTTTATGCAATGGTCGCAAGTATAGTTTTCCGCAGAATCAAATTCGCTACAATCAGCGTGTGCCCAGAATCCACAAACGACACACATAAACCTAAGTTCGTTACCTCCAAATTCTCCACACACTAAACACATTTCCGAGTCTTCTCCAAGTAAATTTACCATGTCATCCATCTCGTCATCGTCACATAGCTT
This sequence comes from Arma custos, assembly GCA_037127475.1. Lineage (NCBI taxonomy): Eukaryota > Metazoa > Arthropoda > Insecta > Hemiptera > Pentatomidae > Arma > Arma custos. The sequence continues at coordinate 50,473,993 of CM073764.1, read as the reverse complement.
CGACTCATCAATGTCATCTTCAGACGAAGACTCTGAGAAAGATATTTGTCTTCTGCATGGTGTCTTTACTTTTTTTATTTTTTTGCAACATTTGACTTTTTTGATTTATTTTCACAGGCATTTACATTTTCATCTACTTTTTCCTTCTTGTTTTTTTAATTTTTTTTCTTTTGTGGGCACTTGAGGATTTTCGAGGAGTTTTTTAAGTGCTATCTTGGCCTTCACCTCTTTCTCCTTTTTGATCTTCTTCGCTTCTGGTGATACGGCTTTCATAGGCGTAGCAGTGACAATAGTTGAGTGCTGTTTAGGTCTGCCTTTGGTTTTGAGTTGATTGTTAGATTGTTGTAGGCCTACAGGAGATATTATTGAAAGCTGTTGTTTAAAACCAAGCAGATCACGACGTAGATTTTTTTCTGCATTTGTCGGCATATCATGCACACTGTTTGAAGAAGTTCCAGCTTCAGGGCTATTATATATGCCAGTTATGTTCAAATTTGGATGATTTGTAGTTTTCTTTCTTAATCTTTTCTTAGAACGCACCGTCTAAAAATAAATAAACAAAAACGCGTTAACCAATCCCATTCATAATGAACCGGGGCAATACCGACATGTCGGAATAGCCCCGGCCAGGGATGTTGGCACTACCCCGGCAAGACAAGATGGCGTCTAAACAGGTTATGAGGGCAGGTTAGTGACCGAACCGAAACAAAAACTATACTAAACTACTCGCTAAATATCGTGCTTTATAACTTATATAATCTTATTTAGGATTATAAACTTATAATTACATTTACCTTCTATGAAGTGCTAAGGAAATATTACACCGAAATCAGCAAACACATTTAATTTCAACTCACAGCACAACTTGTTTACCTAAACGACAGAGGCACACTGGGTGTTAGTTGTGGTGATGTCCGCAAGGTTGCAGTGAATAGCACTTCACAAATATCTGCAGTGTCGGCATTACCCGGGGTGTCGCCGTTCCCCCGGTTTACCCTAATGACGGAATAAGATGTGCTAATCAAACAATAGGTTCCACCCTGAACAATTTTCACCCTTGGAAGATTTCTAAGAGATCGTAGACGTCAGTTCTACCAATATAGCAATGTGTACGAGTATACAAAAAAACAGGCTACGCGAAATGGTAAGGCTAATGTAACAATACGAATGAACAAAAAAAGTTTATGTTTGTAGTATGTTCGGTCGCAGCGATCTGCCAGATCGCTTTCATCATATGGGCCGTCCAGAAGGGTTGCACACTAGTCAGGGAGGCACTAAGCTCATCCAGGTGAAAGAATTGTTGCCAACACAAATGGAAGGGGGAAGAAAAATATACATATGCGATCTGTCAGATCGGCCGTGACTAACCAAGGGTTAAGTATTTATTTGTATGTCCTTAAGAGTTATAAATCGAATTTCTTTACGAGAAGTGATGTCATGTTTACCAATTTACTATTTATTAGTTAGTAATACTTGAATTTAATCATTTATAAAGTAAACGATTGATATATGATAACTTTCGATTAAGTAAACAACATAATCATTGTAACTAATACAATTTATTAACAAATCATCAATTGGTAATAATAATTGAGATATTATAATGATATTAAGACATATGTAACTGACATTAATGCAGAATACTTCTTCAGGTATGTCTTTGGAATGACATCTCACAGATCTCCTCATCTTTTCTAGTCCGAGGACGAAGTTAGTCTCCTTTTGCTGTCTGGTGATTTTTGGTGATGAAAAAATTTGTTTTTCTTGATTTTTTTATAATAATACTATCTTGAATGTTTTAAATACTGTAAATACTGTATTCATTGAAGAAAAGTAAATTTTGTAACAAGCTCTTGTTAAATTTTCAAGATTTTTTTCTTTTTTAAGGTTAACCGCTCTGCATGTCCACTTCAATCTTCGGTATGTTATCAATTCAATTATATTAACCTGATTAACGTTGAATGCCACGTTTCACATCCATATAGAAAATTTGGGGTAATGATAGCTTAAAAAATTGTCGTATTTAAATTTTGGCACAGATACCGAAACGTAATAACTATATCCTTCCTTTAATCTTGCCTTCATTTCGTCTTGAATTCCGTTTTTCTAGTCATATTATATTATTTTTATGTATATTATAATACTCAAACTTGTTGGCATGCTGAAACTTATCCATTCATTTTTATATATCATCATAAATACCGCTAATGATCACTGCTGCTTTTGTTTTGTATTTGTAACTTTTCCAGATCTTCCCAAGACATTCGTTCATTCTTCAAAGTAATGTTTATTATAAATAGAGTGATCATCATAAAATTTAAGTATAACAGCGAGTCTTTATGTGTGAAACAGTCAACCTTAGCACACAAAGATTAATTTATTATTATTGCTGTAACAGATGAATAGGTAATTTCATAACATCCGAAAATAATCTTGTGCTAAAAGTGTCTTCTCACCTAATAAAATGATGTTTTGATATACTAAACTGTAGAAAAAGTTCAGCCTGGGCTAACTGCTATTGGACGAACATTATTAACAGTGTGGTATCACCGTACTCTGAACGAGGGTCCATAAAAGAGCGATGGGCCAGGGAAGGGGAAGTTAATAAGGAAACCAGAGCCTATATCCTCAGGGGCTGGGAATTAATTAAGAGTGAGGTACGACAACCCTGGTGAAGAGAGCGCTCTCTGTCTACTCTAATTGGATCCTCTTCCTCTATGAGTCTGGGTCTAATGGTCCAAGTCTATTAAACGTTTATAGTAATCATTGTGCTAACATTAAATGAGAATACATACAATTAATAGTTATTAGATTTTTAATATAAACGGGAACGCTCAATATATAGAGCGCTGTGTTGATGTGCTGATGGACCTTTGTTCAAATCCAGCTGTGGCGTATACAATTATTTAATCGATTAACAGCTATTGATGGACCCTGTACGATGTGCAGAACATTTTGCGGCTCACTAAATCCTTTACAAGTTGCGGGAATAAATTGGAGGTCCTTCAAGTATCTTTACATATTTGGTTGTGAATGTACTGTTTCTTGGACAACGGTTGTGCAGAGAGGTGATTTGTCCCACATCACGCTCAACCACCAGATGTTCTCCCCTTATTTTGGGTACCCACATTATAGAGGCTATGTTAATCCCAGGAAAGTCCTAGATCCTATCAGATTTATCTCCTGCTGCTAACGGATCAAACAAATTTTTGCCAGCAGCGGGATTTGAACCTTGAACCTTCGGCGTTGCAACTCAGTGCTCTACCACTGAACCACTCCGTTCTTCGTTCTGTTCCGCATCACCTTTCTAGGGCCATTCAAATTTAAAAACACTCTATCAGTTAGCTCAAAATATCGCTATAAATGTTTTGAGGCTACAGTGATCGAGATATCGGATTCAGACCATTTTAACCTTAACTTACCCTAGGACAAAATATGGATATATAATGTTTTGTATATATTTGTATTGTAATTATTGTATCATGGATATATTTGTATTACTTTATTGAATAAAAGGGGTTAACAAAAAAAATGATCGAAATCGAGGAAATTTACAAGTAGGCAGTCGGTTTGGCTTTTAGACGTAAATATCTCTGATTCGAGAGCTGGTATTGCAAAAATATTTCTTATTATGTTGCGACGAATCAACGTCGCGAAATCTGGAGAACTTCTTGAGGCTGTCCCAGTTCCTGTAAATAGCCGCTTGGAGGATTGGTCCAGGCCTCCAGAGAAGAAATATAGGCCCTACTATATTATAGTAATACATTTATATTATAATTCCGAATAACACAGTCATTAGATCTAGATTAATTTACCACTCTCCTTGAAACTAAATATGCGTTGCTGGAAAGGACTGCAGACTGCCGCTGTACAGTGGAAACCTTATTTTGGAGTAACGTGAGGTTTAGTGAGCCCCTACCAGGCTGTCTGCGCTCCTGCAAGCGACCACAATTGTCTGCAGTCACCACATCGCTCGGCCAAAGTTTGTATGGTCTATAGACTTATTAGAAAAAAATATATATAAAATACAATATCCAATACAATCAATATAATTAATTAAAATACATTTTTCAGTCCATAAGAATCATACCTCGGAAAACGTTGATCAAGATAAACGGCTTAGTATTAAATCGAGCACTAAATGAACATATAAATATATTTTTGTTCGGAATCCTATTGAAATATTTATGATATAATTTATTGGATTTTCCCTTTTGTAAAGCGATGGGAAGCCTTTGGTCCTGTGAAAACGTTCAAATCCAATCTAACAGTTGACTGGGCACCACCTCCCCCCTTTGCATTAAAAACGGTCTCAAAAAGACAGTAAAAGACAGTTTTATATATACACTTTTATCCTGGTAATTAACTTGTAATAATCCTTTTTAGTAAATGATATATATATATATATATATATATATATATATATATAGGTACATACTACGAATTTTTATCATAAAAAGTATTTTTATAGTCTGATTTCAAATAACGAAGTACCTCAAAGAAGTGTGCTTGGATGTGTATGTGTGTGTGTGTGTGTGTGTGTGTAAGGTATAGTTGACCAAGTGCTCTAAGGCGTCTAAATAATTCCCTTGTAGTTCAATTAGATAAAACATATTCGTTACGTACAAACGTCACTATATATGATCTTTAAATATTAAAAAAAACAAAAAAACATTTCAATCACGAAGGGTGCAGTATATACTTCCAAGAAACAGGAGGAACTGTCCTATTTCTAAGCCAACTGGTTTGCAGGTAGTTGATTTCGCCGTTTCTTTTAAGTGTTAAGATGTCGACTTCGTTCATCCAGAGAATGCATTTCGGCCATTTTACACTGGCTACTAAAGCTGAGAGACTGAAATAATACCCGTTTTGTTTGCAATAGCAGGATTATGAAAGAACGTTAAAAAATAAAAACATAAAAATAAATAATTTTAAAAAAAGATGTCAGACCAACTCAAAAACGATACATTATATAAAAATAAAATAATGTAATAATAAAACCAATTAAGGTAGGTTAAAACCTTAGATATTATAGTAACCTTTTCAATAAAAATAACGTAACGGAGAGGCTTTTATTTTGTTCTACCAGTATAAAAATACTTTAATTAACCTCTAAATACATCGAACCACTGGTAACGTTTCTTTTGTTGTCACCTGTGCTCTGGTGGATATCGTAGCAAGCTATTGTGCCCAAGATCGCGGGATGACTGAAGAAGATTATACCTACACAGATGGCTACCAATATCTCTTATACGCTCCAATTCACTAGTATTATAGTATCGATAATATATTCATTATAAGCACCTTCGATAGGCTAATAATGGGCCTTATTATCGTAAATAAATTAATTCATCGTCGGATTAGCTATGGCAGCATAACGTGACGTCAAATGAATAAACAAATGTTTATGTTGAGCATTTACAGTTTTTTTAAGTTTGAAAAAATAAAATGATGCTTGAGTGAGTTTTTCCGGAAGTCAATTTATTACAAAATATTTCATTGCTAAACTATCTTGTATTTAAAAAGTATAAAATATGAATATACGAAGTAACCTGTTTTATAAACGAAGGCTTGTTTTCTTTTATCTTAATAGCTCATATTACAGAAATATATTTGCAAAAATAACATAAAAGCAAAATAAAAAATTACTATAAAAAATGAAATAAATGACTATACTAGAGCCCTTAGTCATCTATACAGCCAACAGGGACTGTATCGTGTAATATATTACTGAAGGGAAATATATCGGGAACATAGAAAGAGGGAGAAAGAATAAAAGAGAAAAGGGAGAAGGAGGAGATAAAATTAATAGAGGTTTGAGCTATATATTTCTCATGGATGGGCTACATATCTTACATGAGGTGTCAAACAACCCGGAGACACATAAGTCCCAGGACGTCCATAGGACCAATTTCTCGCCCTGACAACTTTCAAATAACAAAAGGGAAAATACTGGAAAAGGTAGGAAGAGAGAAGAGGATTTAGTATAAGGAATAAGCTATTCTTATACCCTCTTTCCATACCGCATATACTTTTCATATATGTTTAATAATAGAACATAATGCCACAGAATGAACTTTTTAATAGAAGAAGAAAGTATACAGTACGGATAGTTATACCTAATTAAATATCATGGTATAAAATAATATTTACAAATTTTAGTTAACACAGCCAGCACAGCATACACCATATATTGACAAGAATATGAATTTAAAAACTAAAGAAAAGAACCTGAATACCTAAAATCCATTAGTACTTATTAAGGACTGTTCTGGTTTTGCAGTAAATGTTTATGGTGGGAGGTGATTTGGGGGGGGGGTGATCACGTTCAACCAATAGTTTTCTAGCGAGAGTGCCAAGTCGTCGCTGGCTCGTATCTGGCCTGGTTGGATTGAAATTTATGTAACCGAGCATCTGTATAACGACATTATTAACCTAGAAATATAAGCATTTAATGGTGTATTCAGCCTATTTTCAGAAGCAGATAATGAGTTACTGTGTTTTGGCTTTATTTTTAACAATTTAAAAATTGAATCTATGAATTATAGAAATTCACGTTGTTGTAAAATTTGATATAACATTCACTTTAAAAAGCACTTTGGAATCGTAGAAACTTCTATGTGTTGTTGTAAAATACATAAAACCCTTAGCGTATCAACGCCTATGACTCGTTTATAAAATAATGGTATATATTATAGATAAATAAAGCAAACATGCAAACTCATTCACAAATACACATAATTCACATGTTTAAACAGGACGATGAAGAAAATTTATATACTGTAACGGGCTGAGGAAAATTTTAATTAAATATATACATTTAGTTAATGTGCATTAATTACAGCTTTTAGTCCAATGCTAAAAATGTTAGCGAATTTATATTTATATAAGGAAAGTAATTTGTGTTAGAAAATTGTACTCCCATCTTTGTGATCAAAAAGAAGTATGTTATCATTTGAAGTCAAAAGTTTATTTTTAGTTTTACGTATTATAGACAATGATTACCATTTATTTGCTTCTTCTCATTAATATGTTTTAAAAATACTTTAGGTTGTAAGGATTTTGTATATTGATATGTACGTATATGTTATCCTATGCCAAATAAGTTTGCTAAGATTATTTCTTTTTGTGACTAATTACATAATTTTTCTCTGTATATGGTTTTGGTTAAAGGCATTGTAGGTCCTTAACATTTAGTTTTGATATATTTTATTAAATGTGAATTATTGTTAGAAGGCTCATGTCTGTTTTGTGTCAGCGCAGTCAGCAGCTCATAGGTCCATTGCAGAAATGAGGTCGTCACTGAATAAGGAGTTTTCGTCGCTAATATCGACCTTATTCGAATATTTAAAAAGTGAAATTCAATTCAAGAGTTGATTGGGGTAATTATGACCACCAGGGGAAGCACATCGCAGACCCCGAAGTAAAAATGCTTAAGTTAGCTAGAATGAGCCTTCGAATACCCAACCGTTTTCCTCTCGAGTGTCGAGAAGTTGAGAACTACTGCCGGCGGCAGGGCGGATGTCTCCCGACGGGAGATTGGAGCTGAAGATGAGTTGAACGCGAGTAGTTGCGAGAAGCCTTGGTTCCGGAGCAAGAAATCAGAGGAAGGTATTAGATTTTCTATTCACTGTAGTCGGACTATACCTGTGGTGAGGATAACGGGTGGTCAGATGAAGATAGAGCCAGTTAATTATTTTCTCTGTCATTCGTCGCGTTTGGCCACAAGACAGATAGGAATCTTTTCTGTAAGCATTGGTGCACACAGAATTATGGTTGGAGAAGAGGGAACTGGTTTTAAAGGGGAGTTATTATACTATTAGCGGTTATGAGATAAGGATTACTGATGGTGGATATTTGAGTTGTAATTATTATTAGTGCATATGATTATTGTTATAGATGATAGATCGAGTTTTGTTTGGAAATTATTCATGGTTATGAGATAATGAGTACCGAGGGTGAATGTTTAAAATGTAATTAATATTAGCGCATATAGAATTATGAAAAATATTTTATAATAAAATTATGGTGTTTATTAGCAGTTATGAGGTAATGAGTTGTATAAGTTGTAATTATAATTAGTGCCGATGATTATTGTTATAGATCGAGTTTTGTTTGGAAATTATTCATGGTTATGAGATAGTGAGTACTAATGCTTGTGTTGTAATTTTATTAGTGCTTATGATTATTGTTATAGATGATGGATCGAGTTTTGTTTGGAAATTATTCATGGTTATGAGATAGTGAGTACTAATTTTTATGTTGTAATTTTATTAGTGCATATGGTTATTGTTATAGATGATCGATGTGATCATTGTTATAGATGACTAGAACTTAGAGTTTTTATTTTCATTTTGCTAAATGTAAAATTTATTTCAATATATTAGCGTTTGATTGTTGATAAATAAATTTTGGGGTTTATTTCTTCACCCCGTTTCCCTAGGTGTCCTCGAGCATACCATGTCCTCTCCCAGCCCTTTGCCCCCGCAGATAACAATACAATTTAACATAATAGTATAGTTGAGACAGTAAACAGTGCTTCAAAAACTGAATTATTAACACGATGGTAGTTGTCCCTAAGTTGTCTCTAAATGTCTTAAATAAATTTGGGGTTCGTTCTATCTTATTTATTGTTGATAAATAATAATTAAATACTTTGAAAATATGTTTAACTCTTAAAATGATGTTACAATATTGGCCTGAAAGAATTGGCAGTTTTTAATGGTATATGAATGAGTGAGCCAAATGTAGCGTAATCAGCGGACCATGGCAACCTTCTCTGCTGCGGTAGGATGTAGACCATGCTCCTACTGTTTTTAAAATAATTTTAGTTTACTAAGATACCTTTCTTCCATCATACCATCTGTCCGAAATTTTGGTTTTAAGAGTACTATTAAGTCCTGATGGATTGAAAAAGTCCCTCTTGGGCTGCCTGATCTTCGAGCTCATTAACCTTAATGCTCATGTCGCCAGGGATCCGTATATAATTTACAGACATATCCCGTTCTACGAGTATTGTAAAATGGCATTGGATTCTAATAATAAGTAGATGATTCGTGCAATTCGGGCAGACAACATTTTCAAGCCTTCTAGTAATAATATGGCTATAGTCATCATGAACAACGCTAAGCAAAAATTTAGGGCTGACGATAAAACATATTATATATTGTTCAATGCTGCTTCACGACGATTAAGAGGACATTCCTCAGATGTTAATAAGTGCTACCGACTGAGAAGCGTCAGAGGGTAGACCGAGGCGAAGGTGGGAGGATTGCGTTAAGAGTGATCTGGCCGATTTGGGTTTGGGTAGGGGTCTGTGGACAGAAGTTATAAAGCAGAAATTTGTGGCATTAGTATCGAGCCTTCGGGTTTGCTAAGCCTTATTATTATTACTAATGCTAATTATGAAGTATAAAATGTAGTTCAACAAAGTCATAGCGGTATTAGTTGTTATGTATCGTACCTACGTTATTATAAAAATAAATATGAATATGCAGAATGAGAAAATGACGACGAAGATCATTCGGGCTGGAAAAATACCTCCCTCAAGGGTAAGATAAGAAGGGTCAGAATCCCTGGAGAGGTAAGGACAGTCGAAGGTAGGGTTGGCAAGACAATCTCTGAAAAGACTCCGATGAGGCAGGAGTCGAAGCTGAGGCTGAGAGAGATGGAGATATTCAGATAACGTTATCTGAAGAAGTATTCAATATGTTTCCCTGTTTTACCAGATAAGTTCTCATTTTAGTTCTGTATGTATTATTTGATAATCTACCAATATATCTGGATCATTAATCGTATTCCAAATTGTATCAGTATAAGATATTCATTATAACTCTTTTGCTGTACCAGATGCACTATATGTTTATGAATACCATGGTTTTATTAAGGTACATATTAAGGAGATTGATTAGTAAAATTTTGGGATGCCAGTATAATCACCTTAAATGATTACATTGGCATCCCAAAACCAACTGATTATATAATTTATATTTAATATACACCAAGCATGGCATAATAAATTAACAAATCGAAACCATCATGTAATTTCTGAAACAAGAGGCGAGGAGACCATTGTTGACATTCCCTATTGTTCTCCCTCCCTCACCTCCCCGATGAAGGAGATAAGAGATAACAAGAGGAGGAGGGGGTAGTCGGATATTAGGAGCCAATCAACAATACAATTGCTAACCTCGCGAGGCACGAGAAGGTTACAAAGCGTTTCCTTGAATAGTTGCGGTTGAAAGTTTTAATTAAAACTGGGCTTTTGTTGATTATTTCAGAAGAGAGCGGGTTATAGCCAGCCCGCAAGTTATGCCCGCTGATAAGCAGCACTTACCATTCTCTGTTTGTTTATTTCTCCGTGGCCTTTGTGGTCGGGCCATTGCGGTCAGATATTATTCCACCTCTTTTAGCTTCTTTATTATTTATTACTATAACTGCTGTACTTAAAATTTGTAATAGGGCATATAAAAAAAAAATGCCCGTCTACTGGCCATTTTCCTCTTCCCCATGGAGAGAAGATGGTGACGAACAATATCTTTCGACACACCTCACTCCCTGACAAGTTCACGAGTACTTGTAGACGGATTTGACTCAACAGCTTCCTTCAGAACCTCATCAATATCCATTAATGGTCGCCCGGACCCCTTCTTCCTTTTCAACGTCGTATCTCCATTGCTAAATTTTACAAACCAACGCCGCGCAGTGCGCTGGTCAAGGATTCTTAAGAAGGATCCTTCATATTTAATAATTTCATGAGTTGCTTCAGCGGCCGTGAATTTTTTTTCCAATAATGTCTTAAAATTATGAGAATGTCGTAGGACACTGTCATGTTTCTTCTTTGAAATAAATAACTAAACTGAGGCTTTTTTGAAGCATCAAGTGTTTGTAAACAAGCTTATAGAATGCTCTAAAGGGATTATTAAGTGTTGATAAATAATAAATACCATTAAAATATTTACAGACTTTTGAACTCAGGAATTTGAATTTGTGAAAACGGTCATTTTTGTTTATACACCCTATTACTTTTCGCTTATATACCACTTGAATGCAGACAAAAAAAATCAAATCCTACTCACCAACAATATCAAATTAACTCAAATATTTCATTTGTTCACTTTGGAAGCACTTCTAAACAATAGCTATTTTTCTACCTTCCTCTAGTATTCTGTTACTTTTAAATATAAAATCTCAGTATTTTTTTTTAATTAGATCAACTGGAATTAAAACAGTGGAAGTAATCTATATTTATGTAAAGAGTTTGTGCTGGCTGACAGACCCTCGCAGAGACAAAACGGCATACGCTATAGACTTGAAATTTGGACAGTACATTTTATAAGGCCTGCGTGAACTAAGAAAGATTTTTGAAAATTCCCCTATGAGGTTGAAAAGAGTGAAAAACTTTTGTAATAACAATACGTCATTTTTGAAGCGAGCACCATGAAATTTTCGATTTAGCCTGTAAATTTAAAATAAAGAATTACGTGTTTTTATTTTTTGAAAATCAACCTCTAAACGTGTAAAATAAGGGAAATTGTAAGAATTTAAGAGATGTGAAAATAAGTAAGCAGGCTTTCCTTTTAAACATAATGACAATGGTATTCAATATTTTGCAAAATCAACCCCCAGAAGCCTGCAATATGCGATGAAGATTTGTATGGAGCTAACGTAATTTCTAATTTTAGATTTCATTTCTACATTTAAATTAACGAATTACGTGTTTATTATTTTTTCGAAAATCAACCCCTAAAAATTTAAAATAGGGAATGAAATCATAATAAGGGATTAGTAAAGGGATAGAAATTAAAGTGCATCTAAAATCAATGATATGCTTCTAAGGGCATTCGAAGGCGAGCTGATTGAAAACATTTTTTGTCAATCAGAATTTTTGTATACTTTGAATCCATCTGGTCTGTCAGCACATAAACTTTTACATATAGTTGGAGCCCCTATAATGCTACTCCGAAATATAAAATTTATAATTTATCTAGATCTTCCTGAAAATATCTAATTAATCATTCAATGGGTGTTTCAACAAATAAATAGCAATTGTTTATCATATCCACTAATAAACATTAATATGCATACAACTAGCTTTTGCCCGCGACTTCGTCCGCGTTGATTTTAAATAGAAATCTATGTTGAGTTTAAACGGAGAGTGAATTTTGAATTCCATAAATGAACTCCGTATTATAAACAATGACTTAGAGCATTTGTGAATTCAGCCAGCCTACCAAAGCTGGTCCCTTTGTTAATAGATTTTAATAAACTGACCTATCAAATATTAAATGGCATAATTACTATCAATAAGTTTTCTATTGAAATCCACCATATAATATCAAAAACTGTAACATCTAGGGGTTTATTTTGCAAAATGATGAATGCAATTATCATTATGTTAAAATGAGACCTGGACATAAGATATCACCTTTCTAGGAGAGGCACAAGAGAATTCAAAATATCCTACTTATAAAAGGATCTCAACAAACTATTTTTCTTTTGTTAATAATTTCTAACAATGGACATATTGATTCCTTAGTTCACAAATGTATTAAGTGCAAATCATTAGATCATATGTTGATATACAATTAATAGAGAAGCTGTTACAAAAATATTTTGTGTGTTTAAACTTGAACTGTATTTCTTGGGTTAAATTATTATCAAATTTGACTCCTGTAAAATATTGTTTTCGGCACTTATAGTAACAAATATGTGAACTAAGGCATTGAAAAAAAAATAAAAAAATCTTTATTTACAATTTTACATATACAAGCAACAATAAGTGTAAATACATGTTCCGAATTTTCTTTACATGCTTAAAGAGCAGTGCTTTTAATTAATTAAAGTTGTCTTTTATAAATTAGTTTTACAATAGCAGGAAAAATGTAGAAAAAACCTGCTTAAAAAAAAAAAAAAAATGAACAATAATAATAATTGCAATTTATAAATAAATAAAAATAATGATAAAGCAAATAAATATAATAATGATAATAATTAAATAGAAAATAAATAAACAATTAAAAATAACTATAAAATAAATACAGATAACTAGATTACAAATACCTACGAATAGTGATTTGTTAAGTGAGAATTATGTGTTTTGTTCTGATGTGCGTGTACAGTCGTAGTGAATGTTTATCATAGTTATTATCGATTTCTCGGATTAATGGGTTTTCGGAAGCTGGAGTTTTTTCGAAGTATGCTTTTGTTTGGGCTGAAACATATTGTTTTACAGTGGGAAGTTCAAGATCTCTGAGCATAGTTGATATTTTCGTATAGCGGGGATAATTATTAATAATTCTCATGCATAGGTTTTGTACCCTTTCAAAATTTCTATAATTTGTAGCGCAGCTTGATCTTCAGACAGGTGAGGCATAGGTTAACACTGAGCGGATTACTGTTTTATAAAGGATTAGTTTGTTTTTGGGGCTTAGCCTGGATTTTTTATTAAAATAGGGAAACATTTTGTAGATGGTTTTTTTTAGCTTTTTCTGTTTTCCTGTTGATGTGCTCTGTGAATGTTAAGGACCTGTCTAGAATTAATCCGAGGTATGTTACGGATTTAGACCAGGGGATATGTTCGGAATTTAAGATGATGTGCTGATCTATGTTGGGTTTGCGTTTTGTGATGATTATGGCGGCCGATTTTGTTGGATTGATTTTTATCAATATAGCAGTATTTATTTGAACATAGAATTGTCTATTGGAGAGGAAGAAATATATGACATGTATTAGGTCTGGAGGAAAATTGTACAAGATTAATTTATAAATAAGACCGTAATGCCACACTGTATCGAAAGCTTTTTCCAGATCTAACATAAGCATGCCTGTATGTTTTTATTATTAAATTCGTGTGTTATAAAGTCAGTATGACGAGCTAGTTGGTCGACAGTGGAGTGGTGTTCTCTAAAACCGAATTGTTCATCTTTGATCAGTATGTTCTGATTTATATGCTTAAGAATTCTTTTTAAAAACAAGCGTTCCAGGATTTTGGATAAATTGTTTAGCAGGCTAATTGGTCTGTAACTTGTAAAACTGTTTGGATTTTTATTTGGTTTCGGGATGGCGATTGTTTTGGAAATTTTACGAAGGCATCGATCTATTCTGTTATTTTATTCTAAAAATTCTACCAAGTTTTAAGATTATTAAACATTGAAAAATTTTGAGATAAGTGAACTCCAATAAAGTAAATTTAAGTAAGGATTCTTATCTCTTCATAACAAAAGAAATATTTATTACAGTATTTTGTCATAGATTTCTTTTTATTAGTTTTGAAACAGGTAGTTCGTTACCTTACTATTTTCAGGTAGTTCCTTACTTAGGGTTTACTACCTACACCTACATTCAATACTGTACCTTCCTAAACGTTTAAATTGCCGAGTTTGAACTGATCTTTTCTGTTCAAAGCTTTCAGACCCCAATATATCTTCCCAAGACTACCTAATAAGATTAATTAATCTTATTCTGGTACAATTTTAAATTATTTATTCCTTCTACAAATTTTAATGTTTTATTTATTATTTAATTGGCTTTTCTATGTTCACTATAATTTTAATAATTTTTTTTTGTTTAATTTTTTTGTAATTGTAGGAATGGTTTCGAATAACGGTCGTTTTAAAAATTTATATCTTTCATGACCAGAAATTGCATTTATGGCTAAATTAAGTCAGGAGATAGACTGTCGATAAGATAGAATCGCGCCTGCTACAGTGAGTCTGCTATTAGCCTTGCTTTCCACTGATTGATATTGCTGGAACTGGTCGAATTTCACACTATCACAATATAGCATGCTTAATGAGAATATTGTGAGTACCTCTGCTATACAGGAAATATCGGACGGAACTAGTCGCCAATTCAAGAGATTACACAGCGCTGAATTACTTGGAACTCGAAGTGTTAATATAATTGAAGTGATATCACCGCCATGCTGAAACGGGCTTGTGAAGTTTTTGAGCTCAGCAACGAACGATTGATAAAACGTTAGTAAGCACAGAACTCAATAGTAAAGGTCCGATAACATTATTTTACAGTTCGATGAAACAGGAATAATAATAAACAATTAATTACAGAAAATTATTAATAAAAGGAACTTAAATATAATTAAATTAATATATATGTATTGATAATGATTGCTAAATTGCTAAATTTGGGATGCCATGAGTAAATATTTTCAACAACCATTCAGATTTATTTTTATTTTAGTGTCCCTTTTTATGCAGTTAAATCACTTCCTCCTACGTTCTATTGCTTCCTGTCTACGTCACCCTTTGCTACCTGGTTTAAGTAACCATTGTTTCTCTTATTTTCTAAATTATAATTGCTTCTAAAACCCAATTATGACTTGTTTGAAACACAAATATACTATTTATCCCTCCAAAATAGATTTACAATATATACTATAGAAATAAAATAAATAAATGTAATGCTTCTATACAATTCAAAGCGTTGTGTTTTTCCTGGTTGACACCGGTTCACAGATACTAATCCTATAACCCTGAAAAAATATCATAAATAGCAGTATTGAGCTGGAATTTTTATTTTTATCTTATTATGTTCATATAATAAACCATTTTATTACTATGTGAACTGCGGTAATTCGTGAGGAGAATAGAAGAAGGAATTGGAGGAACGGAATCAAAAACATCATTATTATAAACTAGTTTGTGTGTTCAGAGATCAATAATACTTATTATCCTCAAGTGTGGCAGATTGTAGTTATTTCTGTCAACTAAAAATGTTTTTAATATACAAAAAAAAAAAAAAAAAATAGATCCTCACTGGGGTAGAACCATCTGAAAACATAAAAGACGGGTTATGCCAGCGAAAAGGATGTGGCTATGTTAAAAGGATGCTGGATGAAATGATAGCTGTAGTAATCTAAGAGGTGAGAGCTGAAAGAAGAAGGACAAGAGGAAGACCCAGAAAGACATGGGTAGGTGAAGTCAGGACAGATTCGGAGAGAAGAGGAATAGGTTGGAACAGGTGGAGTCAGCTGTCCCAAATTGAGTGTATGATCTAAAAATGTGCGGATAATAGAAATTTGTACATCAGGATGTTATGGTATTGATTCCATGTAGCAAGCATAGTAAAATTCCTAAATATTCCCTCCTCTTTTATGTCTTTAGTCACTGTATCTGTTATATTGTGGAATGAATGGAAAATGAGATGGGTAGATAAATAGTACAAGGCTAAAATAGTGAGTATGATACGGACTTCATCACAAGGAGGCATATCAAATTCTTTGATAGCCTCCAACACTGCACGACCCCACTATTCTACGCACTTACACCGGCAGGCCGACCTCAGCGCTAACAATTTCATGTACAGATACTCAACTTGGGCTGAGTAAACTACTAACAAACTCCAATCAGAAAGAACTAGTGAGCCCCATCACTAGATCCCCCTCTCCTGCCATCTAATTAATCTTAAGAAAATTCAATGAACGATCCTCTCTTAAAACGCACCTTGTGCAGTAAAAGATATACCATACATCATTTTATTAATATTAATATGTTATTGTCAAAAATTAATAAAAGCCAAGGGGTTAAGAAAAAAAGAAAACAATTAAAAAAGGTGAGCATGATAGTATTTTATCTTTAGTCCTCATTAAATAGTTTTTAAGTGCTGATCTGATTAGTTTGTTATTTGTTGTGGCTTAGAGGCGCAAAACCTTAGGATCATTAACGCCTGTAGATTTTTATAATTATTAATCTTTAAAAAAAAGTTCTATGGTTTTATGAAACCAGGATGCAAGAGATTTTTAGGTATTTAACTAAAAATATTGGGAAAATTGTTTGATTTAGGGTATTAAAATTGCGTTATTAATCTTAACTAAAAATATTGGGAAAATTGTTTGATTTAGGGTATTAAAATTGCGTTATTAATCTTAACTTAATTATTGAAAAATGGGAATGATAATGGGAAATCAATAGTAGACAAAATATTCAATTATAAAATTTAATTTCAATTTGCGTATTAGAGTACATAATTAATAGAATCATTTCTATGATAAACACATATTAAAAAGTAAGAGCAATATTTATTTAAATCTGGGGTGCTCGATTTTAGTCGCTTTGGAAGCATAATTTTTTCTGTAATAATAATTTCAGATAGAGGCTCGCCACTTTGAACGATAAACGTATTTAATCCAACACTCGACGCTGAACCCCTACTAATTAGTACTCGGCATGACATCTGTCGGCAGTCTACTAATTTTTTCCGGCGGCTCAGAGTGTAGTTCAGCTTGTGAAAATGACTGAAGGCCTAAATAATATTAAATATTTTGAATGAACCAGATAAAAATTAAAATACTTCATCAAATATTCATATGGAATAAGTGATGCGAGTAAATAAGTAATCTTTTATTTATTCTTTAAGGGGGCCAGCAAGTTCTTGGGCGGTTAGAAGTTAGAAGCGGTGAGTGCCTCTACCTGGGAGGTTTAGAGCTGCTCGAGCAGCTTTGTCAGTCAATTTATTCCCGACAATACCCACATGTCCCGGGGTCCAACTGATTATTTTATTGCTGTTTATAAAAACTTATTTTCTAATTTATCATTGGTATGCAGCCAGAGATAAAGCCGATCTTACAGACCTCTCTGTTCAAAAACTCCATTTATTTAAGAAGTGTTACTACAATATAATATATACAATAAATATATACTATATACACCATAAATAAAAATGCTTCTTTTACCCGAGGGTAATTGAAGTTTTACATAAGATGAGTCCGCTAATGGCGAGTTCTCAAACCGGCGCAAGGCCGCTGACTTTATTCAGACAAAGCAAAGAGGGACCACTTTTTAGGATAAGGGGATGGGAGAAAGAAGAAAGATGAAGAGGAAGGAAGAAAGAGAAGTGGGTTTAGACTACAGAGTCCAGATCCCTACCCTGGCCAATTGGAGCACGTCGATCAGGGGTACACTGCCTTGCCACCTCCCAAGCCTGGGTGAGGACCCTATATCTCTAAAGAGTGGGTTACTACACTTTACTTAAGCCCTTAAAAAGTTTGATGTGCCTCCGGCTGATGTAGTCAGATATGGACGGGAGTTTGAGCTCCTCTCTGATTTTAACGTTACACGCCGTTTCGAGCAACGCGTCTTTAACTATGCGCCTCAGGATGGAGTAACATTTTATGTTACCTACATTTTAAAATTTTTTTTTGCAAATGAATGTTTACCAAAAACTACAGAATAACTCTTAATTCCCATTTTCATAGACAGAAAACTTTATTAACAATCATCAATTTGTTTAAGTTTGTGAAGGACTGTAAGATATAAAAGTTATTTCCATGGATATGGTAAATAAAAAGAAATAGTGAAGGTTAAATTTTTAAATAAATCACCTTATTTGAACCGAGATTTTTTTTTACAAGAGTATCATCCAATCATGTCACTTAAATAACTCTAATAGTGAAAACCGAGTCCTTAGACCGTTTATAAAATTTTCTCAGAGAAACAAGAAATCTGAGGATCAGTAAATCTGAATGGCTAAATGTCCCAATAACATGAGGTGAATCTAACATCTTGGCAGATGGATGAGGGATGGATATAACTTCATCTTTTTTTTTTTTTTTTGACTAAAACCACTTTATTTGACTAATGAATAATGGAAGAAATTTCTAAAAGAGTATATAATATTAGATGAAACACGAACGTTTTTAAATCAGGCATTAAAAAGAGAGAGATGGAGATATACGAATGAAAGAAAATATCCGTGAAAATACCAGGAATGAATTGAATTTAGTCACAGAGGGAGACATGATAATATATATTTTTGTGGGTATTCGGTTTTCAGGTCAGCCAGAAATTACTTTTCCGCTTTAAAAGACAGCTATTTGATAATGTTCTAGATAGATATGTCAGTCTGAAATCTAAGATCTGCAAATAAACTACTAAAAAAAATTGAACGAATGTCACCAGTAAATTATTATAGATTAAATTATAAATTATTATTAAACATATACATCTGCAGTGACTTTTTATAGAAACATGGAACAATGGTTAGGTACTGAAGGTATATTTTTATATTTATAATCAAGGGGTGAAATAGAAAAGTAAAATACTATATCTAAAGTAAAATATAAAGTCTAGTCACGAAAAGGTAATTTTATAGGAGAAAAAAACTGTTTGACAACTTAAATTGAAATAGTAACTACCACCGTCCATAAAAACTATACTACATATATATGTAGTAATTAAAAAAAAGATTTTTTTTTACATTATGCCTTTGCCGTGTCAACGCCTCGATTATAAATAAAATTTAATTAGTTTTTAGATTTATTTGAATCTCACATAGAATCCACCGGTTATTCATTAAATATCAGCTCAATTTCAAATTTAGCAACGACACAACTTCAGAAGCGATTGGATTGAAGCTTTTTAAGGCAGGTGTGACAAATAAGATATTCCATTTCCAACATGTTTCTGTATTTTTTTTTCGATAAAGTTTTATTTTCAGTTGTATTATGTTTGAACTTTTGTTATTTGTTTTTTTGGGAATAATGAAATAAGTTATTATCATAAAAGCTTCAAGTTGTTAAAAATTTTCTAATGGCTAATAAAATAATTTGATTACAATCATTACAATAGGAATGATCTACCAAAACCCCAATTTCCATTTTTTACTAACATGGAACTTTCAAATACTTCTATTGATTAATTAGGATTTTCGAATTATGACATTGTTCTTCTGAAGGAGCGATATAAAAAAACATAAAGGGATTAAAAAAAAGTATATATGTATATATATTGGAATAAAAACAAATCATTTGCCATCCTTTCTATATAACTTGCCATCCTTTCTAGTTGAATCTCGTTGCATAGCAAGCCACAAAGAGGCAGTATTAGGGAGTTTTGGCGAAAAGGTGTGGGGTTTGTGCTAGATTAACGGGGTCAGGGCGAAGCCATTGTCCAAACAAATATTAGTGTTGGTGAAGTTTGGTGGCTGTTTATGAGCGAAGGCCAGGGTTAGAGCGCTAAGTAGAATAATAGTCCTCCTCTTGTTTTTGCTGTCCATCATCCCCAGCATTTAGCTAATTAGAATGAACAATTATATAAATTATGTGTTTATTTATTTTGTAATAATGTGATGTTTTCTGTTACACGAGAAAGGAAACAGACATATAATTAGGTCCACAGCACTGCATTACGCATATTTACTTGATAGTACTTCCAAGATCCCTCAGGTTATATCTAGGGAATTGGAATAATTGGCGACTGGAGAACAGTTGAACTAGGTCGAAACGTCGGCTTCCAAGTAAACAGTATAAGAGATATATAGAAGAGAATTTTTTTACCTCCATCCGGACCATTTTCTTCCTCTTATACTTAAGTTCATCTAATATTATTCAACATATTTTAAGTTTAACTCTCTCTCACACACACACACTCTATCTCTCACTCATTATATATATATATACTCTAGACAAACAGTCCACATTCTTGTTATCATAACCTTTCTCCAAAGAGATACACAACAGTCTCCCCCACATAATAAAAACATAGAATCTGGAATCTGTCTGAGGGATCGCAATGCCAGGATTTGTAGCAGGTAATCCGGGAATCTCATATAAGGAAACTTTAGGATTGAATGTGACAGTTTTCCTCGGTACAAGTGTCAGACGTAATTGATCAATGTGACGTTTCAGTGTTCTCCTCGATTTATCTAGAACGACTATGTAGTGCCGTTTTCCTAACTTTTTCAATATCTGGCCAAACTCCCAAATGTACTTATTGTTGAGGAAGAAACGCACTTGGACTCTCTCCCCCACTTGAAGAACCCTAACACCACATGGGGCATTGCCTTTTGAAGTTTTGTGCTTGAAAGGGAAAACTGCATCCAGACGGATCCGAAGTTTACGGTTTAAGTACAATTCAGCTGGTGACTTCCCACAAGCAAGAGGTGTTGCACGATATTTAAACAAAATCCTTCTCACTTTCTCAGCTATTGGTATATTTTCTTCAGTCATAGAAATAAGTCGGTGTTTTAGTAATTGGACATGACGTTCAGCCAAGCCGTTTGTAGCCGGATATCCAGGGGCAATATACTTTTGGAGGATACCATTTGTAGTACAAAATGAAGAGAACACCTCACTCCGGAATATTGTAGCGTTGTCTGAATACAAGGAAATTTGGGAATCCATGGGAAGCAAAAATGTCATTCAGCAGTGATATTGTTGAACTGCTATTGGGTGTAGTTTTTAAAATCTTAATCTTTGCCCATTTAGATTTAGCATCAACACAAACAAGAAAATGATGATTATAAAACGGACCTGCATAATCTACGTGCACTCTTTCCCAATTACTCTTAGGTTCATCCCACGAGTGGAGTGACGCTCTTGTTGGGTTAGAAGTAGTCAAAGCACATTTTTCACATCCACGAACCAGTCTCTCAATATCTCTAACAATGCCTGGCCAGTAGACATACCGACGTGCCAACTGCTTCATTTTCACAATGCCCAAGTGTGTTTCATGAAGCTCCAATAGAATCTGCTGACGCAACGTTGAAGGTATGAAGACTCTGTCTTGCCGAAAGATTAATCCATTGTGCAGGGTAAATTCAGAAGTGGAAGATTTATGCTTTAATTCATCGATAAGCCTATTCATCTCGGAGTCCTTTTTCATCTCTTCTTGGATAGTTTTCCATGTGATTTTGTCACTTGAGATATGAAAGATTGTTTGCATGTAAAGCTGGTTCACCTCATCTCCAACAAGGATGTCCGTCAGATGTTATACGCAGGTAGATGGAGCTCTAGACAAACAGTCCACATTCTTGTTATCAGAACCTTTCTTGTACTGAACGGTGTAATCAAACCCAGATAAGAATGATGCATAGCGCAATAGTCTGGCTGATGTCATTTGTGGCAATGCCTTATTATGTTGAAAAATTCGTGTTAATGGCTCGTTGTCAGTTTTCAAAATAAAATGTTTCCCAAAAAGATACTTATAAAAATGGTTTACAACAAACATTATGGCTAACGCCTCTCTGTCCAACTGACTGTAGTTTTGTTCTGCTGGAGTGAGAGAGCATGATGAGTAGGCAATTGGCTTTTCCTCACCTTTATAAAGATGACTCAATACTGCTGCTATTCCCGATGGGCTTGCATCTGTGGTCAAAATCACTGGTAAGGAAGGGTCATATGGTGTCAAAACCCTGCTGCTGCATAGTTCATATTTGAGTCTCATAAATGCTGTTTCACATGACAAAGTCCAATTAAATCGGATTCCTTTGCGGAGTAGGCATCTGAGAGGATAAGAAAGTGTCGAAAAATCGGGTATAAATCGAGAATAATATGTTATGAGACCCAAGAATCGTCGAAGTTCATCTACATTTTTTGGATGGGGCATATCCCGAACAGCTCTGATCTTTTCTGGAGATTTATGGCTAGCATTATATTCGATTATGTGACCCAAATATTCAACTTTTGTTTTAAAAAAGGAGCACTTGGCACGATTGACATGTTAATCGAACTCAGACAATCTCTTCAGAAATGCACGCAAGTTTTCCAAACATTCTTCAAGTGTAGCTCCGTGAACAATGAAATCATCAAAATATGCTTCAACACACGTTAGTCCCCTGAGTATTTGTGCCATGTGTTTATTAAATTCTGTCGGTGCATTTTTAATGCCAAAACTAAGTCGTTTCACCTTGAACGTACCACGATGTGTTGAAATGGTCTGGATCTTTGAGCTTTCTTCATCTACCTGGAAATGTAAATAAGCCTTAAAAAGATCAAGTTTGCAAAAATACCTGGAGTTTCTTAAGTTGTCCAAAACTTCATCTATTCGCTTGATGGGAAAGTTTGTATTTACAAGTCTTTCATTCACCCCACATTTGTAGTCGACGCACAATCTTATTCAGGTTTGGGAATAACTACCAATGGAGATCCCCAGTCACTTGAAGATATGGGTTCTATTATTCCAGCAGCTTCCAATGCATCCAGTTCTCGTTCGACACGTTCTCTAAGTGCGTATGGCACGTCTCGCTCTTTCGTGAAAACGGGTCTTGCATCCTTTCGTAACTGCAATTTGATTTGACAATTGGGAACACATCCTATTTTCTCCTCAAATACATTAGGAAATTCTTTAATAACATCATCAGTTATTGAGATGATGGAGTTAGCTGCAACAATTTCTTTCATAGGTTCTCTGGTTGAGTCAAGATCCTTCAACTCAATTCCCAGGCCTCGAATCCATAATCTACCAAGTAAAGCTGCATGCCCTGTTGGAACGATGTAAACATCTCCTTCAATTTCTTTATTTTTGTAGCTAACTTTAACTGTGACCATACCTTTTGGACTAACAATAATACCAGAATAAGAACGGAATTCTATGTCAGCTGGTTTTAATATATTATTCAAATTTAATTTATTGAATTCGTCTTCTGGTAGGAGGGTGTAACGAGCTCCGGAATCCACCTCGAAATGCTGAAGCTTTGTATGAATGCAAACCGTGACCATATACTTATCTGAATCGGGAGCTATTTCAAATAAATCTACGATTTTAGAAGACTCGCCACAGTGCTGTAAATTGTTTATACCATTGCGCAATCCAGATGGAGAATCATGACAAACAGTTAAAAGTGGATTCGCTAAGCTAGATCTATCGCGCTGATGATTTTTCATGGGGCTGGTTATGCAGACTTTTGCGACATGGCCCACTCTTGCACACTTTTCACAGTAGACGTCTTGCCGTTGTACTCTGCAGTCTGAAACTCGATGATTCGGTTTCCCGCACCGAAAACACAGGCCTTCCAACCCTAAGGCACGGTAATTAGGGCGACTTCTATTGGGAGGAGAAGGAGAGCGCCGTCCAGATCGAAGAGGTGACGTCTTTGAGTGAGTAGAACTGCGATTGGAGTAGTGACTACTTGCAGAGCTGCTAGAACGATGACGGGAAATGTCTCTGTGCCTAGGACTTGATATTGTGTACGTGTCATCGCAAAAACTTTCAGTGGAATTCGTGATCTGAGAGCTTGATAAGGCCTTACTTTCAATCCGTGAAGCTTCCAAAGCTAAAGCCTTTGAAAGAATGACGTCAAATTCCATTTCACTAGACTGTAATAATTGTTCGCGAATCCAATTTTCACGTAGCCCTCTTATAAATTGGGCTCTCATAAAAACATTACTAATCGATACACTCTTTAAACATTCACACTTTACTGAGAACTGACATTCTGACAAATTACCCCTTAGAGCAGCTACGAATTCTATAATCGATTTGTCTCTCTGACGTATATTTAAAAAATAATGTTGAGCAACAACAAGACTTTTCTTTCGACTTAATAACTGAGAAAACAGTTCAGTTAGAATAGTGTAATCACAAGACTTAATTAACTTCTCCGGGCCAAGATAGGCAGCCAATTCATTGTAATATTTTGACCCAATGCTAGTACTTAAAAGTTGTGCTTTCTTTTCGTCATCATGGATATTTTCCATTGTTAAAAAATTTTCAAATCTTTCTAAATAGTATGAAAACTTTTCCTTTGATGCATCAAAGTTTTCAAAGAGGTGCATATTTGAAAAACTTGTCTTACCTGAAAGGTTAACAATAAGTTGTTCTATCATGTTCTTTTGTTGTTGGTTAAACGCATCCAAAAGGGTTTTAAACTGAGAAGCATCCATATTTATAAAGTAGAATTACACTATTTCGAAAAGAACTTGAATTAAAGTTGAATAATTTTAAGTTGAGCAAATTGGAAATTGAAAATTGAAGGTTAAAGCACTGGAACACGAAATTTGAATTAATTAAGTTCTAAACTTTTTTACCTCGTCGCCAACTGTTATGTCCTCATAAGGGTATTAAAAAGTAATGAATACACTCATAATTAACTGTAATCTATTATGAACACATTTGAACATACAGAGAACCATAAATAATACATAATATCATATGACTAAGAAGGAAAAGCATAACCTTTCTCCAAAGAGATACACAACAGTATTGTGTAAAACGGGCATTAAAACAAGCCGAAAGTACGTGCCAAGAAATAGTAGAAAAATTGAGACACCTCAACATCCAGGTAAACCCGGCGAAGACAGACTGTGTAGTGTTTGCCCTCCAAAAAGGGAAAAAAGGCCGTTTACCAAAAACTCTACAAGTGGATAATACCACTATCAGCCCATGTAACTCCATAGTTTACGGAATCAAACTAGATCGCCACATGACACTGTCAACCCACTGCTATTCAAAAATCCGCATGGTAAGAAGAAGAATCTATAGACTTCATCACCTACTATTATCTTCAGCCTTATCACTGCGTTTAAAAATCAAAATTTACAAGAGCATCCTAAGGCCTGCACTTCTATACGGAGCCCCGCTATTCACCCACCTCAGAGTCGGAACGCAGTGCCAATTACAACTGTTTCAGGACACTATACTCCGAAAAATTGTTCGGTCTACATCGCTGAGAAAGCTAAAACCGGAACAATTACACTATCTCTTCAACATACCCACAACAACTGAATTCATAAAGCGAAGACACATAAAATTCTTCGACTCCCTCAAATGCACAACTAACGAAATATTTAAAACTCTGACACCTGCTTCAGCTCCAATAAGGTGGCAACAAGTAATGGAAGAAACTCGTAAGATTGATGAAAGTAGTATGTAAGATTGTAATTATAAAAATAAACACAAAAATTAAGTGTGCCCCGGCACTTAAACAAGTAAGAAATAAAACTAAAACAACAAAAATTCCAACCACTTCAACTCCTTAAAATGTAGTCATACTACAGTAGAAGGAGAAGAACTCAGAAAAATAAATGTGCCCATAAGAGAGCACAAAACCCAGTTGCACAATAAAAAAAAAAACATATTTAGGGGTTATGAAAAAAAAAAAAAAAAAAAATATATATATATATATATAAAAGAGTTATTATAATATCAAATATTAACATTTGTCACCTGAATTAATTTTTTTAAATAGTAGAAAACTACATTAATGTATTCCGTTATATTTCATTATTCGAATATTTTATTTAAATGTGAATTTTTATGATTCTTCAATTTTCGGCTTTGAAATTAAATTGTACAACCTAATAATTAATTTAATTGAACTCTTGGCATAGTGGCTTTTGAAAATTAGGTAGTTGGAATTAGGATTGATGACTTTGGAAAAAATACTGTTTCTCCGGTTATTACAATTTTTAAAACCTTCAAAACAAGTCATTGGGGTTTGGAAAACATGTCATTAACATTGAATGAAGTAGATTCGCATCAAAACATGTTTTTAAAACAGCAAAAACAACATTTGTTGGTATTGTTATAAAAAAGTGGCCATTCACAAGACCTTTAAACAGAATAAATTACATTTTAATCTTCTAATAGTGACACAAAAAAACTTATTTAAAGGAAACGCTACGTAAATATATATACGTATATATATATATATATATATATATATAGAGGTGTGTGTATATACGAGGGTGGTATGAAAATTTTTCGACCTAACAGAAATACAAGAATTTTTTTTTTCAACATAGTCTCTTTGTAACTCTATACACTTCTCCCAGCGATGCTCCCATATCTGTAACCCGTCCAAAAAGTACTCGGCGTTTTTCTTTACGAAGTAATTGTTCACGAAGGTGATTGCCTCTCATTTGACGTAAATCCCTGTCCTCCGAGCGCAATTTTTAGATGAGGGAACAAAAAGAAATCGCTGGGGACTAGATCTGGAGAGTAAGGTGGATCTTCAATCAGTTCAAACCGTAATTCGTGGATTTTCGCCATGGCAACTGCTGTGGTGTGAGACGGTGCGTTGTTTGGTGAAACAGGATTTTCTATTTCTTCAAATGTGCCCGTTTTCCGCAAGTTCTGCCTTCAGCTTGTCAATTATTGATGCGTAGTATGGTCTTATAATGGTTTTTACTTTTTAAAGATAATTGATTAAAATAAATCTATGACTATAAAAACAGTTGCCATCACTTTCTCGGCCGAGAAAACAGTTTTGATTATTTTGGAGCCGGTTCCCCCTCTGCAGTCCAACGGTTGGACTGTATTTTTTTTTCGAGCGCATAATCCATATAATATAAAGCGTATATCCAGATTTCATCTACAATAATTGATCGGCGCCAAAAATCGGATTTATTGCGCCTAAACTGCGCCACCAGAGCGTTGGAAATGTTCATTCGAACACATTTTTCGGCACCCAATCTGCGGACAGCTTTCTCGTATCTAAATGTTGATTTAACAATGTAACAAACACGTTCTTTTGACATGTTCATAACCTCTTCTATCTCTCTCACTTTAATTCGGAGGTCGTCTAGTACCAGTTGGTGAACTTTAGCAATGTTCAGCAGAAACTTTTCGCTCGTATATATATATATATATATATATATATATATATATATATATATATATATATATATATATGTTCACGCCATTTGGTGTTCTTTTTGTAAATAAATTATTACAAAAAAATTGATAAAGTGTGAAATACATCTTAAAATTGCTCACTATGGGGCAACTAACGCTTCAATTAATTGACATAATCACAGCAAGACCGTGACATACGGGTGCTCTCTTCATATGTGCCACTGTTTTTTAATCTCTGGTTCAGTGTGCAGTTACACAAAGTTATTTAAAAGTTCATCACTAGTACCTCCAGCTATCCAGCTCAATTTTAGTGAGTCTAGTTCTTGAACAGTTCTCTACTTTCCGTTGTTTCGTTCTATTCATGTTTTTTATAAGTAATGCCCGTTTCACCTGCAAATAAGTATGAATTACTCTGAAAGACTTCTAGACCATAGGAACCCCAGCTAGAAGGACGCAATGAGCTTCTTTTGGTCGTTTGAGCGCGCTCAAGAGGCCAAGGAGGTTTTATCTACGACCGGCCTGCGTCTTGGGTAAGTAACTTTTATTTCAATGGTTTAGATTTCTTCATATTATTTCTCTATTGTTGCGAGCTCTTTTCAAATTACACCATACAGTCCAAACCCAGAGCGAGATTTGATTAAGACGAAACCTACGCTTCCTTTTAAGAAATTTAAAACCGCACTTACCAGTTTTGTCTTAACATATATATATATATATATACTAATCTGAAATTGCTATGTTACGGGTGAAAAACGCATCATTCGGTTTTCGTGTTGCTGATATATATATATATATATATATATATATATATATATATATATATATATATATATCAGCAACACGAAAACCGAATGATGCGTTTTTCACCCGTAACATAGCAATTTCAGATTAGTCACCCATCAGTCGTCACTTGAGTTTCCTCAAGACTGCCAAGTGCCGAGTAACGGCGTTTTTAAGAAAAAGTTTAGGTCTGAAACTGAATTCTCTAAAGTTAATTAATCTCATTATTGTTCAATAGCCTTGTTTCTATTATGTCATATTAATAATTTTTATTTATTTTAACTTCAGTAACCAAAACAATAAAACTGTACCACTACAACTTAGGAATAGTATTGATTTGTATAAGGTACTGCATCCAAAGGTTATGCAAGGAGATATATTTCTTTCAACCTCCGTGACCTTCTCTTAATAAAGGGTGCCCTCTTTTAGATGTTTGGTGAGTCCCCGGATAGTTTTTGAGGGATGCAAGAAACTTACGAATTACTCATAAACGGAGATGGTCAAGATGGGTATGTTAAAAGCTGAAAAAAAAGGAAATAAGAAAAAGCGAAACGAAAAACTAGCTCACCTAAAAATCGCAAAAAATCTGATAATAAATACTTTGTAGTGTTTAGTTATTCAGTTGATATTAATTCATTTTTCAATTTAATGTTTGTAGTTATCGCTTTATATCTAACGAGAAAAACTTAATCAGCTTATAGTATGAAGCATGAAATTCTAAGACATTTTAGCTTAAATATTAAAACGCAGATATCTGGCCCCTGTTAAATTTTACATAACGTTTTCACACCATTGACGAAACTACTCGCATTTTCCACTCGAAAAGTTTTCTCCCTAAGGATTTAATTCCCCAGCCAAGTTCAGGACTGGGCTCTGGAGCAAGAGCTACCAATATTAGTACCATTATATTATACTTCGGCTCAGCATCATTTATGAATAATTTTTTAGATATATTTTCATATTCTCATACCGATGAACTATCATATTATTTTTATATAGAACTAATTGAGTGGTGTTTTTATGTTGGTCATGTGGTCAGTGATGAATACTATCTATAGATACAGATAAATTTAAATTTTGGCTGGTATCGAAAGAATAATCTGATGGTCTGTATTTGCTTAAAATAAATAAAAAATTAAACATTTATTTTGAAAAATAAAATTTAAATCTTATTATAAACAGAGATGTGCAGATAGAAATGATTCGTGAAAATGGCTATATTATTAAAAAAAAATTAATTAATTACTTGGCAGTTCACATTTCTATTTTCATCCTTCTGCATGGGTGTTCTTCTACTCTGTTCATCTCAATGTTAACTTTAACGAAGGAAAAATATACATCTTAGTATATCCTGAAGATGAATATACTAACTTCACTGTGAAGTAGTTTCTAGTTCTGACTCGTTTCGAAATAGCTACTTGATTTATTCATAGAAATCAACAAATGTCTTGATATCTAGCCATATACGACTTATAAATCTATTTATCTCCATTAACCGTTTACTAACTTACATGATTACAATTTTACACATTACTGTAAAATACCACCGTCACATATGTTGCACTTATAAAAATTAATTTTAAAAAATGTTAACAAACGGTTTTGTTTATTATCATCGTTATTTTGGTCCACAAAGCACACAAGTAATTGAATTATTTGTGTACACATTTTATTATTAATATTCTATTTTATTGTTAAAGTTTCTGTAATTATTTTCTGGCCACAAGCTTAAATAGTGTAGTGTAAACCTATGATTCTTTTATGGGGCAACTTCGAGATTTAACGTGTTGAATTAAAGCTTTTTTTTATCCAATTATGTTTCACATTCCTCATTCATTGCTGCCACTGAAGGTTCAAAATGTAAATTTAAGATAATGTTTAATTTTTTCTGACTATATATTTATAATTATTAATCAATATCGATGATCCTCAAGAAAGAATAACTATTTTACAGCAAACATTTTACACCTATTTGGAGGGATCAACTGCATTCTAGATCACAAGGCAATGCATACCATTGGAGCTTATTCTAGGGTGTAATATTTAAAAATAGAAGTCTTGGTAACATTTACGGAAAAAAAAAAGAGTTTAACTGCTTCAAAAAATAAACATTTTGCAGTTCAGTAAAGTAGAAATTTATAACATAT
This sequence comes from Arma custos, assembly GCA_037127475.1. Classification (NCBI taxonomy): domain Eukaryota; kingdom Metazoa; phylum Arthropoda; class Insecta; order Hemiptera; family Pentatomidae; genus Arma; species Arma custos. Next base: position 50,443,755 of record CM073764.1, on the reverse strand, counting down.
GGAATGTTTCTCTTTCTATATCTTTTTAAATTCGCTAAGGTTCGTATTGTGATTGGAATTTTTCGAATTTCATTACTGGTGAAATTTCTGCACATCGTGTTTCGGAAAAAAAATATTAGTTCCAATATCCATTAGGAAGAAGGAGCAAGCCAGCAAGCCATCATACCATCGACCCAGAAGTATGTAATTCGTCTCTAGAAAAAGTAATGTCATTCAAAGGTGTCTAATCACCCTGTGTCATAATTACAACTGTTTTTGTTATAACCATTATAAATAATATATAACTTACATCACTATTTTTATCAAGCTGATCATTTTCTCGACATCAAGTAATGCCATTGAATACAGTTCATAACCAGAATTATTATGTACCATATCCCATCAAAAGTGATCATATATAACAATTTAAACATTACCCTTTTACTTTAAAATTTGTAGAATGTTTTTCTCGCCTTATTGAAGAATAACAAACGACTCTAGTGATTGAAAAAATGCAGGAAATGGTTACAATGAATGAAGAGATTTTTAGCAATTTGATTTGGAAGACCATTAGGGTAGCATCGCTTCCGGGCCTTACAGTCATTTGTTAGGACGAGTATTGCCGTGATGAGGGGAGCTCCAAACGTTCAATGATTTGTTCCAAATCAATTATCGTCCTCCGTCAGGGAATTAATGACAACCGAGTTTGTTTTTTTACTTGGTCGTCGTATATTAGTTAATCAACGTCGGAGTCTTCTATCTATGGACTAGTGTTTGCCATACATTTTTATCATTATTATAAAAAAATTTCTTAACAGGATGAAAATCATAAGTTTTTATTTCGTGGAATGTAGCTTAATATATCTATGAATATTAAGAGAATCCAAATTCAACATATAATTTCTCACGGATTCCAATCTAAAGGATCCATCTCAAACTATCCCTCCCCTAGATCTCACATCACACCACCTATTGTAAAAAAATGGGCTTTGTTGATATCTAATTTTCTTTAATTTTCTCCCCCAAATCCAGCAGCAATATCAAGGTTGTCTGCGTAGCCTAACAATAAAATTTTAGATAGCAAACGTCAAAACTTAGCAAACTATTATTCAGACATCTATGAAGAAGAAGAACTCACAAACTAAAAGCGGTATACCAAATATTCAGAACCTCTTATAAAGTCACTTAAGGACAGATAAGGAATGGGATCAGTAAGGTCTTAATAGGTTTATCTTAGTCCTAATCGAGAGAAATGTACTAATCTCAAAGGTTTCTGACAAGACCAGTAAGCTCCAGCATTTGCCCTCAGATCCAAACATATTAAGCTTGTCATGATCTTTGAGTTCTATCAAGTCTCTGACATCTAACCTTAAATTAACCAGTCACTTTTGCTATCCTTCATAGATTGCCGACCCCCTTCGGATGTTGGCGATCTTCAAGTTTATAAGAGGTTGATGATCTTTGACATCAATCCGTTTAAAATTTACACCGGTACCACTTACGGAAATAAATCATTCAGCACATTCGTCTCCTTCTTAAGGGCCATTTTACACAATTTCAACTGAAATGTTAATTAGTGCATTTCATATGTGACCCTCTCCTATCCAATTTTCATTTTTTCATAGTATACATTAATTCAAAGTAAAATCTCGCGATTCTTATTCTATCTGCTCAAGATATTTTAAGAAAGTGCCAGTATTACCCAGATTTAAAATGATTCGATATTTTTCATGTTTTTTTCCACTGCTATTCTAAGATTATTATATCCCGTTTATGGCCAATATTTCTGGCTTGAGATTGTCTTGTCTTCAATGATTGCCAACTTTTCTGTTTTTGTAACAGCCTTATGAAGACTATTTTTCTAATACACAACTATTGCAACATTGTTGATATTGTCGGCGTACCCTAACAGATGAAGTATTAGCCAAACGTCGCTATGTTAATTATACACACTTTTATTAAGAAATAAATAATAATAATATAATAAGAAATTAACGCTATTGTTGGACGATGTTTATAAAATATTAGCGGTGTAGTTTCTGATGGCATCGTGAATTTACTGGAATATATAAGGATTGACATGATGAAGAAGTTAAACCCGACTGGATGCCCGGAGGAGCTTAAGCACAAGTTTGCGAATAGAATTCCGGGTGAAGGCTAACCATCAGGCCTCCCAAAGCACCTAATTCCTCTGTCCTAAATAACATGAACATCCAGGAATCCTAAATAATATCATAACATGCTCAATTATTATCTTTAAAATTATTGAAAACACTGTTCAATAAGTTCTAAGTAATATTGTTTTACTATTTCTTTCTTTATTTCTTCTTCTGAAGTACTTCACAAGTATTCTATTTCACTACTGGCTAATAAATATACCATGTATAAATCAATAAGTATAAAGTTATGTCGGCGACGTTTCGAGATTTCAATTTTCTCGTTATTTGATATACATATAACAGTGAAAAATAGACTTATAGTGAACCTAAATTCACTAAAACCCTATTTGTCACAGTTAGTCGGAATATATGAGAACAATAAAGTCTAGAAATATATCTTTATGTTTATTGAATGAAAATCATGAACCTGGAAAACCTTAATAGCCGATAAAAAACCCCGATATAAATGGTATAAATGTAAACAAGACAAATACTATATATATATAGCAATCAAAACAATATATTTATAGCTTCCGTGCAGTTTATTCCACTCCTTTAGTTCCTTTTTTTTTTATATCCTTCATCCGATCAAACACTAGTTATATACAAAGGAAAATAATAAATAAGGCAATATAAAAAGGAAATATTCCACGAATCTAATACTAACAAAATGGTGTCCCAGTCGGTACAGATATAAGGTTATAGAATAGTTGCGATAAAAAATAGTAATGAAATAATTTTATGAAATTTAAAAGTAAGTGGCAGTAAACATCCAGAAGATAGGGACATGAATACAGGCTTGCGCTTTAGGTTTGCACAATGTGTGAAGATACTTCCAAACAAGTAGTATTTACATTAAATTGTTTATATCTCAGAAGATGTTTATAACAGCCTAATGAGAGGTTAACTGAAGGAAGAGGATTGGCAATTTAACAAGTTTTTAAAATATTTAGGGTTAAAATAATAAAATCCCGTGATCTAGAATCTATGGAAACGATTTGTTTGGGGTGGACCCCTCCGAACGGCCTTACATCAAAATAATGCATATTGATAATCAGGCTAAGAATTAGACATACAAAACTAACTCATCTCCATCTACTTTTGGTAAGGAGTCTGGGCACTTTGATATGGCAAAAGGAGTAAAGCAGGGTGACAGTTTAAGCCTGTTGCTATTTATACTTTATATGGATGAAATAGCAGCAATATGCAAAAGACGAACTGAAAGGACGTTCTTAGGCCGAAGAAACCTCCTGCCTGTAGTGATTCAGCTTCTGCTTTATGCGGATGATATTGTCCTCATTGCAGACTCCACAGAAAAGTTACAGCAAGCCGTGAATGAATGGGATGAAGAGCTCCGTAGGAAAGGCATGCAGATCAGCACCGGCAAGAGCAAGATCTTGCAAATAGGAAGGGTACAGGAAGAAATCCATATATTCTGCAACGAAGGAGAGATGGAAGCAGCCACGGACTTCACCTACCTCGGAGCAGTAATGAACGGTACTGGGAAATTAGACTTTGAAATCTCAAACAGGATAAACAAAGCAAACTCGGTCTACTACCAGATCTGTAATGCTGTTGTTGGGAAGCGAGAAGTAGGAAGAAAAGTGAAGCTCAACATCTTCAAGTCGGTATATCTACCTGTGCTCCTGTATGGTGCCGAAAGTTGGATACTAACGGACAGGCTGGAGAGTAGAATCACGGCTGCAGAAATGAAATTTCTTCGAAGAATCTCAGGAAAAACAAGAAGAGATCGTATCCGCAGTGAAACGATCAGGGAGGAACTCAGGATCGTGGCAATGAAGGAGACGCTCGAGGCCCGCCAATTAAAATGGTTTGGGCATGTTCTGAGGATGAAGGACTACAGGGAACCATTGAAGACGATGGACTGCATCCCTGAAGGAAGAAGACCACGAGGTCACCCTAGAATGTCCTATCTGGAATATGTCGAACGTTTGTGCAGGAAAAGAGGCAACAATATCCGCCAGGCGAGGAACCTAGCTAGGAATAGGGAAGAGTGGCAGTCCTGGTTAAACGCTCCCCTACGCTGAAAGGCACCATAAGGGTGATGCGAAAGAAGAAGAAGAAGATAATCAGGCTAAGAATCAGACATACAAAACTAACTCATCTCCATCTACTTTTAGATCTATATCGACCAACCTGCCAAACTTGTGAGGATGTCATTGGGATTTACGCCACCAGCGTCCGTGCCGCACTTAATAAGGCACAGAAGACTACTGAGACAATAATATAGGAACTCAAGCTGAATGGTATCAGGGTGAATCCGTCTAAGACAGATGCCATCGTGATGTCATTTCAGGGTAAAGACAAGAATAGGCTTCCCAAGTCCGCGTTTACAGTGGACAGTGGGGATCGCAGTTTATTTACTTCTATACTCTACCTTGGCGTTACTTTTGATTGGCACCTCACCTTCTCAAGGCACGTACAGGAGAGGTTGAAGTTGGCCCCACATAAATCCCATAGGCTCTACTACTAGCGGGTGTTGGGGCAGCTCTCACTGCGACTGAAACTGCAAATTTATAAGTCTATAATAAGACCTAAAATGCTGTATGGTGCTCCTCCTTCGAGACACCTCTACAAAACAACCCTGAATCCGTCTAAGACGGATGCCATCTTCCTATCATAGGATAGAACATTATCCACTTCAATCCTCTACCTTGGCGCCACCTTTGATAGACATCTCACCTTCTCAAAGCACTTTCAGGCAAGATTGAAGTTGGCACGACAGTAATCCCGCAGCTCTCACTGAGGTTGAAATTACAAATCTACTAGTCCATCATAAGACGTACGTTGCTCTATGATGCACCACTACTGAGACACCTCTTCAAAACGACACTGAAGTGCCTGCAGCATTACAAGAATTCAATCCTTAGGAAGATCGGAAGTGGCGCGTCGCTCGAGTTGTTAAGTGCTCAACATCACTATCCAGGAGGATCTTCGGCTCCCCTCGGTGCCCGAATATATAGTTCGGAGGCACATCTAATTTTTTGATGGACTGAAGGCCTGTGCGGACCCCCTATTTAGGGACATAAAACCACCTCCCAGACCTGGGAGATGGTAGGGCAGTCACTTGTTCGATGAGCTTTCTTTGGTTTAGGGATGGGGTGGCTCCCTTGTCCTTATCCTTCCTTTCCATTCATTTCCTCCCTTCTCTTCTTTTTCTCTTCTTCCTTTATCTTCACCCTTCTTCATCACTTCCTCACAGAAACCGCCTTCAGCGGACGCAGATAATGTGTACATATACATACCTGCGGATAACTGAAGGATGTAGAGTCTGCATATACATATTATATGTTCAATATGTTGTAATTGTAATTTCATAAAATAAAGGAGGTTCAGATAAGCAGTTGAAGCAATAAAATAAAATAAAATGAAAAAATAGAAAGACTTTTATTATGATTTGTATTATATGATACCGTGGAATCGAGAATGAATATTTATTATGTTTTATTTCTTATTGGAAGTACAACTGGTGCTGTGTATCGTTCCGGGCGTTAATATAAAAATAAATATGAATTTACCCAAATGACGGTAATTGGAACAAGGTCACTCAGGCAGGTAGCAAGACCACTTAGGGAGGGAGGTTGAGGAAATGCGATAGAGGGGGTCCAAGACTTTTGGAAGAGGCCACTCTTTGAAAATAGTCCCCGGAAGGAGGAGTCGAAGTTTGACTTCTGGAAGAGCAGCCGGAAGCAGAGGCTGGCAGAGAACAGCTAGCTGGGAACAGGAAAGATGAAGATTGAGAGGTTCAGATGCTCTAACCGCCGAACTTGAACAATCTGACGAAGGGCCATATAAATCAATAAACCAGCTAAGTGATAATTTATTATATGTATGTATTTCATGGCAATCCTCTGCTTTATCAGAATCATTAATCGTATTCCATAATGTACCTATGTATTGAATATTATTCAAAACAAAAAGATGTATTAATAAAGTATATTAATTATGAATAATAATTTAAGCATAACTACAAATTTAAAAGAAATCCTAGTGGTATACTCGTGTCTTTCTTTATAAGTACTTTTTTCTTTTCTAAGGCATGAAAAAAAGTCTTATAATCATTTGTCTTGAACACATTAATATTAATTTTGTAACAGACTGAGATAATTTAAGATTATATTTATGTATAGGTATATAGCTAGACTTATTTTATTAAACAGGAAATTATTGTTGAAACAATTCATGCCAGGATTTGTGTCCCTTTTAGCAGCTCATAGGTCCAATTCAACCGAATAGGCCGGAACCGAAAAATCCCCGGCCTTTGGAAACGTTGAATATAATTATTGGATTCTCAGGATAATTGTTATCACCAGATCACAGCACGTTATCTCCCTGGGATGAGAATGATTACGCTAGCTGGAATAAGCCTTCAAATAGCGTACCTTTTTCCCAAAAAAGTTAGAGTTGAAGACTGGTACCAGTAAGAAGAGGGACCTGAGCAAGACACCAGATGGAAGGTAGGAACTTTGCCTTATACTGTAGTCAGACTTTTATTCTGGACGAAGCCCGCTTGTAGCTCAGTTGTAGATATAATCAATCAACCCTGACAATTAAATATTTTATTTGTCATTCGTCGCAAACCAGAGATGGATCGAGTTTTATTTAAATGAAACTCGATCCATTAAATGAAAAATTTAAATAGTTTTAAATTATTAACTAGCGGTTATGAGGTAATGATTGCTGATGGGGAATATTTTTAAGTTGTAGCCATTATTAGCGCATAAGAGTATTGCTATAGATTATGGAAAACGTTTTATTAGTATCTTATAAGTGGGTTTTAGAGATTACGAACATTGATGGATAATCTGGTGTATGATTAAAGGTCGCATGTTAGTATTATGTACTCTTATTGATGGTGAATTTTAAGTTAATTTATAGTTTTCATTTTTTCTTTATGTTGTTAAATATAGTTTTTATCTCAATATGATAGCATTTTATTTGAATAGATAAATGTTTTGGGCTTATTTCTTCCCTAAGTTTACCTAGGTGTCCTCGACTATACCCCTGTCCTCTCCCAGCCCTTGTTTAGGTCACCATAGGGTCCAAGAGAATAGCCGCAGGCAACAATTTTATTTACAATTCAAACTATTATAATTTAAAAAAGTTCTTTGAGCTAGACTTGTAATTTGACCACGTGCCGTAAGACATTTAGCGACTCGTAGAGAAGGGACACAGGAAGGATATTTAATTAAAAGTTTCCATTGAAACCCGCCCTCTTTCCTATTTAATTTTCTTTTTCTTCTCCTCCTCCCCTATAGCTGAGAACTATTTAAAGTTATTCAAACGGACGGGATGGCCCTTTATAATGGTCGAATAGTTAGTGCTACAAACTTTTCCAATGTAGGATGGCGAACTCTTGCAGTAGCCACATCTTTCCAATAAATCAGAACAAATAAGCGTGCAAACTTGCGTTGTTCTCTTCTTAGTTTGGAATTTTCTCATTATATAATATTATTCTTGACAATTAACATTTGGATGATCTTAACCCTCAAATGGTAAAATCTGTGTGATGCACTTGTTAGCACTTATGGCCGTCACTGACCACACCTCTAATATTTTTGTTCCTCGTTTAGTGTATTTCTAGTTGTTCCTACTGAAGCAACATCTTTGCTAATTATTTTAGGTTCGTACTTCACGCTATGTAATTTCTAAAGGATTTTCATTTTAACGTACGACGCTTCAGAGAGGTATAGCATAGTTGTTTTATTCTTATTTTATTCGCCTCTGGGACGTGTGTAACTATTAGTGACTTATTTGTATTCATTCATATGGTGTACAGGTATTATCATTTACATCACTTTTTATTATGTCACAGGTGTTTTTTTGTTTGCAAAACCTTTCCTTTTTTTTTCTCCTCCACAACCCTTCACTAGTCAGGCTTCGCTCTACTGCACCCTTGAAGTATGCAGAGGAAAAGCGAAATACATAAAAAAATAGGATTGTGAACAGCATCCGGATTATTTATACGAGAAAAATAAGTTATCAGTTTATGATCTGCGGAACCTAACTACTAAAAAGTCCCGGCTGAAAATCAAAGTTATACATTAAGCTTTACGGCCCATTGCGAAAAACATTTTTAAAACCGAACTTCAAAAAGAACGCAGTTGGTGAACGGGTCTTAAGTTTTCACTTATTTTGGCAGTACTCATGAATGTCTACTTTATATATTTTTACTCTTGAAAATTATTTTATTATTACTATTATTAAATAAAATAATGTTTTTTTAAGTTTAGAATTGTTTTATATTGCTATGTTTCTACTCTTAAATATATTTTGAATATATATATTGATATTTGGGATGCCAAAGTCTCATTTAGGATGAGTACTGAAATTTTTATTTATATTCCTTTATCTTAATTGGGTTCCTTTCCAAAGATCTATTCTTGTGTTTACCAATTTACTTATCTATTATACCTTCAATATATTATTTATAAATAAATAGTGTATCTGGGGTATGTAAGCACCAAAAGAATTATTATAAGGATCGTTTATTTATTTAATTTCAACAAGGTTAATGATTCAGATTTTAATATGTATAAAAAGGATTGCCTTAAAATACATTACAGGAAATAACTTAAAGTTATCTGCGGACAGGGGTAGATTGGGTTACAGGTCGGTCTTCTTCCTTGACATCTCCGCCCGCTTCGTTCGGCCGCTCTTCTCTCTCGGGGTACCCGTCCTTCTTCTTTCCGGCCTCGTCTCCTGAGTACCTTCCTGCTCTGCGTCTATCTCCCGAGTCTCTCCTTCAGCCTCGTTTTCAAGAGTTTTCTTCTCTCCCCCTCTCCTTCCTTCTCCACCATCTTGGTTGGACCATAAAACCATAAGGGGACCAAGGGTCTGTTCTTTGTCCAAAACACATTCCCTTTCATGTGTCCCGACATGACACATTTCCCCCGCTCCGTATCCCTTTCATGGTGCCGACAATACATAGCAATATATAAACACTTTATTATTAAAAAAAAAATGTTTTATCATACATCACATTGTCTGTACTGAAATAATAGCCCTAAAATAGAAATAGGAAATATAAATATATAGTTGGAAAATAATGTACCATACTTTTCTTTTCAAATCGATGCATTCCAATTTTTTCCCATTTAACTTTAAAACCGTGCTATATTTTGTGCAATGGCTCAAACAATTAACAAATAGCTTTATAATTTTCCATTTTTTAAAATTATTTGTAATGTAACTTACCGAGCACGTCATTAAGACTGAATTAATATTAGTTCCTCGAAAAGTAGTTCCTTGATCCGTTAATAGGCATAGCAGATTAGATATTACACCAATAAACACTTTTTTTATATAATAGAGAAATGAACACTTTTAAGATTTCTTGTGACGATTTCCTTCAAACTGAGTAAAAATAACCTCTGATGACTTGAGAGGTGAGAGCCAAGATAAACAGCATTTTGAAACTCGCAACAGGTTGCGACTCATCTTGAACATTTACTTTCTGAAACTTCATCAATTTCTGCAACATATTCTGTTCAACTAACTTTCCCCTCCGTGATACAACTTTACATTTCTATCCTTTATCTTCTCAACATATGAGATAGTTTATCTATAGATGTTTTATAATAAATAAGTGGAAGAATAAATGGTACAGGACTAGGGATCATGAGGTAAAATCGGTAGTGAATTCCCATACTACTCAGGTTCGCAATCTCATGAAACAATGGCGGACTGCACAGTGGCATGAGAAGCTCCGAGCAATCCATGGCGACCACCGTAAATTTTGGAAATTACTCAGGGCGAGCACAAGGAAGAGAAGCTCTACATTACTACACGACGGAGACAAACTGTTGACAGATGAGGAACAAGCAAGTAAGTTCGCTGATCACTACAGTCCGTCGAACAATCAGTATGACTGAAATCCCGAACGAAGAAATAGGAAATTATATGTTTGTATCCCCGAAGCAGCTGAAGGCGATACTCCGTCGTTCGCGAGGGAATAAAGCCCCAGGCCACGACGGAATACAAACTATACTCCTGAAACAATTACCAAGAAGAGGCATAGCTCACCTGAAGAACCTCTACAACTCCTGTCTCAGGCTAAGATACTTTCCTGAGGCATGGAAAAGAGCTATCCTCTTTCCGCTGCAGAAGCCCGCATGAAATGGTAATCAGCCAGTCGACTACCGGCCTATTAGCTTACTTCCGCACATGGGCAAAGTTTTTGAGAAAATTATTCTTAATTATCTCAAAACCTATTGCTCAGAAATAGCGTTAATCCCACCGGAGCAGACCGGCTTCCAGGCCGGACTGTGTCTGGACCACCATCTGGCGAAGCTACACGCGGAAGTAAGCCAGAACACAGTTAAGAACGAGGCAACCGCTTTGGTATCCATAGACTGCACGGAGGCGTTTGACTCAGTGTCCCATAGCCTTCTATGTAAGACACTGCAGGACAACGAGTTTCCCGAGCAGCTATATACTATCATAAGGTCCTTTCTGACACAACGTTCAATAAAGGTACGAGTCGGCGAAGAGCTGTCCAACCCCTTTCCACTCACGTGTGGTGTACCTCAAGGGTCTGTGCTATCACCGGTATTATTCTCAGTTTATACGGCGGAAATCGTTGGTGCCAAATACAAAAAAGCTACTGTGGCGGCGTATGCCGATGACATTGCCATCTACAGTAGCTCATTGAATGCAGAGAGAGCTCTACGGCAGGCGGAGGTGGCCTGTGAGGAAATAACTAAAAGACTGGACGGATTGAATATTACAGTTAATCCCAAGAAGACCGACTGTATTATTCTCTCCTTCCAAAAGAATAAGCGCCCTCTACCTAAGGTTTATAGAGTATCAGGCAAAGTTAACAAACCTGCGAATAGGATAACGTATCTCGGTGTCACCCTCGACCGGCACTTGACGTTATCCCAACATTGCAATAAGAAGATCAGGTCGGTGAGAACCAAATCTTACAGGCTAAATCATCTTTTAACCTCACCGAACTTATCACTCCGCCTCAAAGTAATGATCTATAAGGCAGTTATTAGACCAGCACTCCTTTATGGGGCGCATATGTTGAATAACATTTCGCCAACAACTTTAAAAAGGCTCCAACAATTTCAAAACCGTATCCTGAGGCGTATAGTAAGGCACACTTCTCTAAAAAGGACGAAATCAGACATAATACACGAGACTCTCGAACTCCCGACGGTAACGGACTTCATCACACGGAGGCATATCAAATTTTTTGATAGCCTCCAACACTGCACGAACCCACTATTCAACGCACTTACACCGACAGGCCGACCTCAGCGCTGGCAAACACACGTACAGACACTCAACATGGACTCAGTAAACTACTAACAAACTCCAATCAGACAGAACTAGTGAGCCAAATCACTGGATCCCCCACTCCTTCCATTTAATTAATGTTCAGAAAATCCTTCAGACAATCCTCTCTTAAAATGCAGCTGGTGAGGTAGAAGAGATACAATCTATCATTAGTAATTTTTAATATGTTATTTTTTCAAATATTTATAACAACCAAAGGGGTTAAGAAATAAAAAAAAATAAATAAAAAAATAAAATAAAAAAAAACAAATGTATATACCTAAACATCATATTGTTCTATTATATTTTCTTTATTCTGTTAATTTTTTTAACTTAGCTTTTTATCATGTATTTCGTCATAACACAACTGCTCATGACTATTTCAACGTTATTAAAATTAATTTTAACCCTGACTTAATACTAATCTGTGAAGTTTCATAAATTGATGGTTGTAAAATTCTTTCTCATGTAATTTTAATTCTTATATTTTATTATTTTCAAAGGTTTAATTTTTTAATTTTTCACCATTTCCATTATTTTAAACTTTATTATATTTCACTATCAAATCATTCCAAAAATATAACTCTATTGTTGTATTTAGCTTAGTCCAGTTGCAATTTTTTATTTGATAACGGTCAGAGTTCAATCTTTGTGATCTGAAGATCCTCCTAGGGATCGCTTAGGCTTAATGGTATGTGAAGTAGGTACTCTGTATGGTATGTGAGGGGGGTGGGCGATTGAGCGGGATCTTTGCCAAATTTTCTACCTGCACAACTGTTGGCTTGGAATCAGTACAACATTTACCTTTTAATGAACTTAAAACCCTTCATAGATTTTTTTTCTAATTATAATTTGTATTTTAAAAATAATTTTGAATGCGTAACTAATTATTTGGCTGAACAGTTTTAAGTACATATGTGCTTTGTGAATGCAATAAATGTTATGTAATGTAAACTTAGTCTATTAATATTTAAGTATACAATTTAATATTTAATTATAAAACATTATACTATATTTAAATTTAGAAAAAATAAACAATTTAACATGAAAAAAAAATTAAAAGTAATTATATTGTGGATAATTTGAGATGGAATTCATTTGTAATGGGATATTCCCTTAGAACTAATAATATAGTTTATAAACTTATAAAATAAATTTAATACACATATCCTAAAAGTAGGATAAATAATGTAACTGTGTTATATTATTGAATAAAGGAGTTTAAGAAAAAAAAATACATTCCTTTCGTCTGTACCAGTGGGTATTTTCTTTACTTGCCTTAATCTCATGTCATTAAGTACTATCCATCCTATTTACTTGATGTACTATTATTATACAGCTGTAACTAAAAACTATGAAAATTAAAGAAAATTTCTAACAATTCCACGTCCCTGTTTTAAATTTAAAGCTCGAATATTTCTGTTTTATACTAAACTTTGCGTTTTATATAATTAATGTATAAAGGAAAATATCTAATTTTGAATCCGGGTTTTAAGTTTAATGCTCAAATATTCCATCATATTCGAATTGTAACGTTTCCGCTGTTTATAACGTTCCTGTAGCCTCTTTTTAATAAAGTGTGGATATTGAAATGAGAACATTCTTCCCTAAATCCACCATTATTTCATTACGATTTTACGCGAGAGGAACCCTCTTACCGAATTCTCAACCCTACTCCTCTCGGCCCCTCAGCCCTTCAGAGTGGAAGTAAAAAAAAAAAAAAAAAGGAAAAAAGAAATAAATAAAAAAGAGGCCTTAGAAGATGTGTTGGGTGCTTTTTGGAAATCGCATTCCAGCCGTAGCCTTAAATAAAATTATCTCCGAAGTGGGGGCTAAGTGAAAGATGGCACGGTTGGTTATTCCATTACAGCTCACCTTCTGGAAGAATTTTAACAACGTTATTATACTTTTTTTGTTTATTTGATAAATAGTTAATACATAAATATAAAATAAATAATTAGTACCATGTAATTGAAATAATGAAATACTATGCATTAGCCACCACTCTCGACAAGAAATAAGAAATAAACAGTGATAATATATCGTTTCAAAACGTCATTTCCAAACGTCCTCCTAGCTAAAGTACTTACTTGCTGGCATTGGCGGAGAGCCTTCGGGTTCTCTAACCCTTAAATTGTGGTTGCTATTTGGATTTAGAATGACAAACATAATATTTTATTTTGTTTTATTGAATAAATAATCAAGAGTTCCTGTCTAAACATGCTAACATTTTTTTTTATTAATTTCTTAAAACTCAATAAGAAATAATAAAGCACTGCTGTTTTTTTGGGTATTGAATACGTTTTAAATAATTCTATTGATTTTGGGATGCCAGAGTAATTGCCATATGATTACTCAAATTATTATTTCTTTAAACGTCCTAACTTTATTATAAATTGGATTCTTTTTTAGAGTTTAGTTGTGTGTTTACCAGTTTACTAACAGCAAACTATTGATATAGTATTCATAAATATAAAGTGCATCTTACTTTATCAATACAATTTATTATTTAGACAATCATTGAATATTCACACTGAGAAATTAAGATTAATAATTCAGATGTAATAGAAGGATTGTCACAAAATACGCATAGAACCCAAATGAAAACTAATCTGGTTAAACAGGGGTAAATATAGAGTTTTCCTGTTCCGTATGGAGCTTTCAGAGAAATCTTTTTCAATTTGATATCTCTTGACCTCATTAACCATGGAATCTTGCTACCTGTCTGAATGATCCATTTCTTATAACTGTTATATTCATATTAATATTATAACATTATGCATATTCATATTAATTTCTATAATAACGTCGGGTAAGATATATAACAGTACAATTAGTAATGAAGCAAAAATAATTATAATAATTAAATTAAAACAAATGAATATTTTGAAAAAATCAATGCATGAATGAGAATGTTCATCTGGATTTGAAAGGTGGATGATTCAAACTCATTTGAATATTCAAAAAATGTCTTTGAACAAAACAAAAAGAAATTGGATTAATCAGAAATCATAATTTTTTTTATTTTATTTGAAAAGTGGATGATTCAAGTTCATTTGAATATTCAAAAAAAGTCTTTGAACAAAACAAAAAGAAATTGGATTAATCAGAAATCACAAACGAGATGGTCTGTTTTAACTCAGGTTTTTCTACATCACTCCTGATATTTTTTTTATCGAATTTTTAAGATTTTATAGAACCCGGTACAATATGTTTTGCTTATTGCTGTAAACGCTACATTACTGGCCATTGTACATTTCGTTTTTGTGGTGGCTTTGACTGTTTATAATTATTGTTATTAGTATTTTATTTCTTATTTACTTTACTAAGTTGAAAATAATACTAATAAAATAAAAAAAATACGGCGGCTACCTTATAATGAATTTAGAGGTATTCAAGTTACTATGAAACCGGTGGAATGAGATCCAACATCAGTGATAAAGTTGGGTTGAGGATCCTCCCCGGTGTTGGAAAAAGTTCGGGTTAACAGCCGCCCCCGCCACCTCTTTCGAACCACCTCCAAGAAGATAATATCTAAGACCACTTCTTCCTTCCTGAGGTTATCTAGAGATCCTATCTACATATGTCTTTCTTCTTTTTAGCAAATCTTCTCGTGTTTAGAGAAGCCATCGTGTTTACTAAAAAGATTTAGTGGAAACAGAGGGGAACCAGATATTTCATTAAACTCAATCACTTCATCATATCAATAAATAACAATCAGTAAACCCCCACCCCTCCCAATATATATTTATAAAATAAGTATTAGAATGAAAATTGTAGGAGTTTCCCAAAACAAAAACTTAAGTATCTAAAATAGCTAAACAACGGTACTTGTGTATTAGCCGGTCTCGATGAAACCTACCTCCTTATTTCGTGTAATAACTTATTATAACTTCTCATTTCAGTCATTTGTTTGTGCATTATTAAGTTAGTTTCGTCTTGTTAATTTCTTTGAAAGTCTATTTAAATTTCCGTATTGTTTATTAAATTAAATTTTGTGTGTTTTTCTTATTCTTTCTGTCATTGCCTATTTAAAATTAACAGAATAGCAGTTTGGGAATAGCCGTCTTAAAAAGAAGAAACTGTGAAACTGCGAAACATCCAGAAGTTCGGAATAAATCCAAAGATGAAATAATGTGAAATAGGTCATCAAATGTATCGAGTCCCGGTCCTGGTCATATCTTTTCTTTTCAAATAAAATATTTAAAAAAATATATCGTATAACAATAAATTAAATGATCATAATATTTAAAGATTTAAGTCAACAAGATCCAAAAATAAAAATAAAAGTAATGTTCAATTAACATTCTCCCCGTGTATACATCGCAAATTACGAGAACACGGAGTTATAAGATCAGTAAAAAGGAGGGATATGACTGACCGAGAAGCGAACCAGGATGGCTGAGATGGTTAAAGCACCACCACGGACAGGTGGGAGACCCGGGTTCGAGTCCCGGTCCTGGTCATATCTTTTCTTTTAAAATAAAATATTTATAAATTATATCATATAACAGTAAAATAAATTATAATACTATTTTGACAAGGATAGTAGTAGAGAAGGGTAAACATTTATATAGGGTAAACATTTATATAAAAAGAGGAACGTGGCTTGAATTAGCATTTTATTATTACTTTTTATATAATTATATTTCAATTGATGTGAATAGAAAGATAGGAGTTATCGGTATCAGAATTATCAAGGTGTCTTGTTTGTTATAAAAATGGCGGATAACATCCCTGGAAAACGGCCAAAAATACTAACTAGTTATGTTTCGAAAATACTGGTAATATTAGGACAAACACCGGAAAATTGACTGTTTAGTTATTTTTCAAGGGTTTTTCAATTGCATTGAAATTTATTATATCAAATTATAGCTACTCTCTATTCCTAAAGTATAGACAGAAATACGACTACATAACTAAGGTTTGAAGCTCATTTACCTTCACTAAGCTCCCACCAATGTTTTAATCTGTAGATATAAGTATATAATGAAGCTTACAACCAATATAGTTGTACGACAAACATATTCGCGCTATCGGGGTTTTTATCTTTTATTCAATTCAATTTTTTTTTTAATATAGAAGATGGTTTTAATAATTTCTCAATACATAAAAATATCTAGGAAGAAGTAAACAAAAACAAATTACAAACATTGAATTTGAATATATGTCATATTTAGTAGTATTTCATTAAAAAAGAATTTTAGCTCCATTAACAGAGAGAATTAAAAAGACAATTCTTGGGTTTTAAGGCTCGATTTCAATTACAGCAAATTATTATTTTTTAATGTGAGACAGAAAATCTCAGAAAAAAAGAAAAAAATCCCGGCTAAGAAAAATCTTAGCTCTTCAAAATAATTCAAAATAAAAATATTTAAAAATAATCACCATCAAAAGAACAATAAATGAAAATAAATTATAAAAGAAAAAATGTATCAATTATAAGACTCATAATACATATTTGAATATGTTTGAATATGCTAGTAATTACAGAATAAAAGTAATAACCCTCAAATAAAAGGCAACACATATTTAACAGTAATAATAAACATTCAAGTACGAAAAATAAACCTGTCCTGTAACCACTAGGACCCGTGAACGAGTCTGGGGTTCAGTACATGGTAGAGACTGTACTGGTTCATGGACAACCGTTCTGTAAGGAGGTGACGAAAAATAAACAAGCATTCTAAAATTTAAAAAATCAATCTTACAAACATGTAGAAAATAATTAGGGTACTAGCCTGTCGGGAAATAGGCATAGTATAAATTGGAAGAAATGTGTTTCTGAAGGTAAATAACCAAAAAGTGGGAAAACATTTGTGAGTGAACCGCTTTCATCTGATCCTAATTAATTTTGGTATTTGTAAATAAAAAATGAATGGTTATAAATATTATTTAATTATACCGTCATAAATTAAACAATTTATGAAATTAAAAAAAAAAAAAAATGTTAAGCATTTAGCATGTAGAGAAGTTAATAAGAACCATAAAATGGATTTTGTATAAAAAAATGTACTGTCTTTATCACCCTTTTTTTTATAACCTGTTATTCCTCATTAATGATAATAATACTAAATAGTTTTTATTGATTTTATTGCTCTTCCTTTACACTAAGTACAGTACTGTTATTTTTACTTTTATCAGCACCCCTGATCATTATTTCGTCATACTCATTACTCCTTCAATCAACCATTTCCATATTAAAGCAGACAAATTAGGTGAAACAAAATAACCTACTTCACATTTGAAAGATGCTCCGTGACCATCGTCACTGATGAAACATCAATTACTCGCTTTAATGAAACCGTAGCATTCGTTGGATGATTAGAGTTCTTGCCCACCTAATCATAAATTATTTAGGGTTTTCCAAAGCGACAGGGCAAGAGTCATAACCCACTGTTGTTCCTCTATATAGGTTTTGGGTTCTATTCTTTCTCCAAGATTTATAATAATAGGACCTATATTTCATTTTATTTTAAATTTCACAAAAAAACATGATTTTATGTAACTAAAGTAAAAAGTTATATATTTAAAAACATGTAGGATATCGATATCGACAGATAGACATCTAAGATTTATTTATTTAATAAAGTTAGGAATGATTTCCATGTAATAAAAAAATCCAGCCATATAATGTTAACAAATAATACTATTATAAGCTCATATAAAATTAAAATTCTTATTTAGAGAAATAAATGCACTACCCAAAAATAAAATATATAAAAAGCTCAATTATTTCCTGAAACAGAGACGGAAATCCTGAAACTTTTGTTAAAATTTCGTCTTTGGGTAGAAATCGAAACAATCCGAAACTGCCCAAATTTCAGAGAAACTAGAAAGGGTGGTATTTTAAAAAGTGATCTGTTCAAATTATTTAACGATAGAACCATTGACAAAATAAACGGACAGACTAAACACGTATGAGGTTTTATTTATTTCCTCAGTATTTTGGGGTCGAATGCTTAGTGACGGTTTCCCTCTGAACAGCATTCTAAAACCTACGATCAAATTATACAATTTTTTTTTTTTTTTTTTAATTTATTATTTAATCAGGGGAGTGAGATGGTGCTGGGTTAATAATCTCATGTTCTCGAATTTGGGACTGGCTGTGGAAGATAAATTATCCTGTAAACAGCGGTGATTCGACCTTCGAGGGTGCGTTTTGGAGTGGTTCAGCCTGATCTTGACCATATAATCTTTCCGCATTACCATTAGCTTAAAAACAGTACAGATCCAACTATATATTGAGCACAATATCCATCATGGGTAGAGGTTTATTTTATTGAGTATAATTATAGGAATTGAAACTTAATTGTTTCAAAAATTGTTTAAATATTGTATTTTATGAAAGTTGTACGCGATTTATATTTAAAAAATGTATACTAAACATGCATTATCCTGCATAAGCATATATTATTATTAATAATTTATTAAGGTTATTTAGGCAATATTTCTATCTCAGAAATATGATTAAAGGTTACTAATCCTACAATAATAAGCCGCTATAATGAATCGAGACGAAGGAAATAAAACAAGAGAGATGGCAATATTAATACGGTCATAAAAATGAGAGAAGCGGCATGGAAAGCAATAAACTGGAACAAATATACCATTAACTAGGAATAAACAATGATATCTTTAGGTGCGTGAGAGATTAGGCTAATGCGACTATCAAACAAACAAAGCCTTCGATAAGGAGAACATAAAGCAACTGTGGCTGTTTTCCATTGCCCCGTCACAAGCAATAAACCCGTCTTCAGTGTTTGTGTTCCAAAGGTCTTGCAATAAGCACACTTCATTGCGTTATGTTAATGTAAATTACAGAACGACATGCAAGAGCTGACTGTAAAGATATCTCAATGTTCCTCGAAATTTAATTTGCTTATTCAACTAACTTTATCCTTGAATATAGAACTAACATACATCCAGAAATAAATATACTACTCGCCGAACTATGGAATATCACCTCATTTAATCGTGACGGCACTAATTTCCAAAATTTTTGAGTACAGATAAAAAACTTGATCTAAACTAACGTATAAGTAACTAATTTTCATAAGTTTATATATTACTAAGTAAAGATTTTATTAATATTATTACTAAGTAGTCATCACAGTGTTTCGAAAACGGTAATAGCGGTAAATTCAACTGAAGTTTCCCCTAATGTTGTGTGCGTAAATTAAGATTTTATCTAAAAAAACTGGCAGTATAAGTGTTGGAAAAGAAATTAAACAAAAGCAATTATTTTTCCAATAACCCTGAACACATCTCCCAGGATAAATCTCCTAAAACACTAAAAATACCAACAAAAATACACAAATAAATATAAATTCATAGAAATGGAAATATGAGGGGTGTCCGTAAAATACGCGAACTAGCCATATAAACTATATTTTACAAACCTTCAACTACATAAATTTGGTCTTATTCAAAATATTGTCCATTCGTCGCTAGACACTTGTTTTCCCAAATTGTCCCAAAATCTTTTCTACTCTTCAAAGCACCCCTGAAGTCCTCGGAAGAAGTGTTTTGTGTTTGTCTCCATATTCTGGTTTTCTTATTTATATGTTTTATACATAGCATATACACACAACCATTTTGAATATTTGAAAAATCAAAAGGTTAGAGGGGTGACTGCATGCCATTGACTTACGAATTCAAAGTGAACAGCTTGCATATAAAAAAATAACAGCGTGACCTTGATATTTCTGTTATAGGCTCGTTTTTTTAATTTTTTTATTTCCATTCCTTGCTTTTCCCAAGCTTTACCAAAAACTTCATATTGGGTCGTTCCTCAGTAATTTTTTCAATTTTTTTTTCAATTCGACGAATATCTAAAACACGCACAACAGAAAAAAGCGGTAGGGTTTATGGTCATACGACTACTGGCCATTGATTGGCTTGTTACACAACAGATGAGTTAGTGGGAGGAGCTATAGTACAAATAAATAAATACAGGTGAAATATCCTTTATTATTACTCCATCTGACTGCGGGGATGACCCTCACAGTGGTTTGTGTTAACATTTCTAATCATAAATATTGAACAAAATACTCAAAACTCTCAGACGGTACTCCCTACTAACCTAGAAAAGAGTAAGTAAAACAATAGGTCTTAGCCTCATTGACGTAGACTAATATACCTTAAATAATTTATTTTTAGATTTCTTATTTTTAAATAAATGAATATATAATAGGTATAAATAAAAAGTATGAACGAATTTTATAGTTAAATAAACGAGGAGGTATTAATATAAATAAGAGTATTAATACAGTCATGACTTATGAAAATTGATTGTCTTAAATGCTGTGCCATCTAGTGATAGAATTATTATAAATAAAAAGCTTTATAATAATAGTTTGGGAATGTCGGTTGAAATACTGCTTCTGATTTTCTAAAATATAGATCTAACCTAAATCCATCCCCGTGATGGCGGGTATTGGGAAGAAATTCTCACCAATAAATGTTATTTCCTGTTTCCATATTTTAAATATAACTTAGGATCCACAATAAATTATAACTCCCTTCCCATCGCTCCGTTCTATTGTAAAACCGAACCGTACACATATGAAAATCAAATAACATTATAAAATATTAGATTTTCCGTTCTCCGATAATAAGGGAGATTGGATTACCATCCTCAGAGGATTTATCCCCTATTTCACAATTTCCTTCCAGTTTTTAAAATATTGATTAAAATAAATTAAAGATATTTCAGCATTAATATCGCGAAAAATCTGGCAGTAAAGTACTTAACAAAGTATTATCTGATTTTTCTAATTGTTACGCACGGTTATCTAGTTTTACTGGGCCCAGGGATAAACTACACAAATATTTCACTTCCTTGTTGACATTTATAAATTAATAAGGATTATTATTATTATCAGCCGACCATTCTCCGCGATCCAGTGCTATTCTCCTCCAGTTCGTACACCCAGGCAGTATCAGGTCCTCGTCGACATCATCTAGCCATCTGATCTGAGGCCCTCTTCCTCTGCTTCGTTTACCGTCAGGTATCTCATTGAGCATTCTCTTCGCTATCCTGTGGTCCGGGATTCCTTCCACATGCCCCATCCATCTGTCTGGCTTTCTTTATCAACGCCACCATGTCCGGCTCCCCATCAGATCCTCATTCTTTCTTCTTCTCTATACACCATTTTCGGCCTCTCCACCCAGATTCTGCTTAATATTTTTCTTTCCCGTATGTTGACCATAAGTTCTGATTTTTTATTGAAATAATAACGATATATTATGAAAATAATTAATTCATATTGTTTGTAGTCTCAGGAAAAAACTTCTATTTTAATGAGAGAGTTTTGAGGAACATCCACAGTAACTTCTCTAAATGTGAAGAGAAAAAAATCGTCCCATAAGTGGGTTGGAGCTGAGCTTAAATATTTTAATCCATTTTTTGGTTTTCACATACCATGAGAAGTATATATAAAACCTGTCAACTATAATCCATGAATGATCTGGGGTTCAGTACGTAATAAAGACTAAATTTTTTCCCGGGCAATGGTTGTGGTTGAAGGGAGGTGATTTGTCCGAGATCACGCGTTTCCCCCTCTTTATGGAGGCTGGATGAGCCCCAAGAGGTTTCTTGGTCCATGGGATCCATCTCCGGATCCTGCTAACAGATGATGAAATAGATGTCTGTAAAGAAGCGTGTTTTTCGGCACGGCAACTCTGCGCTGTATATACATATATATATTTTATTTTTTTATTTTTTCCCTTCACGCAGTACCCCTACGCGAAGGACGTTTATTGTTCTGCATGTTCCGTACATTTATAGTACATTACATACAATTGTACTTACATGTTGTTTACTTTTTCTTTTTTTTTGATTATTTATATACAAAACTAAAAGCTAAATTGAAAATACATCATTAAAAACAAAACTTAAACGTAAAAATATTGATCTTAGTAAATATTAAGCCAGTTGAACAAATAAAAAAAAATAAATACGACAAAAAACACAAAATTACAACAAAGTAATTGAAAACAAAACTAATAAAATAAAATTCTTGTTCACCTATAATATTGATTTCGTGTAGTGATGATTAATCACACTGCTTTAGCAAACACCTTGAATTGCTGAAAATACTTCCAGTATAAGTCCTTAATACTGATTGGCCAGCTGTCCTTCTGCGTCACATGTTTGATAAGTGTAGTCCTTGGTTCGTCGGTTAGTCTGCAGTCATATATTAAGTGTAAGTAAGCTTGTTCGATGGCAAAGTCACAAGGGCATGTCTTATTGTCTGCAAGTTTAAATTTATACAAGTAGGATTTTGTGGGTCCATGTCCTGTCAGCATTTGTGTGAGGTTGAAGTCAGTTGTTATTTTGTTATTCCTAAAATATCCATGTAAGTCATTTATGAATAGTTTAAGATGTTGTCCTTTAGTTGTCGTATCCCATGTGTTTTGCCACTGATCTATATTTGTAACTGTTTGTCTGTGTTTCAAGTAAGTCTTAGTCAATTTACTGTAGAGTAAATGAAAGTGAGCCGTATTTGGCAGCTGACTTAGCAGCCTTGTCAGCTAATTCGTTACCGACGTTGCCAGAGTACGCTCTCACCCACCTGAAGTTGATGTTGTATCCTGCTTTTTGTAAGTGGAATAAAGTAAGTCGGGTTTCTTCAATCAGCGGTTCATGAATTTTGCGATTAATGAGTTTGTATAACGTACTTTGGCTGTCAGTTAGTATGCAAATAGATGTCCTGCGGAAATTAAATGACAGTATATATTCTAGTGTTTTCAGTATAGCGTATTGTTCAGCTTGATTGTTTGTACAATTAGGTCCAAGTCTGTATTTCTTTACATCAGTCAGTACACCGTCTTCAAACAATACCGCTGCACATCCCACATTTCCACTATCTTTGCTACCGTCTGTATAAATTTCTGCTTCAGCATAATCTTCTTTTGTAAGTTGTTTGATTTCTGGAAAATGTGCAGGATGCTTCCAATTTTAATATATACATTTACATATATGTGTGTGTGTGTGTGTGTGTGTGTGTGTGTGTGTGTGTGTGTGTGTGTGTGTGTGTGTGTATGTGTGTGTGTGTGTGCGATGATGATACGAACGTTTTCTTAATTTTGTATTTGCTGCGATAGCGTCACAGCCTTCTCGACCCTACAGCTGTTATGAATAAAAAAATAAGAGAGGGAATAGTTTTAATGAGCGGTTACAGTGTATTGAATAAATTGAAACACTTAAATTTAAATTTGAAAGAAACACGAAGTAAAGCCATTGAATGCTGTTTCTTTGTTTTTGTTTTTCAGGTGAGTGAACGTTTAGTTGAAAATTATTGTAATTATTTAAGTCATGTAAATATGTATAGTAAATAATACTTTCTATTTTTCAGAGAAACAATTTCGTCTTTATTTCTATATCCAAAGGTATACAAACATTATAAACTTATAAAATATAATTTTATTAAATATATATTTGTTCTTTTAATTTATATAGTTTATAATGATGTACTTACTCAATATCGTTTTAAATTACAAAATATCCTACTATAATGAAAACTGCTTTCCGATAATAGGAATAAAAGAAGGAGTGTGAGGGCAAACGCTATAATTTAATTCGCAAGGAGGCAACTAGAGGTCGCATGACACCCAAGCTCACGTGAGTTGTAATCTAAAATCTCTACTCATTAGGGAACATTAGCATTCACCGAGGCATAATTCAAACCGCTCTCTCTTTGCAATGAGTTTGATCCTGTGTCCTATATCACCGTCATTTGTCAATAAATAAACTATGAGAGAACTCAGGCTATGTCAATCAGGTAATTATAACGTAAAATAAACTAACACTAAATAACATTTTTCAGTTTCTTATTTGTACGATTATGTTCGTACAAATAAGAAACTGAAAAATGACTTAAGGAAAATTCGTGAATTGAGTTGATTTTAATGTTTTAACAAGACAGGAGGGTCAAATTATTCTCAATATTCCAATAAATAAATTTATTCAATGATTCAACTTAAGCTAGTTTGGATATAATCGAGGTTTATTATTATTATAATTATTGAAATATTTCATTGATGATGTAATCAATTAATTACTGAAAAACTTTATTTAAATAATATATCCATTAAATTATTTAAAGAATTTATTATAATTAGTAGTATTGCAGGGATTGTTTCAAGGACAACGGTTGTTCAGGGAGGTGATCTGATCTAGATCACGCCCAACCACCAGATTTTCCCCCTATTTTGGGTAACCACTTATAGAGATCACAAAGGATCCATCCTCAGCAACAGATTTAATTAAATCTACCAGCCGGATTTGAACCGCACCTTTCAAAATGAAATATAACCGATAACAATTGTATGACATATATCTGAAGTTCTCTATATTTATCATAAGTTTATTCTTTAAAAACAAAAACAAAAAACGTGTGTCTTTTCGTTCTCCTAATATTTATATAGATTAATGTAATATTTACATGTGAAACTATTTTTTTGTTGTCCAGTGTATATAATAAATTGCAAATCGTTGCAATACTACCATCTAGTTAGTTATTGATAATATTAATTGAAAAAACGGATTTTTTTTATTTTACTACATGTTTTTTTTATTAGAATTGTAGATGTTCATGCGATAGCTTATAGATTAGACTGCACTCAAAACTAACCGAGAAGTGCTAAGAAGAGCCAACAAAGATAGGGAATAGTTAAAGACAGTTAAATACAGGTATTATGTATCGTACAGTTGGTTTTGAAAGTAATAAGAAATATTGTCAAAAATGATGGTTATAAGAACTAGGTCACTCAGTCAGGTAGTAACACCTCCAGGCAAAATAATAGAGATAAGATGAGTGAAACTATTCTTTAGATATTTTAATAAACCTTTGAAACCTTTCTATAAATACTACAAGTTAGTGTAATTTTTTTCCCGTCTGCCCATTGTGCCCCCCATAAAAAAATTCTGGATCCACTCTTGGATCGCACTCATGATGAGCAACCAGAGAAGTCAGTTTGTAATAATAATTATTGTAAATAAATATTCAAGGTGTCTAATAAATATTTATAAAAATAAAAAAAAAACAATAACATTTATGAAACATATTTATTCCCCCAAAACATAGCAAATTCCCCCAAAACAAAATATTTATATACAATGTACATATTCATACCCTATTTACAATTTGCCTGGGGTTCCCGAAATAAGGTTCTTCCTGCAGGAATGAGGGAAAAGCAGAAGTCCGGGAGGCTACAGCCCCCTTTCCCAACCGCGCCACTGGCATTAAACCAACGTTGTAAAGCGTTAAGAGCGTTTTACACACACAGGTCGTGAGTGGAGAATCTGGCCAGTGCCAGTACTCCAAATCAGGTTTCGGAGCCATTGCCGGTTTAGACGGCGGGGTTGGTTATATGGATGTGTGGAAAAAGGGGGTTGGGATTAAACGCAAGGTTTTGGTGAAAGTTTGAAAATTTAGTAGGGATGAGGTCGAGGACGATAGGAGTGTAGAGATCATTATGGAGGGTATTGATGGAGACATAATAAGGAGCATTGACAGTAGTACTCAAGACTTTATATTGAAAGGATTGAATGCGTCTGGTATTCGGTTTTTTTGCGGTCCTCCACAGTTCCAGTCCATAGGTCCAAATAGGATTGATGATGGTCTTGTATATTAGTAGTTTATTGTCTATTTAAATATGGCAGGTCCTACATTGTAATCAGTATAGTTGGCTGAATCGTCTGTTAAGTTCTTGTCCATTGAGTCTGGTATGAGAATTGTAATTATCTAAGAGGAAGCCAAGGCATCGTACTGTGTCGGAAATAGATAGGACGGTTTCATACAATAGGACAAAAGGGCATGTTCCCCGGTGAAGAGTAAAAGTCACGTGTTTGCATTTTTCCTCGTCGACTTGAATCCGCCATTGGTTACACCAAATTACTATGAGTGAAAGGTGTCTTTGGAGGTTCGGGTTTTGGATGAGATGATGGAATGCCTGAGTGTCGTCTACGAAACTTAAAACGAAGATTTCAGGAGTAGTTGGGATATCAGCAGTGTACAATTTGTATAGAATAGGGCCCAAGACGCTGCCTTGGGGAACTCCAGCTTGAATTGGCTAAAGATTGGAGTATTCGTTACCACAGCGTACATGGAAGTAGCGATCAGAGATGTAGGATCGAAGAACTAGGAATAAGGATTGAGGTAGCTGGGTTTTGAACTTGAACAGCAAACCGCCATGCCATACCCGTTCGAAAGCTTGTGCTATGTCCAGAAATGCGCCTGTGCAGTATTTTTTTGCTTTCAAGAGCAGAGGATATGTGATTGACAACTCGGAGACCGTGCTTGACCGTCGAGTGCCTGGAACGGAGTCCAAACTGATGTGAAGGAATATTTTTGAAAGAATATGAAGCAGGCTGATGGGTCAGTATGATGAAGTGACATTGGGTGGTTTGCCAGGTTTAGGGAATAGGATGATGATGGAGTGTTTTCACAGCAAAAGAGAGTGCGTTGTACGAAGGACACAGTATAGGTAGATGTTGAAGGATCTGGGTGGTTAGAAGGTCATGTCCAGGAGCTTTGCGGACTTTTAACTTTTGTAAGATGAATTTGACCTCAGAGGGATTTACAGATTTAGGAGGTAAAGACAGAGGAATTGGTGAAGAGAGGAATTCATTAATATTGGAAACGTGCGTAGGATGGATTTTAGTATGTAGGATAAATGTGTTTGAAAGGTGTTTGATAAATTCTTCTGCTTTGTCCTCATCAGATGCAGCACAAGAACCGTCTTCATCTCGGAGGGGATGGGAAATAGAGCGGTATTTGAGGGTTTTTTTGGTGGCTTTCCAAAGGGAATTATCAGAAGCAGGAAGTGTAGAAAGGTAGGATTTGTATGATTCGGATCTATAGGTTGTCAGGTTCTTTTTGACTAATTTGATGAAGTAGTTATACAGCCTCCGATCGTGAGGATGCCCGGTTATTTGCCAAAGGGATCGGTAACGGCGTTTGATAAGGATAAGATCCCTAAGATCTTGCGGTAATGGATTTTTCTTGCGGATTGTAAAGGAAGGACGGGGTGAAGATGCTAGTTGGATCAAATTGGTAAAGGAATTGACGGTATCATCTAACTCCTCAGGTGTTTTTAGGGAAACTCTGGTAAATGGTGTCGGATACAAGCTGGTGAAATAGGTTCCAGTCAACTGGTCCCCTAATAAATAACGGAGGAGGAAGTTTGGATTGGGGTTAAAGAAAGGGTAAGGATCAAAGGACTGTGATCTGAAAGCAGTTCATCAATGGAGTAGCTTAGGGGACCTAATCAGCATGGATAAAAAAGTCAAGGAGATCGGGATTTTGGTTTGGGGCAGTGGGCCGATATGTAGGGGTGCCTGGAGAAATAAAACTGGAATTATGGGAGTTAAGTGCAGAGAGGAGGATGCGACTTTGGGTGTTTCGGGTAGTTTTTGAGCTCCATTGTTGATGTTTCGCATTAAAGTTGCACCTAAAAGGAATCACTAAGGAGGAAAGGAAGGGAATCACTAAGGAGTTCTCGAGAGAACTAAAATGGGAATGGGGAATGGATTTATTAGGAGGAGTGTACACCGATGCTAATGTGATAGGAAAGGAAAAGATTTTGATAGTAACAGCTGTAGCCTGAAGGATAACGCTTGATGGAAGTGGAAATGAGTGTTGGGAGAGGATGGACTATGACAGCAATACCACCGTGAATTTTTCCATCAGGATGGTCTGTCCAGTAGGTTTGTTATTGTGTTATGTTGAGCTTCCGTTTACTGGTCTATCGAGTTTCTGTAATTAAGCCTGCATCCATTTTTTTATCATACAGTAAAGATGTTAGTTCGTCAGTGTGATTTCGAATACCGTTCGCATTCCAAAGGAGAATGAATAAGGTGGATGCCATTTAAGGATTTTGTTGGACAGGAAAGAGATGGGAAACAAGATTTGTTTGGAGAGATATTAGTGGTGTGACCATGGATTTGAAATCGGAGAGGAATGATGTTAGTAGTGTTGTGACAGTTGCATTTGAAGGATATTGATCAAATATGAGGGATTTGATGCGGGATATTTGGATTTTGATTCATGGAATATATTGGTTATTGGAGCTGGTTTTTTGGTTGTGAAGGATTGATTTACGGTTTAGACAGGTGTCCGGGTTGCCGGGCCGGGGCCCCAAGACTATTTGTTTGTTAACCACCAGATATTTCGGCGTAGGAGACAACTCCATCTACATCTCCTTTAATTGTTACGTCTGGTAATCTGCCTTGGTCTCCATTAGGTACTTGACTATTCGTCGGTGTGTCTCGGGCGTGTCTGACTGGTACGTTGTATCGTTGGTCCCATTAGTGCAATAGTATTTTCCGGTGCCTACTGCATTATCCAATTGTGTGCAAAGAAGTCTAAAGCTTTTTACACTTCTTGCGAAAATTGGTGGTGGCCTGTGCATTTTAGAGGTAGACGTGGTCTCTATTCCTTCACTAGGTAGATTTGTCAGGGGCAGAATTCTGTTGGGTGAGTAGAAGGGAGAATCTTCAGTGAACTCAGTAGATGACCCTCGTTGGCTAGTTTCATTCGAAGGTCCAGATTTGGGTTCTGTTATCGTTTTTTGGAGTAGTAGGAGTTGTGTCTACTTTACGCCTTCTATTAGGTTTAGGTGTACTTGGGCTATTTCTCGTAGTTGATTGTAGGGATCGACTTCTCTTTGTATTTCCTCTTTATCTGATTTTCTGGATAATGCCTGATGGTAAAATTTCATTTTGGAATGTTATATTACTGGAGCAGATAGGAGTAAAGAAAAAAAATGTGGGACAAATAGCAAAGACAAGTAAGTAGAAAAAAAAAGTTCGTATGAAATCTGATCTGAATATGACAGATATCAGCCTCATTCGTTGCCAGAGGCCGCACTGATAGTTGATAGAGTCAGTCTTACCTTATACTATGGCTGGGGATGAACCTGCCGCGACTAGCACAGAGATAACTAACTCCTGTCTCTTAAATCAATTAATTTTATAGTTATTATAGTCAAGTTATAGATCAGTAATTTACTTCGAAATTTCACAGTTCACTTCTCTGAAACACGAACTATAACTGTGTAAAATGCCTTGAATGTACGTTGAGTGTTAAAGATAGAATTAAGAAATATCACAGAGACGATGTTGTTCACTCCAGCACACGCTGTGAACTGTAATTATAATCACAGCATATAGTCTTCAAATCAAATGATCTTTAAACTTCTTGATGCTTTCTAGTAGAGAAAGAACTTTTATTTCGTGTGGGTGCTATTTCTCGGCTGTTAATCGTCCCTTTGACAAAGGGGAGAATAAATGAATAAAAAGAATAAAAAAATCTTCATGAGTTATTCAGGACGTAAACACTTCCTGGAGATAAAGGACAAGAAGCACCTTATTCCAGTTAATGGAAGACAACAGCATAAGACAAACACGCCCAAGAGGACAGGCAATTGAGGACAAGTGTGGTCGTACTGCTTTCTTCACCACCTTTTAAGGACTCTTACGGAAACAGTCGTTTCCCAAACACAAAGAGTATATTTATGTTATTTTTCCTTGAACGACTTGAAGAAGCCCTGTCAAAATAATTACCTTTCACTACTCAAAGAAAACTGCTTATTTAACGCTATTTCTTCTAAGAGTTGAATAATTGCCAGACATTTATTTTAATTGCCGTGCCTTTTAAATCATCGTTCATAAGTTATAAAAATTAACCATTTTTGTAAAATATAGTTAGTTACCATGTTATAAAATATGGTAATTATTAAATTGTATTTTAATTATCATGCTATATAACAGGGTCTGCTGTAGATTTCATCTTTATCCTATTCACTTAAATACAACTTTTATAATTCCTAATATAGTGTCTTTTCTCAACAACCGCCTCTATCGATCTCCAAATACACTTCTCCCAGAGCAAAGGTGCAGACGATGGAGGATAAAAATTAACTTATTGAAATGCACATATGTAAATTTTACACTTCATCGCCGCTTCATCCGGCACAGTACGACACCTCGGTTTCACCTCAGACAAAATACTCACATGTAACTAATACAGAAGAATTAAAAGACAAGAAGTAGCAGGAAATTGAGCCAACTATACACAAAAAGTAGCACTTCCAAACTATCAATCGAAACTAGTGATTTACAAGACTATCATCAGACCTAGTTGGGTATATAGAGATGAACTGTGGGGGACAGCAAAACCTTCAACATCAAACTCAACCAATCCATTCAATCTTAAGGTCTAAGTACCATACCTAAGGCCATCCTTACTACGATTCAAATATATCCCAACACCACGATCACCCTACGACCCTTTCGTAATTGACCTTATATCAACCAAATTTTCCAAAATACACATGAACTTATCCTATCATACCAAATCCTCCAGTTCAATCCTTCTCCAGGATGTGCATCATTTGTATGTCTAGAGATATAACTATATTTTTGTGTGATATAACTAAATTTTTCTTTAATTATATATTTCTATTTTACCAACAGACTTACAAATCTAGCCTAAAATATACCTTAACTTTTTTTTCTCAATTCTGATACTAAACGTATTTTTCAGAGTTAAATATTAAATTCAGCCATAGTAATTAACAATTATCAGGTAAAAAGTAAAATTAAAAAAAAAAAATCAGAAATTAAGTTTTGAAAAAGATGTAAATATTTTCTGAGTTGATTGCCATAAAATTAATTAATTATTGCCTCAGACATAACTCGAGGTTTTTATAATAAAAATTCGTTGCGATTAAAACAAACTTAAACGATTAAATATTGAGAACAAATAAAAATAAAATACCTGTCAGTTATTCTGGGACAAGGGGATGTAGGCCAGTTAGAATTACCTGAAACAGATAAAAAAATGTTTAAATCTCTTTACGATTCTTGTTATACCTAAATAAAAATCATTTGAAAAGCTACTGAATTAAGTATATTTTATTCCTTCAGGGAATTTAACAACTCTTGACATAAATGAACCGACAGAATGATAATGGGGCAGAAGTCGAGAAGCGGATTATAACCGATATTAGCTGCTATTTTGGTCCTCAGAAGCATCTACGTTGTGGTCTCCTGTCTAAATCCTGTAAGGTCAAACTACAAAACTCTCATCCGACTAGTTCTCACATAAGCCTCAGAAAACTGGATCCTGGCCCAAGCACACGAACTCTCTCTTTTGAGATTTGAAAAGAGAGTCCTTAGGAGAATATATGGTCCAGCTTTGGTAGATGGAGAATGGAGGCGCCGGTCCAACAACGAATTGAGACTACTTAATAAAGGACTGAACGTAGTACAGTTTATAAAATTAGCGAGACTGAGGTGGGCCGGACATGTGATTAGGATGGGGCAGGATGAAATCCCAGCCATAGTTCTCAGGGAGCGAATCTATGGTGTGCGAAGAGCAGGGCGACCATAACTTCGGTAGGAGGACTGCGTAGCTTCGGACGCCCGGACCATAATGGATGTCAGCAATTGGAGGATAGCAGCACTTTGTGGTGATCTGTATGAATTATTATTAAATTATTAAGGAATTATTATGAACTTATAACTTATAAGAATTATTATAGATTTAAGCATTAACAATTGTAACATTGACCTGCGATGTCTTTAATGTTGGATCTGCGATTATTTCAATGTTTATTAAATAACAAAATGTCATTGGTCGGACGAAGTCAAGGAGAAGAGAGGGGGTAAATTGGCACACAACAGTTTTTTCTTAATTTCGTCACTCTCGTTCCTGTCCTCAGCCAAGGTGCCCCAGCTCCTCTTGCTTCTCTCCAGACTATTGTTTCAGGCTTTTATCAGACATTATTAAGTATTTGATGAATGAATATTATTTGCATGTGTATGTATATATATATATATATGTATAATTAGAAAATATATTTTATTTTGGGTCCCTTATTTTTTGTAACTGGCTTATTGCTTCTCCTATTTTTCGATCCACGAACCTTTTGAGCCCATTTAATATTTTCAGGGAGAAGGGCCATTACAACTTGATAGAGAAAAGAGCCTCGTAGTCGAGCCTTGGCCTGCTCTAGCATCGACCGCTATATATCGGAAAGAATATTCTACGCTAAACCTTGTTTTCATAAACCATATTACGTTAATTATTATTAGTTTCTATTATGCATATACCGATTACTAGATAAAACAATGAGCAGTATTCTAGTTCTATAGATTATAATTTTTAAATTTCAGAAACAATGTGCAAGCCATGCAATTCCTACCAACTGCATGGTTGTAATAATGATAATAATATCGGCTTTAGTTAAGTCTGGGACATATACAGGTATTGTAAGCTATTACAACAATGTCTTAGAGTGAAAACTAATTACGTTTAATTAATTATTACAAGTAATTTAGTTGGTGAGAAAGAAGAAAACAAATGTGAATTACCTACAATAACAATATTTTAAGAACAGATTAGAAGAAAAGAAAGAAAAAAAAATTAAAATAAGTTAACAATAATTATATAAGAGAAACAATTTATGGTTACATATATATCAAATTTATGCCAACAAGAAAACAAAAATGAAGAAAAATTAAACGTTATTATCGTGGATATATAATCCAAGGCCACCACCCCTGCGGTCAGATCTGCCATGACGTATGAGAGAATAGTTAGGAAGGGATACTTGGGTGGAAGAAATGAAATGTTTGAGCCAGGTTTCGGAGACAGCTATGATATGGTAAAAATTATCTAGGAAATATTTCTCAAACTCATCAAAGTGTGCAATAAGGGATTGTGCATTAACGTCACAACAGTTCAGAATATTAGTCATTACTGAGGATGTGGGGAAAGAAAAGTCAGGAAAATATGATACGGATTGAGGGATAAAGAATGCAAGCTTTTGAAATAGTTTTCAGATTGAGAATTAAATAAATGGTGAATAAAATAAATGAATGATGAGATGATAGTTGCGAAATAAATACAAATTAAATTTTTAGAGAAATATGAAAAAATAAAACAAATACGTAACATTGAATAACTGTTGTTAAAATGAAGGAAACTAGATAGATGAAAACTAAGTTTGAAATAAAATAGCATGTCTTATGTACCTAAATGAAGATAGAAATATAAAATAAGTATGAAAGTAAAAAATACGGTATAAAAAACAAAATTAAAATGTTGTTATGTATAATAAATGACGAAGTTGAATCAAAATTAAGAACCTACTTCAGTTTTGAATTTTAAATACGCTATTTAAACATTATTAAATATCTACAAGCCCGGTAAACAAGTGGTTAAGTCTAATTTTCTCCAAAATGAGTTTCTTGTACTTGAGTAAGCGGAATCGAGTTATTTTCGTATAAAATGAGGGGTAAGTAAGGCATTGGCTTGAAAAGGACTGCTTATTACTGCTTATATTACAACACCATTTCAATCCAAGAACTACGAGGTTGTTACGATTCCGGTTATCTGAGTGCAGTTATTATAATGTATGTATGACAACAATTAATTCACCAATGTTGAATAATTTATTATAATTTTTAAAGTCGTTCTAGCATAAAATCGGTTATTGTATATCAAAGCTGAACTATCTTTATTGGATATTAAATAAAATATTGTAATTTTATAGTATATTTTTATATAGTATAATTGTGTTAATTACTCTAAATTAGAGTTTTGAAGTAATAAACTTTTATAGTAAACACCAGCCGAACGAAAATGTGCAATAAAGCAGAGTAGGAAGTAAGTAGATGAAGCATTAAGCAAATGCTGGTTTTACTGCCCTCAATGCCATTTTATTTCCTCAACGTTCACTCAGCCATTTCACAATTGCTTTTTACAATTTACCTTCTAGGAAACCAATCCAATTTATTTCGAGTTTACCTAGGATATCCATATAATTTTATTTAACTAAGAGCCTATTTATGAATATTAAACTATCTCGAGGAAATAGTGGTAATAATTGCCTCCTATACAACTACAAACCATCAATCTTGTTGTTGCTGTTGGGTTCCGTGGAGTCTGTGTTATTTCTATGGTAACGGTTGTGTAAGGAGGTGATTTATACGGAATCGCACTCAACAACCTTGTTTTCCCCCAATATAAGACCAACTATTTGTGTGAGCTCTCAGAATTGGGTCCAGATCCACACGGTCCATCCGTGCCGGTTAAAAAGGACTAAATAAATTATCTGCCATAGTCAGAATTAAACCCGGGACCTTCGGCAAAGGAACTCAGCCCTTTACACATCCAACTGTCCCATTCCATATATCTATAATAATTAAAATTACCGTCCATACACTATTATTTGAGCAGGAAATGCATTGCTAACTTTTAAACTTTATATGGTAAAATAATAAGGAGGCCGTGAGGAATGACATAGTTGAATAGTAAATCTCAGCAACCTCGTAACTGAAACGTAACCTAAAAAAATTGTAAGTATTTAGTTCCCTTGTATATTCCATTGCTTAAAAAATATATTCATTGAAATTTTTAAATGTGTTATAATAAGACAAAAAATAAATAGAATGAGTGTTACAAAATGGGATCGATAACGACATATAGAGAAACTACCCAGAATTAGTACTTAAATAGCAAATTGAAGTTGGAAGGACGCTAGGCCAACTTCTTTTCAGACGTCTCGGAGAACAATGATTCCCGATAATTCTAACCATAAGAGCTAGAACTACTAGTTTGGGTTCCGTGGAGCCTGTGTTATTTCTATGGTAACGGTTGTGTAAGGAGGTGATTTATACGGAATCGCACTCAACAACCTTGTTTTCCCCCAATATAAGACCAACTATTTGTGTGAGCTCTCAGAATTGGGTCCAGATCCACACGGTCCATCCGTGCCGGTTAAAAAGGACTAAATAAATTATCTGCCATAGTCAGAATTAAACCCGGGACCTTCGGCAAAGGAACTCAGCCCTTTACACATCCAACTGTCCCATTCCATATATCTATAATAATTAAAATTACTGTCCATACACTATTATTTGAGCAGGAAATGCATTGCTAACTTTTAAACTTTATATGGTAAAATAATAAGGATGCCGTGAGGAATGACATAGTTGATTAGTAAATCTCAGCAACCTCGTAACTGAAACGTAACCTAAAAAAATTGTAAGTAATTAGTTCCCTTGCATATTCCATTGCTTAAAAAAATATTCATTGAAATTTTTAAATGTGTTATAATAAGATAAAAAATAAATAGAATGAGTGTTACAAAATGGGATCGATAACGACGTATAGAGAAACTACCCAGAATTAGTACTTAAATAGCTAATTGAAGTTGGAAGGACGCTAGGCCAACTTCTTTTCAGACGTCTCGGAGAACTATGATTCCCGATAATTCTAACCATAAGAGCTAGAACTACTAGTTAACTAGGAGTTTGAGTAGGGATAAAGTTTGTCACGACGAAACTGATATAGTTTGTCAAAAGTACATATATATAAAAATGTATTCACCACGGAGAATAAACATTTGTGTTATCCAACTATTTCACTTAACGTTTTACAAAATCTAAGTATTCACCCCTTTGTGGTATTGATTCTATTTTACTGAAATCATTTATGAGGAGTTAGAAGCTGAGTTTTACTGCCCAAGTTTCGGGAGGCTTGAATGATGGGCTTAGATGTTTTGTTAGAAGTTAGCAGTTCTTTTTTTCTGTTTTTTTTTTGTGTGTATGTGTGTGCATTTGTTTTGTTTTTAAAACGCAAAAGTAATTTTTTTTTCAGTTAAAAAAAAGCTAACCGCGTTCAGGTAAATTTATCCTTGGTTGCAATACTGTTTTCCCTTTTATATGCCAGACTAAGTTGGATGTTGGATGCGAACCCTATCGTTAAAGGTGTTTTGGAATTGTTTTTTGGTGGTAATTCGTGGACGGAACTTAGTATTACTTCTCCTTCATTATATTTCCATAAAATATAACATGTTTAAAAAATATAGGTTAACTCCATCATAATAATATATTGGTTTTCTGTACTTTAATCCATGATCTCCTTGGTATTATCTACGGACAGTTGTAAGAACATTTGTGTTTAAATTTTATAATTTAATCGAAGAACATTAGGTGTTGCCCTATCCTTAGTCCTTTTCAATATTTCTCTTTTCAACATCGTCTATTATAAATCTCATTTCCAAAGTAATTTCCATTTCCATTTGAGCTATTTCGCTCCGGAGTATGTTCGAAACCATCACAGAGCCACAATATATCAGCAGTTACCTAGTGGCAGATCAGGGAATGCCTCGAACGCCCTAATTGCACAGACCGCTGGAGAATGTGGCCATTGTCTCTGGAGAAATCCCACTCCAGCGACTGCGGCTTCCTTGGTCGACTCTAAATTATATTCTGGAGCCTGACGTGTAGCAATCAGGCTAAGTGGCTATGGGATGGCTGCCCCTCGGTGGTGGCTCTTCTTCAGCACTGTCAATGGTAATTATTCTTATTTGAATAATATTCCTACGCGATAATAATAATAATGCTTAGTGAACCCAATGGATGTCGATACCACCAACCTATGCTTACTGATTCTGCTAACTTAATCTAAATCAGGTAGAAGTTCTTATCACGATTCTTTCGCCTAAATCTTGGTCTAAGCTCTTGGACGTTTACCAGGCGGTGCAAAGTGCGCCTATCGTAGATTTATTAAGGCATTGTTGTTTGTTGGCATTGGAAAAAACAGGTTGTTTGTGAAAAAAAACCAGGTTCACGGTGTCTAAGGATAGAAGGAGAAAACATAGTGACCTACAAATGCTTACTACTGGAAGAAAATAAAATAATGAGAAATATAAACTGGAAAGTGGTCTTTGGATGACTGTTCGGAAAAAAAAATTTCGAAGAGTTAAAAAAAATCAATAAGTATATTATCTGCATACACTGATGTTACTTATCTAATAATTAAAATTTCAATTTATTAATTATGATTTTAATAGAATATTTTTTTTATTAACAAGAGCGTTTTTAAAATTGCCTGTAGGTGAAATGCAGTTATGGACGAAATCTTCGGTAAATTTTAATTTTGGTGATAGATATTAGACATATCAATTAATTATTTTAATTTTCACCATATACTCCAAACATTTAAAAACCTTAAAGCAAAATATAACCTTTACATATCGACCGATTAGCCGTAGCAGCATAAAGTGAAGTTAAATGAACGAACAACAGCATATACATATAGAAATATTATCAACACACACATGTTCATGTGCAATTACTGCAATTAATTTTCATGAATATTTAAACTTCCTGTATTTTTTCCCACAATGTTTAAATATCCAGTTTATTCAAAGTGAAAACATGTTTGTAACGCTCTTCTGTCCCAGGAATAAAGATAGAAATCGTATGAGTTATTGAAGAAAGCGGGGGACATGAGAAATAATCAAAACTTCTGCCATTATCTCCCAGACTGTATCTTTTTAAGAACCAAGTTTCTGTTAACATTTCCTTTTAGTTGATGAACGATATTCTTATGCTTTTTTCTCATGCAACAATTCATTAACACTCAGTACATTTCCAAACTGGGTATGCCGTAGGTGGATCGCCATGTACATGAAGTCAATTCCCGGCTGTAAAGAAAAATAATTTATCTCCCTAAGCCGGTCTTGACTGAAGGAACTAGAGATCGGTAACCCACCATCCTACCGACCAACAGTCCTCCATCAAGTAATTTTGTTGTCTGGTTTGTTTTTAGGAATAAATGTATTGTAAATTTAAATATGTATACAGAAATTATATTAATATATTTGGAAAACAAAAGTTTTAACTTTCTATTTATTTTGTCAAAAACATCCAAATACAAAACCAGGATGCAAAACATAAACATCAATGACAACCAAATAATATGTTTTAGTTGTTATGCAAAGTTAATACCGTATAGAAACAGAATATTATAAAAGTTATAGGTATTTGTATCGTGTTTAACCATACATCATCCCCGCTGTAGTATACCCCCTAGAAAACAGCCTGCTCAGAGCTCATTCCAGCCTCAGCAATCTCAGGGAACAGACATCCCAGCTTTCCAGCCACAGCAGTCAGCCTCCACAACTGAAGCCCTACTGACAACCATCTTAGCCCGTATGGACCAGATGATGCACATGAGGTTGAAGATGATCAACAGGGCCTTCGAGAACAACAGAGGAAGTGACTGAACACCACGTCATCAACTATAATATCAGAGGTCTGCTCTCCAAGTTGGCTGAGGTTGAGATACTACTGCAGGAACACCGGCCATCGTTAGTGGCAATGAGAGACATCATGTTGTCCGCCTCGGATCGACTATACACTTACCCTACACACCAGGGATTCAAGCGAGTGTCGCCATACTAGTCCGAAATGATGTGCCCTCTAGGAGAATTCCTAACCCTCTACTACTACTAACCCTACTCCCTAAACTAATGGTACTCACATAGTCACAATTGACGTACGGTTCAAAATCCGTTTCACATTCAGCTGTGTCTATAGGAGGCCACAAGCTGTACATGCAGCTATGAATTTGTTGTTGAAGCACGCCCAGGCTGTGAGCCAATACATAGTCCTAGGAGGCTTCAATTTTATGCACACCCGCTGGCTATGTTCCAACATTGACACACGGGGAACCACCATCACCAAAACTAGGTTGTGCGTCTATCATCCCGGGGTGCATACTTTTAGGCATGCAGCCCGACACGGATCGACATCAATGCTGGACCATCTTCTTACCAGGGATTCGCAAACCGTTACGGATTGCACTGCACTCCCGTACGGACCATCGGATCACGGGCCCATGCTCTATACTTACGAAGGTAACCCCTCAGACCTCTGCCTGCGAGTAAGTACCTTTTGCACAAGGCAGACTGGAAAGGTTACAGAGCCAGCATTGTGGAAGATCTTCCCACGATCACCCATATCAGTACAGTGGAGGAGGTGGACAGGGCGGTTGGTGTCATCACCATTGCCATGTAGGCCGCGACAAACCAGCATATCTCAAAGTTCAGTCCTTTACCCAACGCCGTCAGGAAACCACCGAAACTCATCTTAGCTCTCATAAGTCAGTGGAATAACCTGAGGAACATTGTCCAGCCATCTCGTGACTACGGGCTAAAACCTGCCATCAATGCGATACCTCGGCAGATAGCCGGCCTCATGCGAGACTGGAAAACATCCCTGTGGCATGAGCAGTTGCGTCGGACTCACGATGACCCCCGTCAGTTCTGGCGGCTCGTCAAAACCAACGTAACCAAGAGGAGCGGAGTATTTCTTTCATCTGGAGGCAACCTGATGACGCCTTGGGAACAGGCTGAACTTTTGGTGAAGGTTTCTGAGGAGAGGGAAGCTGTTCGGCTGTTAGATGCTCCACCAATCCTGGAAGGACCGCTATTGTGCCCCAACGAGAAGCCCATATTCTCCACCTTCGGTCAGCTCGAGTCAGTACTACGTCGCATGAAAGGTAACATAGCATCAGGATAGGTTGATATCCCCTATGTGATGTTGAAGATGCTTCCTGCTTGCTGCTTAAAGCCTTTCTATTGAACATATTCAATACCTGCAAGAGGATCTCGTACTTCCATGATTTGTGGAAACAAGCCGTCCAAGTGCCACTACTCAAGCCTGGGAAGAGTGGAGGACTACCTGAATAATATCGGCCAATCAGCTTGCTCCCTCTCGAAGCACTGCAGAGAGAACAACATCATCCACCCTAAGCAGACTGGTTTCAGGAAACCAGAAAACTCCTCTCAGGAGAGGAGTCGCCTGTGACCACCACCTGGCTAAGCTGCAGACGCACACCACATGCAGATGAACAGAGCTCACATGAGCAAAATATTTGAGAGAATGGTTCACCATCACATGTCGAAGCACTGCAGAGAGAACAATATTATCCCCCCTGAACAGACTGGTTTCCTGAGAGGAGTCGCCTGTGACCACCACCTGGCTAATCTGCAGACGCACACCATAGAGCACATGCAGATGAACAGAGCAACGGCGTTCATTTCACTGGACTGCACCCAGACCTTTGATTGTTTGTTTCATAAGTTGTTACTCCGACATTTGGAAGAGTTTAGCTTTCCCGCCACTCTATGTCATCTGATCCATCTCCAGGCTATACCATCTGCTCTTATCGCCGCAGCTCTCCCTGAGGTTGAAATTACAAATCTACAAGTCCATCATAAGACCTACGTTGCTCTATGGTGCGCCACTACTACTACTGAGATACCTCTACAAAACTACGCTGAAGCGCCTGCAGCATTTCCAGAATACCATCCTTAGGAAGGTCTTAAGTGACACATCGCTCAAGGGAGCTCTTAACACCACCATCCGGTAGGAGCTTCGACTTCCCTCGGTGCTTGAGTACATAGGTCGGAGGCACATACAATTTTTTGATGGGCTGAAAACTTGTGGGAACCCCCTATTTTGGGACTTAATACCATCCCCCAGACCTGGGAGATGGCAGGGCAGTGTCCCCTTGATCGATGTGCTTACATTTGGTCTAGGAATGGGGTAAGTATTACCTTGTCCATATCCTTCCTTCCTTTCCCTTCTTTCTTCCTCCCCTTTCTTCTTTCTACAACTACTTCTTGATTCCGCTAAACGGTCGCTCCCTGTTTTCTATTGTATAACGTCAGCGGCCTTGAGCCGGTTCGAGTAAAAACCGCCTTCAGCGGACTCAGCCCATTGTAACGCCTTAAAATACCGAAAGGTAACAGAAGGCTTTTGTTTAGATAGAAGCATTCGCATGTATTTATTGTAAATTTGTATTATATTGTAAATAATTCGTAAAATGGAGGATGTGAAAGAAAAGAAATCGTTTTTAAACCTAAAATATACTGTAGCTTAAAGTTATTACGCACACATTAGTAATTATTGAAGTGAAGGAAACAGTAGTTGAATAAATCGACATTTTTTCCATTATTAACCCACAGGTACTGGAACATGTTCCTTGGGACCTTAAGGTAACTACTTTCTGGAATTTCTCTCAATACCGATTATGGGAAATCCCAGTATGACTCAGTACCTTCCTATCTTAACCTTATTGAATGTTAAAGCGGAAGGTTGGCTCGAAAGTTTGTTCACCAAAAATAAACAACACCAGGTCCAACGGACCATACCACAGTATTGTTGGACTTATATGATTGTTCGATTGATCAAAGTAAGCTTTCATTTAATGTTTTGTATTTATTAGTTTTTCACACGCATTTTCCCCTAGCACATCAAAAATAATTGTATGGGATGATGATCCGAGGTTTCATGATAAAATTCGCCTCTAGTTAGATGACTTGAAGAAAGAAGAAGCTGATATTTTCGAATCAGATCTAGACCGTGATCACAGAGTCCACACTGAAAGATATCACGATACAGAGTTAGAGCAGCAAGATCCTGATGAGGAAACGGAAATGATTCGAAATGAGAGTGCCTATTTTTATTGGAAGAATAAATTCAAATATTCACATAAGCTTCCACGGTCTTTGATATTGTATGTTCCGGTACATCACACGGTCCGTCCCAGAAGAGGAACATATGCACAATAAATTCTGGTAAGCGAGTTTGAGTTCCATCACAAAATATTCTGCAATTACCTGAACGAAGAAATCGCTAAACAGAAACCAACTTACCGAGCGATTTATTAGGCCTAAAAAAATTCACTTCAATATCTGTTGATGGAATTTTCTTGATTACAAGAAACAAGCGAAAGCTTTGTTACATATATCCAAAAAATAAAAATTGAGAAAACATCTTTCTTTTGTGACAAATACAACAAACCCTTATGATGCTTGAAATGCTCTTAAAACCGAGTGTCAACTGCTTGAGATTGTGACAATTTTAATTTTTAAAAGTATTTTTAGTTTCATTAATAGATTTTGTTTGAAATCAAAATTATATCGCAATTTATTTGTTATAAACACGCAAGTTTTAAAAATTGTAGTTTTTGATATCCACTATTTCCTTCATTGATTTTTTTTTTTACTGAAATTTTAAAAAAATATCATATATTCGTGGATTGTGGGAAATGCAAGAAGGTTCATAACGAATAA
This sequence comes from Arma custos, assembly GCA_037127475.1. NCBI lineage: Eukaryota > Metazoa > Arthropoda > Insecta > Hemiptera > Pentatomidae > Arma > Arma custos. Next base: position 50,401,357 of record CM073764.1, on the reverse strand, counting down.
AATGTTTAAATTTTTATTTTGTCTTTATAGATGGATTTTTAAATCAGGTGTTCAGTGAGACTAGTTTTGAGAAAAACAATGTCAGCACTTGAGGGTTAACGTAGAAAAAAACATCCTTTTTATCTGAGAATAAGAAGAATGTGGAGGAAAATCCTTTCCCCAGTCTTATCAACCCGTTCCATCTCAGACCTGAAAAACACGTAAATTATCAAGACTTTATTCCATGATTTTCTTTCTTACTTTTTTTTGTCACTGCCGCACCCCGACTACGGAGACGAATTTATATTCCATTTGCCGTAGGGGATGTTTGTACAAAGCGTTGATGTGGCGAAGTCAATCCAGGGGGGGCCTAGTTCAATATTGGTCGAGGTTGAAGCAATCAGCACTCGACCGGCGATTTGCAGGTCCCCCGCTACAAAGTATTTCCTCAAACATTCTGAGTGAGCCTATGAATCGGAAAGCAAACTCTCTACATTTGAACCTTAATGTACTTATATCCTTAAAGTAAAAAAATTAATTTAAACGTGAATTGAATGAATGATGATTGGCCCGTAAATAAAACAGAAAAAAACTATATTAGTTAGTTACGAATTATATAATTGAGGAGGTGAGTTGCAAACCTCGTTTGTTCCATAGGAACACGTTTTTCAGAAAACTCAAAAAACTTACCTCGTCTCGTAGAGTGGCCAGATAAAAAATTTTTTTTTTGCTTTCGAAAAGTACAGCTTCCCTGTGGAAGTGAGCTTGGAATGAAAAAAATTACTGATTTAATGATAACAAAAAAAAAGTAACTCAGTATGAAATGAGAAAGTTTTTTCAAAAAAATGGAACGAACGAGTTTTGCACCTCACCTACTCAATTATTTAATATCATATTGACAGGACCAGCAATCTTATAGACTTTAACCAGGGATAAGTCTCCTTCATTTATTTTACCCAAGATCAGTCCCTTGCATTCCCCTCATATTGTGATTCCCATCACTGTTGCATTTTCATTTCAACTTATAATTATTTAGGAAACGGAATCAAGGGATATAATTATCACTGGAAAAATAAAAATATTTTACATTTTATTAACAAATAAAAAAAAAGCCGCACTGAAAACAATTATTGGAAAGTTAAGATTGAGCCTATGAATGAGTATGAGCCTATGAATATTATTTTGCTGTGAGGGAAATGCCGCAGTCAATACAAATATTGGAACGTTAATTGTGTCCTTATAAGGGAAATCCCGCTTTCCTTATCCCCACACAGATCTTGAAGTAAACTTGAGACTTCCAAGTCATATATCTCTCAGCCCGTACTAAGAATATGACAGTTTTGAACATGTCTATCCATTGGATGCCTATTCAATACCAGTTAGACAACATCTTAATGGAAAAGGATGGTTTGTTTGATATTTATAATTAAATTATGATCTGTGTGAGGGAAATGCTCACCGGGACAACATTCCCGGTTAATTACAAAATATGATATTTATTCCAAGGATTTTAGTCTCCTGAAAATTGATGATAAAGTAAGTTACCTCGTTTTCAGGTGTAATCTTCGAATATAACAATTAATTCAGTAAATGAATATACAATTAATGACTGTAATCGTGGACTTTAGATGTATCGATATCGATCATATTGTGTAACAAAGCCCCGATGACACCGAAAGTGTAGTAACTAGATATAGTAGCTGACTAGTAACTAACAAAGCGGAGTGGAACCAGACACCTTCGCCGGCAGCGCCATAGCAACGGTTCGTTAGTCAGCCACCGGCTTTTGTATCGCCTTACACCTGCCTCGGAGTGTGTGGCTTTTTGTCCTATATTTAACAATACTTTATTACAAACAATAAGTGCCTGTAATAAGTGTCTTTTTTAAATAAAAAAATATTGGAAATAATTCCTGTTATTCTCTTTTGAATCAGCAATATCATAATTTTAAAAAATACATCCCGTGTCCCTACAACCCCTAAAGTGTATTAGTTACTTGTAGAGACGGTACTGTATTTAAAGTAACGGTTATGCAGGTAGGTGATTTGGCCGAATACACACTCCACCGCCAATTTCATCCCAATTTTCAAAACATTAAATATATATGACACAAATATTAACTCCGAGAAAATTTCAATTTTCAAATAATTGGAACAGGAACCATGAAAAGTCATGTAGCCTTTCTTTTGCTTCACTATATTAATTGGGATCCTGGTGGTGAATTGCTAATTCGCTTACCTCATGTATTTTCCTTCCGTCCAGGTGATGCTTGTACTGACGAAATTTGGAAACGTTTACTTGTTTCCTTTTATTTTTTTATGCGAGGTAATTTTTTTGTACATCTTCTTATTCTGCCATCTCTTCTACCGTGCAGTGTAGAGATGTTTGTACAACAGCGCCTCCGGCTATCGCTCATCCACTCCCTTTTTCATTCAGGAAGTTATTCTCCAAGGCACTCTTCCCCTAGGTCTTTTTCCTATTGTATTAACCTCCATAGCCTTCTTTGCTGAGCGGCAGTCATCCATCCTTATCACCATCGAAGCTGTCGCATCTCAATCAGCCGATTGAGGGGTTCTATTTTGAGTGCAGTTCGTTCCGTCCTGTTTAGTATCCTGTCCCTCATGGTCTTCCCCATTATTTTTCTCAGCTACCTCATTTTCATGCTTTAGAGTTAGCCACGATCAGAGTATTTTAGGGCCCAGGATTCACTGCTATAAGTAAGGATAGGAACGTACGTCGAGTGATAAATAGCCAATTTATTAGCTTTTAAACGCCAAAAAAAAAAAAATATTTGATTGCCGCTACTGGTAGATAAGCTCAATTATCAATTTAAACTGCTATCTCGCTACACCCATGCTATACTCTTAACCTTTTTTTAACCATAATTCATTTTCTGATCCTTGTTGCTAGTTTTTTCCTCTGATGAGGCACAAGAATTAAGCAAATTATAAATAATTTACTCATTGGTATTGCTATGTGTTGTCGGCACCATGAAAGCGATGAGGAGTGGGGGAAATGTGTCATGTCGGGACACATGAAGGGGAATGTGTTTGCACAAAGAGCAGACCTTTTGTTCCCCTTATGGAGCATTTATAGTCCAAGTTGGCGGAGAAAGAAGAAAAGGGGGGCAAGCAAAACTATGCTGAGGAAGACACTGTTGACACGGACACGGAGAAGACGAGGCCGGAGAAGCAATGAGGACTGGCTACACAGATTCTGCGGAAGAAGGAGCCGGCGAACAACCCGGATCCAGAAGATGGAGAGTCTCGGAAGCGGCAAGGCGAAGACCGACCTGTAGCCCAATCTACTCTTGTTCACAGATAACTTTAATTTATTCCTGTAAGGTATTTTATGGCAATCCCTTTTATATATCAACATCTGAATCATTAACCTTGTTTAAAATTGAATGAATAAACGATACTTATTGTAATTCTATTGGTGCTTACATAAACATAGCAGTATATAATTCAGTAGAAGTCGCTGGTAAGAAAAACCCTCTATAATCCGCATAATCATTAAATTTCTGAATAGGTTATGAAATATAGGACCTTCTTAGTCAAAAGTGTTAATGGAAAAGTATTGTATAGTATAGACCTTGTGTCACTTAAAGAGTACATACCTTAATCTACTGTCTTGAGGGTTGAAACTGACGTTATCAGTTAATCGAATAGTAAATATAAAATTGAAAGAAAATTAATGATGGAGAGAAGGATATGGTTTATTTGATATCAAATCACGGTTACTGAATGAGTGCTCATATACAGTAAAAAAACATCAAAATATAGTAGTGGAAATCGAATCACTAATTTAAAATGGCTTAAGTAGAAAACCTGGCAAGTTAAGTTCATGGTAAAAGTGGAACGCTGTCTCTGGTTAGCGTCTTTATGGAATATGGTATATATATTTTTTCTAATATGTTTTATTTTATTATTCTCTTATCGTCCTGATTATGTTTGAACTGGAGAATTATTGACAGACAATTTATATTTCTGTTATTTTAGATATTCAAGGCTTCTTGAATATTTAAAAAAAGATTTTATTAATTTATATACCCCACATCTATGTGTATAAATAAATAAATAAATATATATTACAGAGAGAGAGCCTTCATCTCGGAATCCGCTTTCCCAAATTAACGGAATTAGCTCTTATCAAAATACACCATATTTTATAGATAATTCAAACAATTTTTTATCACAATTTGCTTTGATTTCAGGATAAAAAGTAAAAAAAAAAAAAAGCGAAATTCTGTTGGCCGGTTTGATGTAATTAGTTTTTTTATTTCAGCAGCTTCAACCTTGTCGCGAATATTGACGGTGTGCCATCCGTGTCGGAATTAATTGAATGTAAACGAATTGTGTGTGGGGAGGAAGGGAAGAGAGATGGTCCTGGAAAACCGGAAAATAGGCTGTGCTCTCTCGGCTGCGTCGGCGAAAAACCCTTTTCCCTCAAGCAATTATCACTCATATTATTTCATGAGTTCGTAAATTAAAGCAGGCTTTGTTAGAACTTAATAACCCAGAAGAGAAGTAACGTCGATTTCTTTGAGATATTTAAAGCCATATTTGCAGCAGTTAATTTAAATGTATGTGTGCTGTATACAAATAAATCTATAGTCACAATTTTCTTTAAATTCAAACAGATTTTCTAGAATTTATAAGAGACACTCAACTTTGATCAATTGTCTAATCAAAGAAGCACAATTACTTGTTACTTGGATTTTCAGGTTATTAATAGTAACTTTTATTTGTTAACAATATTTTGGTATTTACTATCTTAAAACTTAATTTTCTATGTTCATAATTAATCCATTAGTATTTTTAGTAATTATATGTAAAACAGAAATTATTGTACGAAATGATTCTGGCTGTGCTTAAAATATTAATTTTCATTCATATTGTAATTATTATATTTTTTTTGTTATAAGTTTTATAATTTATGATTTCATATTTAATCCTAAATTTACTCTAATTAAATAATAACGTATAAGTTATTAATTTAGTCTGTGTGTATATTTTTAATTTATTAATTTAATTTAATTTAATTTGTTAGAGACAGGCTGGGCGTGACCGAAGGAGTTCCGGAGAGGATTGGAATGAACAGGCTGCGATGGTACGGACACTGCCAGCGGATGCCAGAACGTAGATGGCCGAAGAGACTTTTGCTGTGGGAACAGCCAGGCAGACGAAGAAGAGGAAGACCCCGAACCCGGTGGAAGGACTGCGTGTAAGAGATGGCCGGCAGGGGACTTGAGGAGGATGACTGGTGGAACAGAGAAAATTGGAGGGACGCTCTGACTTAACCAGGCAACCCATTGAGGGAAAAAACCTGTAAAAGTAAGCAAAGTAAAGTATTATATTAACTTATACCTAAATGCATATTAATGTAATTTTATAAATAGATCTTTTAATATAAATTCACATATAATATGCTTATTTATTTACAATGGCGCATGTCCTAGTATCAATAAACGGTCTCTCCTTAGGGTTACCATGAGGGAAAAAAAAGAGAGAAAATATATATATATATATATATATATATATATATATATATATATATATATATATATATAAGTTACAAGTGTAACCAGGACAGTATTATTGTTAATACCATAATTGTAAATATAAACAATGTAAAACATATAAAAGCAGGATTATGAGACAGAATAAAGCAGTATTGTTTCAGAAGCCTAACAGTGTGTGTTATTTCGTTCCTTTTAATCTTTTTTTTATTACTATCCGTGTCACGACGCTTAAGTGGTGCCGAAACCCGGGAACTTGTGAAAAGAAAACCAGGTTAAAGATTTTTTTTTTTCTTTTCTTCTCTTGATCTCTGTTCAGCACCTTTATTGTGATCACGAGTGAGGTAATAATGCCTGAAGGAAACAATATCCTGAGACCAGCCGTGCTCACGATGGACGCACAACCTCAGCCACAACCACAACCTCAACCACAACCCGCAACACAACCTCCGCTAGAAGCACAGGAATCAGTTTTAGATATAAATCCTAATTTCCCGTTGTTGCCGTCAACTACGCTGTCATTAGCGCGTGCAGACATAGCTGCAAGAGAAGCGAATGAGTTAGAGCGCATGAAGCTTAGGAAGAACAACGCGCGGGATCTGAGGAGAGAGATAAGCGAGCTCGAGAGGTTTGATGGTGAAGTCGGGGAGCTTAATCATTTCCTGAAAGGAGGAGACCGCATCATGTATTACATCCACATTCAGACCGAGGCAAAGGACATAGAGGAATTGGATGCCACTAGACTAAGGGCAGCTCTGGTATGTCGAGTCAGGAGGAGCATACTCAACCTAATCCAGGCCGATGAGGAAACGCCATGGCATGTAGTTAAGGAAAGGTTAAAGAAAGCATTCGGTGGAGGACGATGGGCTCCCGAGGAAGATATGCTCCAGATGTTCAGGGAGTATTGGAAACCTGGACAAACACAGGGGCAATATGCAGCAGTTCTGTTAGCGCGATACAATAAAATAACAGAGAAACTACGTGAAGTGATGGAAACGGAGCAGGTAGAGGCCAGAATGGATTTTCTGTCCAGAATCCTGAAGGTCCAGCTTGCTAGAGATACTGGCAGAAAAGAAGGGTTACCGCGAGACAAATCGTTTCTGGAATGCGCCCAGGAGATGGTTGACTCAAGTGCAAGAGAAGAGGAAGCCAGACACAGCGAAGAGGTAGAAGCAGGATGGAGTAGGGTTACGTATCGTAGACCCGAGATACATCGAAATCGGCCAAGATTAGAAGCTGGGAGAAGGAGAGAACCCGAGAAGTATAGGAAGGAGAGGTCGTTCGCAAGAGACAGGCGACCGGGGACAGATAGAAGGAGTGGAAGAAGGGAAGATAGAAGGTGCCACGAGTGCGGCAAGACGGGTCATTTGGTGGCCCAATGCCCTCGCACAAGGTGCTTTGAGTGCAACAGCGAGGGGCACATGGCACGACAATGCCCCTATATAAAGCGAAGAGAAGTAGACCGGGGTGAACCGATGGAGGTGAACATGCAGAGGTTGCGGAGGGACACCGGCAGGAGCCGTAGAGTTGGATCAGCGGATGAGACAACAGAGTCATCGGGTGTATCGGAAACGGAGGAGGAAGAACCAGGTAGCAGTGGACGAGAGCAGCGGAAGGAACAGCGACGAGTAGGGGCGAGGAGCAGGAAGCACGCAGCAATCTGAGGAGGGTGTCTGCGGAGAGGCGACCGCGCTGAGACCTGCAATAATATTAGAGGTGAGTCTTGCTGGTTGCCAATTATTAAGATAAGAGGGGGAGTGCAGTGTTTGGTGGATACGGGGAGTTCCAACACAATTGTGACAAAAGGGGCGTTGGAAAAGTTGTACGGTAACGAGAGGGTACTCCAGGTACGCGAGTGTAGATGCCAATTAATTACTCTGGGCGGGCCATGTAAAGTGGAGGGAGAAATAAACATTGAGATTAATCGGTGGGCAGGGAAACAGGGAGATTTGAACGTCCATGTAGTGGGAGAAATGACTCGGCAATACCAGATGATTATAGGGTGCGACCTGTTGGATCAGGTAGGATCGAGAGTGAGGATTCATCATGGGAAATGGGACATTAGGATCGGGACGCGCTCGTACAGCGGTAGAGGGATTGAACGAGGAAGGGAAACGCAAATCGGGGCTGTAACCAAAATCGATGACTGGAGGGGGGACATACGGAGAGAGTTTCGGGACATTTTTTTTCACGAGGGAGATGTTTTGGGGGTCACGGGCCGGACGGTGCACGAGGTTCCCCTGAAACAGGACAGGATCACATATGTTAAGGAAAGGAGATATCCTCAGGCACTTCGGTCCCATATACGTGAAGAACTCAATTCTCTCAAGGAACAGGGGATCATCGTCGACAGTACGTCGCCGTATAATAGTCCTCTATGGGCGGTTAAGAAGAAGAGTTTACCGGGGGATGGGAAAGACCGGTACAGAGTGGTGGTAGACTATCGGAAGCTTAACGATAACACTGTTGACGAGAGATATCCGATACCGCGGTTCGAGGATATTCTCGATAGGCTGAGCGGGGCGACCATTTTCAGTACACTCGACCTCAAAGCGGGATACCATCAGATTAAGATGCACCCGCGCGATCAACATAAAACCGCATTTAGCTTCGAGAGGGGACATTACGAATTCACGCGCATGCCGTTCGGCCTAAAGAATGCCCCAATCACCTTCCAGCGCTTGATGGACGAGTTCCTCAGAGGCCTAGGAGAGTCCTTCTGTCAGGTCTACATGGACGACCTCCTTATCTTCAGTAAGACAGAGACAGAACACGTGGAACATTTGCGCAGGGTTTTCGCGAAGATAAGAGAGTTTGGCCTCAAGCTGTCCCAAGAGAAGTCGATAATGGGGCAAGAACAAATCACTTTCTTAGGCCATACTATTTCCAGGGATGGGATCAAGCCGGACGCAACCAAAGTAGAGGCAATTCGCAAGATGGTGGTGCCACATGATGTTAAGGGTATTCGTCGCCTGTTGGGAACCCTCAACTATTACAGACGATTCATACCGGACATGGCAGCATATCTCGTCCCTCTGAACAAGCTGCTCAGAAAAGGATCGAGGATAGCAGTCACGCCGATCATGGAGAACAACATTCGGAAGTGCATGGAGAGGCTGCAAGAAAAACCTGTGCTAGCGTTTCCGGATTTTCAGAGACCCTTCGCGTTAACGACGGATGCGAGTGAATATGCATTGGGGGCAGTGTTGTCGCAAGGAGAGGCTGAGGGCGAACGACCGATAGCTTATGCAAGTAGACGACTGACAGACGCAGAGACGAGATATAGCGCTTTAGAGAGAGAGTTACTTGCTATTGTATGGGCAGTGGAGCATTTCCGGCCGTACATCTTCGGAAGGAAGTTCCGAGTACACACCGATCATAGGCCACTCCAATGGATCGGAAGACTGAAAGAGACATCGGCGAGAATAGCCAGGTGGAAGGAGTTCCTGGCTCAATACAACATGGACGTGGTCTACAAACCAGGAAAGGAGAACATTGTGGCGGACTGGCTGTCTCGGGCTATTACAACGAACGCGGTGGAAGAAGCTGGGGAATCATCACGAGACGTACGACAGTTCCTGAGTGAATGGACACCAGAGAGAGAAGGAGGTGAGGCAACGGGAGGTCAAGAGCTACCGTCCGAGGATAGTTCCACAGACGACAGACCGGATAGTATGGAGGAAATAGATGACATCATTAATGACAAGCGGCGTCAAGTAATTTGGAAAACCCGGACATCCGGTCTACTGAAGATCGATTTTGCGAAATGTGGGACGAACAGCGTCATTACAGTATGGTCCCAGCCTGGGATTGGGGATGACCAAATCTGCAGAGTCCTAAAAGATGTATCGAAGCAGGGGAAGGTGCACCACATCTACGTGGGAAACGCTTCTATCTGGGACAAAATTCAGAGGGTATGGAGATCAGAACGCATTGGGCTAGACCGCAGCTTCATTCGCTGTAAACGTATGGTGGAGACCATCAGAGACGAGGAGCGGCAGAAAGAAGTGACCATAGCTCATCACCAAGGGAAAACTAATCACCGGGGGATTTCAGAGACTCTGATGGCATTGCGGCGGAGGTATTTTTGGACCAACATGAAGAAGACGGTGAGTGACATCATTGGAACTTGTCAAGTATGTCTCCGCACGAAATACGATCGCCATCCGCCGAAGGTCACACAAGACGAGACAGCCACAGCGGAGGCGCCGCTCATGGATATCCAAATCGACACATTCACCTGGAGAGGATATAAGTGGGTGACGATGGTGGATCTGTTTAGTAAGGTAGCCATGGCCTATCCAGTACAGGAACGATCGGCGGATGCGGTGTTAGCGGCATTAGGCCGCTGGTTTCAGTTTTACGGGGTTCCAGAACAGATCGCATCAGATAGTGGTCGCGAGTTCGACAACGCAGCAATTCGGGAGGAGATGCGCGTTTTAGACGTTAAATGGCACCTCAACACGCCGGGACATCCTAAAAGCAGGGGATGTATTGAGCGGCTTCACGGCACCCTCAATGAGCATCTGCGGGTATATCAAGGGGAGAAAGGGTTGGAACCAGACGTTGCCATGAGCAAAGCCATTGTTGCGTACAACCATTCTATCCATGCGGTCACGGGGTTCTCGCCGTTTGAGATACTTTTCGGCTTGAGGGAACGTCGGAGAGATTTTAGGGGAGCCACGGAAGACGAGCTACAGATGGTAAATAACCACCTGGAAATGAGAAACTTATGGAACAAGACTTATCGTAAGATTCGAGCCGAGAAAGCAAAGAGGGTGGCGCGAGAGAATTTGGCCGTGCGGGACGTGACAGGGAGAGTGGCGATTGGGACAATTGTGTACCGGAAACTAGGGTCCAATAGAGGAAAAGAACCGTCGCGTTACGAGGGACCATTCAGGGTGACAGTGATCCGGGAACACAATGTGGTTACCATCGAGAGCCTGAATGCTCCACATCGGAGACGGACAGTCCATATCGAACAATTGAAGATCCCAACACGGGAACCGTCGGTTGGGTAGTTACTGGAGTATCCTCCCGTTCATACAGATACGGAGACATGTATGAGCTGTATCTCAGTTTGTAAATCTGTTAATAGTAGAATTAAGATTTTTTTTTTTTTTCTGACCATTTTGTATTGCACTGATTGCGTGCTACATGTGTAAAAGATTTTCTTTCCTTATTGTATTCTCTTTTATTATAGGTAAACCGGTGAGGTGTACAGTTCTCGTATGTCATTTTCTGTTGTTGTGTTAACTTATAAGATTCTATTTTCTTTTGTCATTTTTTTTTGTGTTTGTTTTGTTTTGTTTGTTGTTTGTAAGAGTTTCCGAGGACTGTTCGGAAACTGGCAGGGGGGAGTTACAAGTGTAACCAGGACAGTATTATTGTTAATACCATAATTGTAAATATAAACAATGTAAAACATATAAAAGCAGGATTATGAGACAGAATAAAGCAGTATTGTTTCAGAAGCCTAACAGTGTGTGTTATTTCGTTCCTTTTAATCTTTTTTTTATTACTATCCGTGTCACGACGCTTAAGTTATATACATACATACATTTTTTGCTGGCCTAGAAGAACTCCAGATCACAAAGAGTCGATTCAGTCTTAATATTAAAATAAAATATTTAATGCATCCGTCTTGGACCTTCAGATCAGCATCTAAATTTCTTACGCACCAAGGTATCCACTTCTCTTACTAATAAAATGGGATCTGGATGGAGACAACAGATTACGCGAATAACAGGCTTTACATTCAATAATACAATATTAAACACAAATTTACTTCTTAATAAGAGTAACTACTTTGACTGAAGCCAGTTATAAAGTCTGTTAATAACTTGAAAATCCGGCTATAATATGACAGAGGCAATTTCGCCTTAAGGAACCAGCCGCTTTGAACTTTCCAGTTAGTAGTTGATGACGATTTCGAGGTGTTCAAAGCGTTCGCTGGGACTGCTAATGAGTGAGTATATCTTGAGCATGTGCGTAATTCCAATCTCTCTCTTTATCTACATCGTCCCTCATTAAGGATCTAAAGTGTAATCTTATGAGTTTCAAGTTTCAATTGATGGAAAGATAGATACACTATGAACTTTATCATAGGATAAGATTCCTTTAGAATAACATGTTATACATAATCAACAGGGATCTTATCTGCCCACAATTTTAAAAATATTATATTCAAATATCATATCAGAAAAATGATAAAACTCATAGCAAAAGTAGTAAAATTTTAGAACAATAAAATAAAAATAGATGGGTAAACAAACCCAAAAGCTCAGTGCCGATACCACCAATAGATGTTTTTAATCTGTCATCCTCAGATTATCTTACTAACACAAATCCTTAACGAACTCCCACCCTTCTTTCCTCGGCCTTACGTTCGGATGTTGATAAATCGGTTCAATACTTATCGAGTGCTTAGGAATTTGTTTGTTAGTAAGGTCATAGACTTTTCAAGACCATATCAACCTTTGCAATGCTACCTATATAATTATGTTGAAAAGGTGAAAATTCTGCAACTCCGGCTTTTGTAATTTCAATTCTCCAGGACATTGTTCCTTTTTCGAACCGAATACTCTACATAATACCTCATTTTCCAATACCTTCATCCTTAAACGTTTCATATCCTTATAATATTTTTGACAATATAAAAATAAATGAATAACATAGAATTTCTGCTACTAAAAATAAAACAACAGTATTGGTTACAATTATCAAGTCGGAATAAGAATTATATACACAACACAAGAGAGCTTGCTCAAAGAAATAAAATTATTGGTGATAAAAAAACTTAAAGAGCTCTAAAAATGTTAGTTAAATAAAGTAAATATATCAACCACTATACTGCCGCCATTATTTGTACTATGTTATACAAAAAAACAAAAAAAAACTCTTAAACTCTTCCTTTTTTACGATTGTGATTGATTATTATTTATAATTACTATTATCATGATTTATCTTATTAATTATCATTTTCGTTAGTTGATTTTCTGTATTTGTTTCTTTTTAGTCTAAAGCACTAAAGATCATTTTGGATTTCCAGAAATATTATTGTAATGTGACTTTTCCTGCAATAATAAACAATAAACAATTTTTTATTATTGCTACTCGTGTGAAACAATTATTCTAACTTGGCATGCCAGTTGGAGATTAGACTTCGAAGATTTTTCTGGTTGCTGGACGGGTATAAGTTTTTTTTGTTTTAAGTTCCAATGGGAGTTTGAGGAACATTTTGAAAGATATAGATCCATTAAACACTGTCTTAAGTAGTTTGCAATATTGGGTCAACGAGTTGCTGCTTTTCATCTAATGTATGTATGATCCACTTGGAATTGGTTAAAACATCAGGTACGTAAATTAGCGGAACAACAACTAATAATAAAACTAGGCCACGACCACTCAAGTTTATTAAAAGGAACCAGTTTTAGAGATAAAGATATCACTGCATTGCACAAACAATAAGTAAATGGTCTTGGGAAATGGGAAAGATCTTTGGTGACTAGATTGCGATAGTGACCTGATCTAAGCAAACAACTGCACATTTCACCGCTAGCAATCTGGATAATGGTCAGCAAGGACTTTCAAGACTTTTTCAAATCAGGATTCAGCATTGAGGGTATAGATCCCACTTAGTTCTTCTGCCTCTAAGAGGTACTTTAAGTCTACACGTTTATTTATTCTTCTCCCCGCGCTTTGATTATATTTGATTTCCAAAAATAAAATCGTGCGTAGAATTAATAGCTTTGGAGTTTGGTATATGAAAAAAGAAGTAAAAATTTACATTGTACAGACTAACTGATTTATTCCTTAATTGATAAAGGCTAATATGTTACATTTAGTTAAACCGATATTTCGTGAAGAAGTATTGATTTCATTAACGTTAAAATTGATTTTTTTGTGTGGTCTTAATTTCAATAGATGGATACTTATTATGATAAGATAATTATTTATAATAATTCATTGTTATGGGAGCTATTAAAAAACTAAGAAATTTCAAGTTCGAAATATCGCACAAGGGCATAGGTAAAAAAGTAAATAATTTTTTATTTTAAAATTAACTTTTTATTTCCAATTTTTACCACATATTCCTTTTTTTAAATATTATTAATTAGATTTGGCTCTGATATTCGGCCATTTCATATTCGTTTAAAGAATAATCGTGATCCAAGACAGAAGACATTTCCTTTTTTCCAGAATCGAATAGAACGTTTTTACATTGTTTTTATTTTATTTATAGAACGAGTTCTTCCATAGAATGAATTCTTCTATTCATATTAGAATAGTTGCAGGTAGAAACCTGACCGACCTATTTCTTGCAAATGGACATTTGCTCTTTGTGCAAAAACATTTATTTTTATAATGCCGCCCGGTACGATACTTAGCTATATATATTTTGTTTGTATCTTTTATCATTCAATCCTCGAGATTGGCAATGTGGGTCGATAGGTTCGCAATACACATGTAGTTATATTTCCTTCTATTTTTTTTTAACATTTAAGAATTTCCTAGACAGTTAATATAACTATGGATCTAGTTTTATCAATTAGAAGATATATTATTTCCTATACCTTCTAAATAAAGAAATATTATTTTGTTTTTAACCTATTACTACTGCAAAGGACAAAGGACTACTCAAGACGATTTTTTGGGTAGTTAAAGTATTAAAACAAACTATCCTTTTTGTTTAATTTATAAATTGAGTTTATTATCAGCGGGACAGATTTGCAAAGCTGGATCTGTTTTAGTAGGCCCTTGCTAACAAATCCTCTTTGCTCTCGGCCGGTGTACTAGAGGACTTTGCCATCCAACTGTCCTCCATCAGCAGCAACCATTACTCTCTTGTTAGTCAATAGTAGCTGGCTTATACTACCAGGTGTAATCCCACGCCCTGCTACCTGCTATAATTAGTGGTAAGGATAGGGCTCTTGTGAAATTGGTAATTGTTTATGAGAGTGGCGCATTAATCATGTGCAATAAAGGGCGCTCAATGAGCACATTCAGGCGGGCTGGGCTATTGAGTTGTCTCCTCCCTGTCGGGAGGGATGTGGAGGGAGGGAGGGATGCCGGAATAGATTATCCTCACTCCCTAGGTAACTTATCATCCCTCCCTGTTCACGTCACATAGTCCCTTCTTGCGAGAGACCTAGGTGTGTGCCACAGGATCGATAGCGTGGAGTACCAAAACAAATATCATTTGAGCATATAAGCACAACACTGAATAGTCTGTGTACAATTTTTAAAATGCTATATTTTGGAGAAGTATCCAATTATTTAATAATGAAATAACACTACAATATAATAACAGTCTGTTTATAGTTGTTACATAGAATAAAAAAAAGGATGACTATAACTCACGAAGGATCATGGGTTCAGCACATAGATAGAAACTATACTGTTTATAATTTTTAAATATTTTATTTGAAAAGAAAAGATATGGCCAGGACCGGGACTCGAACCCGGGACCTTCACCTCTCCGTGGTGACAACTTATCCATCTCGGCTATCCTGGCTTCGCTTCACGCCCAGCCATATCCCCTCTTTTTCTTTTCAAATAAAATATTAAAAAAATTATATAATATAAAGATAAAATAAATTATAATAATATTAACGACTTTAAGTCAACTAGATCCAAATTAAAATAATGTTAAAGTAACATTCTCCCCGTGTAGACATCGCAAAGTGCTAGAACACGGAGATGTAGGATCAATTGAAAAGAGGGGATATGGCTGGCCGTGAAGCGAAACCAGGATAGCCGAGATGGATAAGGCGTCACCACGGAGAGGTGAAGGTCCCGGTCCTGGCAGTATCTTTTCTTTTTCAATAAAATATTTAAAAAAATAGTAATTATTAATACAGATAAAATAAATTATATACTGTTTATATCTTGAATAATAATAGTTGACCTTATACATACATGTTTGTCCCGCTTTAGAGGGGTTTCTAGTTGCGCATAGTTGCTGCGATGAAGGTTTCAGATTCGAACCCAGCTCTGGCAGACCAATAATTTTATATTTCAAGAGCCTGCAATGAGCCCATTGACATCAAGAGTATCTTCTGGGGGTCAATCTAATAGTTAGACCAATCTATAGTTAGGTACTTCTTATTTAGAAAAAAATATGCATTAGCCCGATTTCCTTTTTCGGCTGTAGTGGTACAGATTATTTTCCGCAATTAAGGGAGTACATATATAGTGGCTGAGTGAAAGCTAGGAGATTCCGCAGATCCCACCTGATACATCTATGATTGTTAACGGATTAATAATTTATTTGTTACAGCCGGATTCGAACTCGGGACCGACAGCTCTGCGTTATACTTCTTGAACTACTCTACTTCCGCTGAATTAAATAGTGCAAACGCTAGTTCAATATGAGCTAAACATTAAACTATATGATAAAAAATAATATTTAAAAGAAAAAATTATTTCAAAAATTATTTACACCATGAAACTGAAAATTCATTCAGAAATATAACATCCTATATTGTATGATCTTATTCCCGATGAAAATGACTGTAAGGGGGATGTAAAAGTATTTTTAATATAAGATTTGTGGGAGAGAGAGAGGGAAGCTGCTCGGCTGTTAGATGCTCCACCAGTCACGGAAGGACCACTACCGTGCCCCAACGAGAAGCCCACCTTCGGTCAGCTCGAGTTAGTACTACGACACACGAAAGGTAACACAGCATCAGGGCAGGATGTTATCCCCTATGTGATGTTGAAGATGCTTCCTAGGAAGGGTAAAGCCTTTCTATTGAACATATTCAGTACCTGCATGAGGATCTCGTACTTCCCTGATGTGTGGAAACAAGCCGTCGTAGTGCCACTACTCAAGCCAGGGAAGAGTGGGGGACTACCTGACCAATATCGGCCAATCAGCTTGCTCCTTCACATGACCAAAATCTTTGAGAGACCGGTTCACCATCACATGTCGAAGCACTGCAGAGAGAACAACATCATCCACCCTAAGCAGACTGGTTTCCTGAGAGGAGTCGCCTGTGACCACCACCTGGCTAAGCTGCAGACGCACACCACATGCAGATGAACAGAGCTCACATGAGCAAAATCTTTGAGAGAATGGTTCACCATCACAAGTCGAAGCACTGCAGAGAGAACAACATCATCCACCCTAAGCAGACTGGTTTCCTGAGAGGAGTCGCCTGTGACCACCACCTGGCTAAGCTGCAGACGCACACCACATGCAGATGAACAGAGCTCACATGAGCAAAATCTTTGAGAGAATGGTTCACCATCACATGTCGAAGCACTGCAGAGAGAACAACATCATCCACCCTAAGCAGACTGGTTTCCTGAGAGGAGTCGCCTGTGACCACCACCTGGCTAAGCTGCAGACGCACACCACATGCAGATGAACAGAGCTCACATGAGCAAAATCTTTGAGAGAATGGTTCACCATCACAAGTCGAAGCACTGCACAGAGAACAGCATCATATCCCCCCTGAGCAGACTGGTTTCCTGAGAGGAGTCGCCTGTGCCCACCACCTGGCTAAGCTGCAGGCGCACACCATATAGCACATGCAGATGAACAGATCTACGGCGTTCATTTCACTGGACTGCACCAAGGTCTTTGACTGTGTGGCTTATGAGTTGTTACTCCGACTTTTGGAAGAGTTTAGCTTTCCTGCCACTCTATGTCGTCTGATCCAAAGCTATCTCAGTGAAAAATCATTCGTCATACAGGTCGGTAGCAGTTACTTGACTTCTAGCACCACCACCTGTGGAGTAACTCAAGGCTCTGTATTGGGGTAGCAGCATATGCGGATGATATTGGGATTAACGCCACCAGCATGCCCTTAACGATTCACAAAAGGCGTCTGAAACCATAGTGAATGAGCTGAAACTAATTGGCGTCAGGGTGAATCCGTATAAGAAGGATGCCATCGTGACGTCATTTCAGAGTGTGAGTAGGAAACCTCTACCGAAGACTTTTACCGTAGACTGCGAGGAAAGAAGATTATCCACTTCAATACTCTACCTTGGCGTCACCTTTGATAGACATCTCACCTTCTCAAAGCAGGTTCAGGCAAGTTGAAGTTGGCATGTCAGAAATCCCACAGGCTATACCATCTGCTCTTATCGCCCCAGCTCTCCCTGAGGTTGAAATTATCTATAAACAAGTCATCATAAGACCTAGGTTGCTCTATGGTGCGCCACTACAGAGACACCTCTACAAAACAACGCTGCAGCCCCTGCAGCATTACCAGAATACCATCCTTAGGAAGATCTTAAGTGATACATCGCTCGAGGGAGCTCTTAACACCACCATCCGGTAGGAGCTTCGACTTCCCTCGGTACTCGAGTACATAGGTCGGAGGCACATACAATTTTTTGATGGGCTGAAAACTTGTGGGAACCCCCTATTTAGGGACTTAAAACCACCCCACCCCTAGGTCTGGGAGATGGCAGGGTAGTGTTCCCTTGAACGATGTTCTTACATTTGATCTAGGGATGGGGTAAGTACTCCCTTGTCCTTATCCTTCCTTCCTTTTCCTTCTTCCTTCCTCCCCTTTCTTCTTTCTACAACTATTTCTTGTTCTCGCAAAACTCCAAATTATATTATACTCCCTGTTTTGTATTGTATAACGTCAGCGGCCTTGAGCCGGTTCGAGTAAAAACCGTCTTCAGCGGACTCTGCCCAATGTAACACCTTAAAATACTGAAAGGTACCAGAAGGCTTTTGTGTTTATAGAAGCATTTATTTTAATGTATTTATTGTAGATTTGTAAAGTAAATAAAATTTTGGAGGATGTGAAAAAAAAAATACGTTATATATAAATAGGTTAGCAGAGAGTACTGAGGCAGATTAGTCAGTAAGCAACATCGAGTAGCGTGGTTACCTTTCGGATAGTCGATCTCCCACGGCGATAACTGCGAAGACAGAGAATCTGCAAATGGTTAGACGAAGGATATGCGAGGTCTTTCAGCCTAGATCACAAGTACCGGGGGTAGAAGTGATTAGCCTACTCCTTGTACGTATATTGAGGATCACGTGGTGCTTTTGGTGGTGATTTTGAATATCGTTGGTGACCTTCAGCTGGAAACCTCGTCGCTGGTCAAGGTCTCAAAGCTACTGGTAATAGAGCTATGGATAGGCTGGCCGGAAACAACAGAAACCATGGTTTGCAATAACGGACGGTTAGCCTCACTGCACAATGTAATCTATTTCTGCATGAAAAACCTCATCAAGCGGCCAAAGTTCTCCATATTCTAAAGTCCCATTGAAAAGTGTGGCCGAGTTCCAATCTAAATGAAGGAGACCCGGACGGTATCAACTATTGATGGCACGACTGCATCGATAATGCAAAGAATCGAACATAGCCTTCCCGAAGGAACCCTACCTCCCTTGACCTTTGGTTCCTATCAATAATAAGTCATGCACCCACCTTCCGCCTCTTCCGACCTTTTTCGACATAACACGATAAGAGTTATCGATATCTGGTAATTTCGATTTATCGCATCGGTTATAATTAATGGATATCTGGAACGTGAAGTTTTATGGAATCGGGGCTCTACCCGGCACAATCGAGGGATTAATGGTGCATAAAATGGTCAACCCTAGGACTATAACAACTGATCAAGAAACTCAGGTCTCTATTAAACTTTTCTTCTCATATTTAAAGATTTTTGGAAAATAATTGGATTATAAAAGAATGCACAAAGTATTTATTTCCATACATTTTCTAAAACTTTAATTTACATAAAATCAATTATATAGTATACATGGGAGGACGTGTACACAAAAACCCGTGAATGGTTCTGGGTTCAATACTTGTTAGAGACTATTGTACAGCGCCATGATCAAGCTTAGCCATAAGGATTTTCCTGTATTAAGGCTACTCACTTCAAAGAAACTGGGTGAACTCCAGGAGGGTCTATTTTGTTCTAAGTTTCACTGGATTATTATTAAGGTTTTCCTTAATTCAAATTGATTGCTTGTGTATTTTTTTTTTGTATGTTACTGAACTTATCCTAAGTTTCCACCTATCTCATATGTCTCTGATATTCTTTCTGACTTGATATCAAATTTTGGATTTAAAAAAGTACACTAATACCCCTTCTACATTTTTAGCAATCCCTTCGCCTGATTGATAGGAATAAACTAAATTCTAATTTGACATTAAATTTCCAGAGATAGATAATAAGTGCTTGTTAGTTATCATTAATTGCTATTAAATTGATTAAATATATATGTTGTGTGTGCCAGAAAGAGAGATATAGATAGAGAGAGTGAGAGAGAGAGAGAGAGAGAGAGAGAGAGAGAGAGAGAGAGAGAGAGAGAGAGAGAGAGAGAGAGAGAGAGAGAGAGAGAGAGAGAGAGAGAGAGAGAGAGAGAGAGAGAGAGAGAGAGAGAGAGAGAGAGAGAGAGAGAGAGAAAATATTTTTAGGACATGAATGAATAAATTCTAAATTCTAAAAAGCCTTGATTCCCTACAACTACAGGAAAAAAACGAAAACTGCCAATATTTCGACAATCCACACTTCAGAGGATTGTTAGCGAATAATAAAATAAATTGAAAACAAAACTCATACTAAACATCCCAAACAGTTCACAAGCAGTATTAAACTTTTGCTGTTATCTTCATTGATTTCTTGTCTTTTATTTTTTGTTTATTTCTATTAATTTATTTTATTTTGGTTACTTAGTATGCTTAATTTTCTATTATTATGATTAGCGGTTTTTATTTAACTTTCCCAACTGTTGTCCTACAAATTTCCTTATGATTCAGCAGTTATATTGATCCTTGGTTAAGATAAAACTCTCTTAGTTTTATTAGGGACTCTGAGTTTAGAATGTGTTTACTTGGTCCTTATGTTATTCCCATTCTGTCCTGATCATGTCTGAACCGGTGGAAATGTTGACAAGTATTTCTGTTTTCTGTTATTTTAGGGCCTCAAGGTTTTGCTATATTGCAATGGTCTCAAGGAAAAGTCCTTTGATCATAATAATATTTAAACAATAAAATGGGATGTATGTAACCCTGAGATCGTTCTACTTGAGATGTAGTAATTCTATATCATTAATAAATAAGAGGAATATCCCTCTCTTCTCCAAAGGTTGAATGACTGGAATTGCTTAAAAAATAAAGATGCATTTTCATCTAATTGAATAACATCATATATGTTGTATGATGATCATAGTTACAAGTTACAACTTATATTTTTTTAATTTATTTGTTTCTGATTATTACTATAGTAAAATACAGAGAGAGGTTGGTAAGAAGTCAACTTATATATCTACTTGCAAAGGAACTAATGGGAGACAGTATAAATGTTGAGTTGCCCGCTTCTTGGTTACGACTGTCCCTTCAGTGTCTTAAGGGTAGGTACACACTGATCCTAAGTTTCGGGTATCGATAATTATTTTTTTCGCTTTAATCAATTTATTATTGTAATATTTATATAAATAAAGAAATATCATGTAAAAAAAAATGTTGGGTATCGACAGTTATTTTTTAAAATTCCAAACGAATATTTTATAGTATTAATTAAAGTCCATTAAGGAACACTTAAGCAACGTGCTCAATACCCGTTACCCAATTTAATTAGTTACTCTTTATGTCCCAAATAGTGCCACATATAGCAATTTTTTTTTATATTCACATTTATATTCTACCATAGGAAAAAGCTCGTTGCTCATTGATACGACGGTTTCGGAATTAATAAAGCTGTAGCAGAAATATTTTTTAATCTTATTAATCATTGATGGTTCTTATGGGATCTGAACACCCTAGAGGGGCGTACCCGGCCTTTATAATGTGGTACTCTCAAGTAAGGAAAAAACCTTTAGTGAAATCTCGACCAAATCATCTTTCTGCACAACAGTTAGCTTAGAAACAGTACATAAGGACTAGAACTGAACCCAACACCCTTTATGGTCTTGAGTTATATTGTTTTATTATACATACATATATCTGTATATGTACATAACCTATTTCCAGATGATGAGGCATATACGCTGACTGGAGAACCACTGGAGCAAGAAGTCTACTAGAGCTGTATATATATATATATATATATATATATATATATATATATATATATATATATATATATATATATATATATATATATGAATATGCCTACCGACAATAAAGGAAAGAACCGAATGAAAGCTTCATCTTGAAATAAGAAAAATATAAAAGGACATAAAAATAAAGTACGCCTTCCAGATGAAGAAGTACATACGTTGACTGGAAAACCACTGGAGCAAGAAGACAGCCCGGACAAGTTCACGGCGAGTAGTCAATGTTATATTCATGAAGCCGCTGGAAGGAACAAGAGCTCTCTGGAGGAGAGGCGACGGGCCGCGAAACAATGGCTCTTTGTGTCGGCCGGATTCGAATCCGCTTTCGTTACTTCATCGCAACATTTTTGTTGTTAAACTATTTCACCGCTTCGTTAAATATAATGAATCTCCGAGGCTATGAGACAGTTCCGCTCTACGTCAGAGGTTTTTGTTCAGGTACGGCGAAGCGGTAAATCGCAGTTAACTGTGTTGTATGTAAAATTCATACCGTACGGTATTATTGTGGGCTTGGAATCGCCGATGAAACAACGATAGCCTTTAACGTTGCGTTCATCCGGATTTGTACCCGGAATTTAATAAAAACCCTTCGATGCAAGGCAAAATAAAACAAATAAACATACTGCAAATGAAAGGAACATGTTTTATAAAAGACAAAACACTATACTTAAATTTCGAAATTAAATGAATAACAGTAGTGACCTAAATTGTAAATGGATATTTCTTTTATTCTTTGTCGTTTGTTTATTTAACGTCACTTAATGCTCTGGCTAATTGGACGATACTACAGAGATATGAAGATTTGATAATAAATAAAAAGTTACGGATCAGGTCTCTAGACAATTGTCTTTTCGATCTCATGGAAGGTAGTCAGATCAACAGAGATGATGAAATAACAAGAATAAAGTGATTATGGTAATTTTTTCACATTACAGTAGAAAAGTTCATGTCGTTGTAAATACAGATATTGAAAGTAAACTAAGAACATTTACAATCTTTTTAGGATTTCAGATTTGTTTGTTTATTTATAAATATTTTTATTGAGTATCTGCTAATACAAAGAACAATGTCGACCTATAATGTTTGGAAATTATTAAAAGTAAAGTTAAAATAAAACTAAAATATTCATCCGAATCATTGGGGTAACCTACAACAACAAGAGAAGTATGCAACGTATATGAAAGCAGCCGTATGCGTTCTACGTAAGGATCCACTAGAAAAGACAGGATTAGAAAGTTATAAGGAGTTATATGTTACTGAAACAATTGGGTAATATTATATAGTAATATAGACAAATATAGCATGGTTTTATTAGGCAGAAAGGCAGACCTGCATATGAGTAAAAGATCTTTTTTATTTATCATTTCCTGTATTTCATATTTCCTGATTCCCTGTTTCCTATTTTTATATTGCCTAATCCTCAGTATTTACTCTTCTCTACTCTATCATTAATACAATTAATACATTAAGCCTTTGTTTAGAAATTTTTCTTCTTATTTATCCACCATTACGTATTCAAATTTTTGGCTTATTGAGAAATATAGAATATTAGAATTCTTCTACTAGTTTTATTATTATCTGGTAGTGCCTTCATCCACTCTCTCATTTTTAAAAATTTAAATAAATTAAGTTTTTTTAACTAAAACAACAACAAGACTATAATAATTTCAACAGAGCAGTTTAATGATTAAACTCTGCCCTAGCAATGGTAAAATCAGACAGAGACAGAGAGATTGAATCTCGGATGGATGTTAGGAAGCGAAGGAAGACAGGACAAGGAGACTGTCCTGGATCTGTTAAACTAGCTGATTGTGTTTACTGGAGCGCTTAAGATATTGACGTGTTAAAGTTGTCTCTATATAGGCATTGCAACAACGGCACCATTTACTGATTAACGACGACCAGACGTGTCCTCTAGTTCTCAATGATCACTACAGCTTGCTTCTTGGAGATCCCGCCAAATTAATTATCAGGCAGATAGTATCCTTCTCGATCTAGTCATCGAGTTTTTTTCTTTCAAAAAGGAGAAACGGAAAAAAAGTCAAGGATTGTTTTAATTAAGTTCCGCTGGATTTCGCTCCCGGCTGACATATTTTTATGGGCAAGGTAAATTAACTTGCAAATATTAATTAATAAGACCATACGTTGTTTACTGTTGTAATATTGGATGTTGTGGTCTACGTTGTGGTAGTCAATGTAATGGCTAAGTAAAAAAAAAACGTTTGCTTGAATACGAACAAGAATTTTTAAGGTGAATACCCTCCGTTTCCACCTGTACGACGTTGCCAAGGCGAATACTCTCAGATTATCTGATCTCCAAAAACATTGGTTAACAATAAGATACTTCGATTTTTCCATTTTTACATCTTCTATTTCCTAAAGCCGATACAGCGGCATATTCCTCGATGTATTCTTGTACCTAATGTAACACCGATTTCGATAGAGAGCAAGAAGTGGTGAAAGACAGAAGGTACAAAATTAATAGTCAAGGTAACCTCCGGCTTAGCGCACTCATCCGGAGGAAACTTACTACTCCGGAACAGCATTGTGGTTCTTAATAGTACAATTCCATTTCTTTGTAATTATTTCAGAATAATAGCAATGGATTCTCGGGCTATTTAAAAAAATCCTTGAATCCTAATGAAGGTGACATTATTGTGAAATATGTTGATTTATATCATTAAACTAGATTTTGCCCGCGATTTAGTTGATTTTAAATAGAAATTTATGTTAAGTTTAAACGAAGAGTGAATTTTGAATTCCATAAATAAACTCCATATTATAAACAATCACTTATAGCATTTGTGAATTCAGCCAGCCTGCCAATATTCAGCCAGCTTATCCCTTTGTTAATAGATATTAATATACAATCCTATTAAATATTAAATGGCATAATTACAGAACTATCGATAGTTTTTTTTTTGTTGAAATCCACCATGTGCGCGTTGGCCTTATAAAATGTACCTGCTGTCCTAATTTCAAGTCTGTAGCTTGAACTCTTTTATATATATATTATATAGATTTTATTTTTACATATTTATTATTATTTTTACGTATTTTACACTTTTAGGGGTCGATTTTCAAAAAAATAAAAAACCTACTTCTTTACTATTAATGTAGAAGCTAAATATAAAATGTTAGGGTGTTCGCTTTTTTGTTGTTTTTTTTCCTGTCTTGATGTGCCTCCGACCTATGTCTCACTTTAAAAATGAAGTTTTATTTTATTACAAACGTTTCACCCTCTTAGGGGATGAATTTTCAAAAATACTTTCTTAGTGCGCGTTGGCCTTAAAAATGAACCTACTGTGCAAATTTCAAGTTTGTAGATTATGCCATTTTGGCTCTGCGATGGTCTTTTCAGTAAGGACGAACTCTTTAATATATATATATATATGTAGATTGATAGATCTTATTATTAAAGTTTTTTTTCATAGTAACCGGTTATTTTCCCGTAACGATGACCGAATGTTTCCTAACAGACGGACCCTTCAGAGATGAATGGTTGCCCTTGCCAGGGGATGTGATTGGCTTCTATTAGGGATGAACTCGAATCTGTTTTGGGAGAAACAATAGCTGCCGTTTTATCTTAATGAGTATGGATTGCTTGTCAACCTTATCTACTCTTTTCCCTCTATTACGACCCGATAAATGTGACCTCTACATTCGACATCGGTATATTCACCTACATCATGTTTTATTAAGGTTTATTTAAAAAAAAAATGATTAGATAAATTATAAAAAATTTAATGGGGGGACTTCGAGCATGTATGAAAAAGGAATACATGAAACTGGATTTATAAATAATTAAGTAGTGATTGATTGTCATGTAAACATATAAAATATATACATACCACTGCAACCTATGAAGGGTTCAGTACATGGTTGATACTGTTACTAAAACAATGGCTATGGAAGAAAGTGATTTGGATTTTTCACATAATAGTGGCTGAATGTGCCCCAGGAGGTCACCCAGATTCAAAGGAATCTTATTTTTTCACGGTTGACATAAAAAATAGTTTATCTGCCACAACCAGTCTAAAACCCAGATACTTTAGACTAATAACTCATCAACCCACGAACTGAGCTATCCACAGCCTGAGCAATGTTTTGATATTTGAGAAAGGTTATGCATTTCCAGATAGTTTAATGCTTATTGTATTTTTTTTTTATTACAGTTTATTTAACCCTATTGACTACGTTTCAACTAACAAGTTAATTTACAAGCAATACAGTTATATTTCAGTTAAATCTCCCTTCAAATATAATGCAAATTTTGGCAAACTATAATCCAATTATATTCTCCAATTTTATTCCTGAATTGTTACAGGTAATTTGGCTTGTTTTGTGAAAGATATTCACACGATTAAAAGAATTTAGTCGAATGTCTCCGATAGAGTGCAGCAGCTGACAGAGACCAGCCTGGATATACTTACGCTAACTAAAATTAACATATATGATGAGCTGATTATTTCCAATAAGGTAGAGTTTGAAGACTGAGAAGTAACGAAGTAAGAGAAGTTATGACGGTCATATATACATCTATATCGTAACATTCGATCGTTAACCAGATGGGTTCGTGAATATTGTTAATCGAGTATTAAATTGTATTTATTTTTGTTATAAGTGGTGTTGTATTGACAGTTGTTGAACGCATCTTTTGTTTGAATACAGTATTTTTTTTTACTTGATGATATATTGGTTCGTTTCTTTTCCATGGTTTTTAACATGTGACCATGACTGTACCTTGTTTCACACTCAGCCCTTTCAAGGTATCCACGAGGTCTAATAAAGGAGCCGGAAGTAACATTAGTTATTTCATCCATGTAGTAATAAAAATAATGTAACCACCAGATTTCATGTTTTATTTCTGACAGTTCATTTATTTAACTATTTTTTAAAGCTTTTGAAGATTTTCTATTATTTTTTTACTAAACTAATCGATACAAGAACAAGACACACAGATCCGAGGACTGGAGCAGAATCGATTATAGGTAGAAGACAAACTCGAGTTAAGTTTCGATTGGTGGGAGTAGACAATGCGGGTGGTGATTACCGAGCCTTCAAGTTGAGAGGTTCACTAACTGTTCTCCGCCATCACGATAAGCAGGCATGCTCAAAGTGGAGAATATATTCCACAACTGGCAATTATAATTATTAATTCATTAATCAATTCGAGTAAATACATGATTTAAATATATTTATATATAATTGTTGCTTATGGGTTTCGAGATCCAATTAATTCTTTCATCTTCCTTCTGATGACGTTACTATACCTATAACTTCGATACTATGTCTATGGTATCATAATCATGCACTAACAGTGAAAAAATAAGTTTTAGTGAATTATTTTAAATAACACACTAGTCTAAATATGAAATTGAAACATTTTTATTTTAAATAGAAAAGATTGGCCCTCTTTAAAATAAAAATATTTAAAAATCAAATCAATTGACCAATAATTATAAAATTGATACGTGTACATTGTTAAGACAAAAGTGGTACCTCCAAATTTGTGACGAATAGATATTAACACATCAATCTTTTTCAATATTTGCATGTATATGTATTAATACTCACAAATATAAGCAGCAGCTACAATGTGAAAAATGTATCCTAATATCCTAAAATAACTGAAACTATCTATTAATCCAGGTGATCATGTATTCATCAATGGAATTAATCAATTATATTAAATAGATAAAGCATGTGAGGTTTTTGGTTTCAAAATTGGGTACATCCATTTTTTTCAATTTTTTTTTATCTGTTAATTATCAGAAATGATGTATAGTGTTTGTTATAAAACGTCTAGATCCTTCAAAAATCAATACCAATATGATTCCATTTCCTATCAAAAGTGCATACATCCATTAATCAAATGAAATTTTTTTATGTATGAAGTATCAAGATTATATTTGGTTAGTTATTTTGATAAAAGCGATTACTTTTTAAAAATGTCTATTTTATTTATTTTTTATCTACCATAAACTAACCAAATTTGGATTTTTTCTGATCAAAGTCAGGTTAGTTATATTATATCCAACATACTTTTTATGTTAATTGAGATTTTAAAAAATCGTAAGTAACTATTGTTTGGAATGAATTGTTAGCAAAATAACGAAAAATAATAAAAACAGTTAGTTAAAATGATTATTTTTTAAAATCGAATATTTTTTTTATCAGTCCTGAAAATGGTTGTAACCAGTTTTGAAACCAAACGCCTCATATATACATCAATAAGTTTAGTTTGAGGTTTATTGACAGAGCTCTGTAACCGCACTAGTGACATACTCAGGAATTCCCGCTATGATGTTGCTATGCATCGTACCGGGGGGAATTATAAAAATAATCACGTTTTTGCACAATGAGCAACCGACCGTTTTGAACGAAATAAGTCGTTCAGGTAGAATTGGCCCACTTGTCAAGGTGGGTGAAAAAATAACAAAAAGGTGGGGGTCGAGGAATCCACTTTGAAAAGGACTCTCTTAAAGGATCCCGTGGAGGAAGGAGCGAGGAAGATGCAGAAGACGGAGCCGGCAAACGAAACGATGAGACAGGTTTTGCTGTCTTCGGATTCTCCGAAGACAGCAAGACCTGGAGAAGACAGACCTCACCAAGAAGATCTCTAGATGTATCCTTGTTTCACAGATAAGTCGTAATTTAATTCTGTTAAGTATTTTATGGCAATCGTATATATATATACGTGTATGTACATATTTATATATGTACATATAGGATGCATATATATCTATGTATATATATATATATATATATATATATATATATATATATATATATATATATATCTTAATCTGAATCATTAAGTTTACTTTTTAAAACATATATTAAATCATTAATCTTATTTAAAATTGAATCAATAATCTATATTTATTATAATTCTTTTGGCGCTTTTGGTTCACCCCAGATGCACTATTTATTTATGAATAATATATTGAAGGTTTAAATACTGAGTAAATTGGAAAACAAATAAAGGACCTCTGGAAAAGAATCCAATTATGACTAATGTTAGATAATAAATTAAATAATCATCCTAAGCGATTACTCTAGCATCCCAAAATCAATTAGAATATTTAGAATATATTTAAGAGCATGAAACATAGCAATGTTTATTATGATATCATACAAAAACTACTGTATTTACATAAAACTCTACTTTTATTTACTTCTATATGTACACTTAATAGAAATATTTAAAAATAATTGACTTAGTTATAACGAAAACATTGCTACAGACACCAAACCAAATTAGGATTAAGAAATTGAGATCATATTCATTGAAAAAGTAAATAATGATATTTGTATATACATGTATATTGTTAATGAAAACTATAAACACTATACTCGTCATTTTGAAAGGCAGGCTGCTGAGTATATATACATGAGTATGTACACTAACTATATAATAGATATTAAAATTGATTTATATTATTAGTTTTCAGCAGATGACTTTATAAATACTGTTCCAAATAAACTAATCAATATTGTCAGTGAGAACAATATGTATAAAACATTTTTCAATTCTACATAATGTTTTCTTATATGTTCAGAATATTAAGTATTAAGAAAAAGCCTTCTTTTAAGGAAAAGTTTAATGAAAAAATGAAAGTTTCAAAAGGTAATTTTGTCTGACTATTCGGGTTGGAAAAGTCGGTTCATTTTTATTTATTACTTTTTTTTTTCTTTCAAAGATTTAAAAAATTTAGCTTACTTACACTTCATAAAAAAGTTCTCAACCTAATAAGGTTTTTTTTTCTGGAAGTAATATTAATACAATATAAAGAGTTACACAGTGTACTTTATCTAGTATAAAAATGTTTCCTTAAAATATTCGTGTTTTTAAAAAGAAGAAACTTTAATTAAATATTTCAGTTTCTTTTCAAAGCTATGCCGTTTTAATAACACCGTTCTAACCACAAGTATGTTTGTAATATCCAATAATATTTAAATATCACACACACATATACATCAGCAATATACATAAATAAATAAATAAATATATATATATATACATATATATATATATATATATATATATATATATATATATATATATATATATATATATATTGTTACGGGCGCCGGCAGGAAGACGGAAGCAAGAGGATTAGCGGCTTAAATCCGTCGGCGGGAGAAGTTAAAATAGGATTAGGACGGTTCTAGATCGTCTCCTTTTGTCGGCAAAGGATTAGGAAGATTCCAGAATTTTCTGGCCCCTTCGTGTTCTAGAATGTTCGGCCTTGCCTATAAAAAGACTTCCCTCACCTCGAGTCAGTCAGTCTTAGCCTGAGAGAAGACCAGTGAAGATCAGTGATAAGTGTAATAAGTGAGTGTCAGTGTGATAAACTAGTCAGTGTTGAACCGGCCCGTGTGCTAAGTGTATCAGTGAACTGTGACAGTCTCGCGAGTGTAATAAACTGTTTTTGTGTGTCAGTTTGTCATACTTGGAGAATCTTACGGTCGGTGGACTAGTGAACTGTAAGTGTTAACTATTAGTTATAAATTGTAGTGTAATTTTATAATACTCATAGAAACTATTGTAACTAGTTAAGCTATCTAGAATTAGTAATATCTAATATTATTGTAATAATTAAATAGGAGTTAGGCCTAGATTGTAATCTTTAGAATATTGTCATTATAAATTTATATTAGTTTAATAATTAAATTGTTAATAGTCTAGTTGTATCCTTTCTATCATTTTGTTAATAAATATTAGTATCTTTTATTAAGGAATTGTTTAATTCATTTTAATACCCAGTAGCCCGTAACAATATATATATATATATATATATATATATATATATATATATATATATATATATATATATATATATATAATGCTTAGGGAAGCTAAAAATACGATGCGGATAACACCAATCGCTATTTATTAACACCCGTCTATCAGGGCAAACTTCTGACGTTTCGGCCATCTACTTTGATGTTTATCAACCGGCCTATTATTACCTTTTCAGGGTTTCTATTGTTTCTATGCCAAGAGTCATTAAATGCTTATTGTTATAACAATAAATTTTAAGTTCTTTTTTTTAGTTCAAGAAGTTCTGTCAAAAGAATATGAAGGTTTATTATTGGTAGCATTTTGAGATTAATTTTTCTAAAGTTCATAACGTAAGAGAGAAACCAGTAAATCCTAGAGAATTCCAGTAAATAATTATTGGAAATTAAGAATACGCGACAATATTAATATATAATAAACATTATTTATATTTATTTATATGTTTTAATTAAATTAGAAAAAAAGCAATGAAAAAAATTGATGAAGAAGTTTGTTTGGCTACATTTTTTTAATGTAACTAACCTATACGAACAATGCTCTAAAGTTATATTTTATTGCTATTTAACAAGTCTACATTAATACTTTTTATAATGGCTTCAGATTAGCGTGTTATCTCGGTGTGTAAAAGTTATTTAAATAAATTGAAAGAAACTAAATTTTTTTTATTTTTTATTTATGAGAAAAATAAAATCATGGGTTGACATGTCTTGTAGTGGTTAGTATAACTTTCTGTACCAAAGGTCGATGACTCGGCAGACAAAAGGGAGTTAAAAATCCTTGGATATACTTTTCAAGGAAGGGACGTAAAATGGGGTCCTGAGTAGGGTTCTACCGATACCCAAAAATATCGATACCAGGCCTTTGCGATATATAGGAACAAAGTATCGATACAGAGAAAATATCGAAAGAAAAATATCGATATCACTCAGTATCGGAAGATTTTTAGTCGTTTAAAAGCACGGTTCGTCAAATGGCTACAAACATTCCATTGCCAGGAAAACGTCACACATTGGATAATCAATAAAATAGTGAAAGACCTTTTATTTTTTATTTTTTATTAGAATAATATGGTTCTCATTCGATATTCTCAAAGTATCGAAAGATCTTTCCGATATTGCACAGATGGCTGATATATAAATTTTTTATTATGTTATGAACCCCATCTGTACATATCAGGGAAAGTAATCAAAAGAAAAAAAACATATACATGCATAGGAAAGAACGTTCTTTCGATACTAGAAGAATATGGTACTCAATCGATATTCTCAAAGTATCGAAAGATCTCCGATATTTTACATATGGCTGATGTATAAATTTTATATTATGTTATGAACCCTATCTGTACATATCAGGGAAAGTAATTAAAAGAAAAAAGACATATACAGGCATAGGAAAGAACACTCTTTCGATACTAGAAGAATATGGTACTCATTCGATATTCTCAAAGTATCGAAAGATCTCCGATATTTTACATATGGCTGATGTATAAATTTTATATTATGTTATGAACCCTATCTGTACATATCAGGGAAAGTAATTAAAAGAAAAAAGACATATACAGGCATAGGAAAGAACACTCTTTCGATACTAGAAGAATATGGTACTCATTCGATATTCTCAAAGTATCGAAAGATCTCCGATATTTTACATATGGCTGATGTATAAATTTTATATTATGTTATGAACCCTATCTGTACATATCAGGGAAAGTAATTAAAAGAAAAAAGACATATACAGGCATAGGAAAGAACACTCTTTCGATACTAGAAGAATATGGTACTCATTCGATATTCTCAAAGTATCGAAAGATCTCCGATATTTTACATATGGCTGATGTATAAATTTTATATTATGTTATGAACCCTATCTGTACATATCAGGGAAAGTAATTAAAAGAAAAAAGACATATACAGGCATAGGAAAGAACACTCTTTCGATACTAGAAGAATATGGTACTCATTCGATATTCTCAAAGTATCGAAAGATCTCCGATATTTTACATATGGCTGATGTATAAATTTTATATTATGTTATGAACCCTATCTGTACATATCAGGGAAAGTAATTAAAAGAAAAAAGACATATACAGGCATAGGAAAGAACACTCTTTCGATACTAGAAGAATATGGTACTCATTCGATATTCTCAAAGTATCGAAAGATCTCCGATATTTTACATATGGCTGATGTATAAATTTTATATTATGTTATGAACCCTATCTGTACATATCAGGGAAAGTAATTAAAAGAAAAAAGACATATACAGGCATAGGAAAGAACACTCTTTCGATACTAGAAGAATATGGTACTCATTCGATATTCTCAAAGTATCGAAAGATCTCCGATATTTAACCGATGGCTGTTATATAAGTTTTATATTATGTTATGAACCCTATCTGTACATATCAGGGAAAGTAATTAAATGAAAAAAAAGCATATACATGCATAGGAAAGGAAATTCTTTCGATACTAGAAGAATATGGTACTCATTCGATATTCTCAAAGTATCGAAAGATCTCCGATATTTAACCGATGGCTGTTATATAAGTTTTATATTATGTTATGAACCCTATCTGTACATATCAGGGAAAGTAATTAAATGAAAAAAAAGCATATACATGCATAGGAAAGGAAATTCTTTCGATACTAGAAGAATATGGTACTCATTCGATATTCTCAAAGTATCGAAAGATCTTTCCGATATTTCACAGTTGACTGATATCTAAACTTATTATTATGTTATGAACAATATCTGTACACATCAGGGAAATAAGTTAAAAGAAATATATATATATATATATATATATATATATATATATATATATATATATATATGTATATATATACATAGCAATGGAAATTCTTTCGATACTACAAGAACAGGGTACTCTTTCGATATTCAAAAAATATTTTCCGATACTTCATAGATGGCTGATATCAAAATTTTTTATTATGTTATTAACCCTATCTGTACATATCCGGGAAATAATTTAAAAGAAAAAAATATATACATATATATGCATAGCAAAAAAAAATACTTTCGATACCAGAAGAACAGGGTACTCTTTCGATATTCTAAACAGTTTTCCGATACTTCACAGATGGCTGATATCTAAATTTTTTATTATGTTATGAACCCTATCTGTACATTCCAGGGAAATTAATTAAGGCATTGGAGGCACATGGGAAAATTTTGACTAAATATCTGAATTCAGTATAAAAAACTGCACTAGATTCACTAATCAGATTTCTTGTGAAGAAAACCTTGTCGACCAGTGTAATTAATTTCTGTGATATGTACAGATAGGGTTCATAATAATAAAATAATAGGGTTCATATAGGGAAAGGAAACATATCATTCTATTTTTTTGAGAATATGGAAAGAATGTGCCGTAGGATATATACAACTTTTTATTCAGGTTTCGCTTGGCTGAGCAAAAAAAAAAAAAAGGGTCAGTTAATTGTCTCGATATTTAGTTTTCCATACCGATATCGTTAAAATATCGGAAGAAAGGTATCGATACCAAAATATCGGTATCGAAAGGAAAAGTATCGATACTGTACCCATATCGGTAATCGATTTCAGGTACTAGTTAAAGATCTAGTAAAAATCCCTACAAGAAATTCAGGACTCCCACTGTAGCATCATCCTGTTAGCCCTATGGTACTATTACCATTAAGTGACTTTAAATAGATAAGAAACAAAAATAAAATCATGAAACTTTCCCCAAAAAATTACGAAATTTTCAGTCATTAAATAACACACATATTAAAATTATTGATAAACATTCTGGGGATGTGCAAAGTTTGTAATTCTGTGTTAATTTAGAAGGTCATGTATTTCCTATTCTCTTTAAAATACCGAAAATACCTAAATGAATATGCAACGTCTCTAATTAACAAATCAAAACAATGGAAATTTAATTATGAGATTTGTACCATATTTCAACAACTAATGTTCTCTGGTCTACATATGTTTGGATAACTCAATTTGGTTTTAGAACTACGATACATTCTAAAATAATTGGTAATGCTATTGTAAATCATTACCGAACAAATAATAATAATGATGCTGAATTAGATAGCTACCAATTTAAAAAAATGTGTCTATGTGAAATCTATGAGCTATTTTTTTGAGTTTAGTAAATACCTCTTTTTTTCATAAAGTAATAACTAATAAATTCATTTTGTGAGTTTACCTTTGAGTTATTAGGTGCTAGTCCAAAATTAATAGTCAAGTTAGTTCGAATCAAGAAGTTCTTCTTTGTATGTCCGTCCATATAATATCATTCTATTGGGGAGTAAATAGGAATTGTTTCCACAAGTCTCAATATGTTAAATTTTGTATTTTGAATTACAAAATGATTTATTATTTATTGTTCTGTAATTCGTTATGCCTCAGTAATTTAGGATTACATATCTATAAATATAACAAAACTATAGATCGTCCATATCGCTCGTTCAAAAGAAACAATGTCAAAACTCAAAAATCGAATTTTTCAATAGAGGTATTTGAAAATTCCAAAGAATAAAAAAAATATAAATTGGGGCGTTGGTAAAGGAAAACATTCCTATTGTAATGATGGTATTCAAATTATTTTATTAAAGATTAGACAATTTTTAAAAGCTAGAAACTACTTCGAATCTATTCATGTCATCATTTCCATAAAACTTTAAGTTTAAACTTGATATAGCTCAAAATATGATTTTATAAGAATAAAAAAATGTTGGAAATGAAATAAAAATCATGTTAACGACAGTAATGTAGGTCCTAAATTAAGAAGCATCAATCAATAAAATTACTACTGAAGGCTTAACCAAATAAGTTGTGTGGTTTTATGAAAGCACGATGCAAGAGGAACTTTTTTTCGGTTTGTAGGCACTTAACTAAAAATTTTTGGTAAACTATTCTATTTAGGGTATTAAAATTGCGTTTTTAATCTAACCTTAATTATTGAAAAATGGGAATGATAATGGGAAATCAATAGTAGACGAAATATTCAATTATAAAATTTAATTTCAATTTGCGTATTAGAGTACGGAATACATAAATAACACAATCATTTAGATGATAAACGCATATTAAAAAGTAAGAGCAATATTTATTTAAATCTGGGATATAGATATTGTATCTCGACTCGTACTCGTATCACTGCCGCTCATGATTAGAACTGATGCCCATTAGCCGCTTCCATTTCTGACGATGCCGCAAATATCCTTTCCTCGTATAGTCGCTTTCGATGCAGAATTTTTTCTGTAACAATATTTTCGGATATAGGTTCGTACTAAATACAACACTCGACGCTGGACCCCCAATAGTACTCGGCATGACATCAGTCGGCAATCTACTAATTTTTTTCGATGGCTCAGAGTGTAGTTCAGCTTGTGAAGATGACTCAAGACCTAAATAATATTAAATAAATTGAATGAACCGGATTTTTTTTTTCGCATCCTCTAAGATTTTATTTACAATATAATACAAATTTGCAATAAATACCTGGAAATGGTTCTATACAAACCAAAAGCCTTCTGTTACCTTTTGGTATTTTAAGGCGTTACAATAGGTTGAGTCCGCTGAAGGCGGTTTTTACTCGTACCGGCTCAAAACTGCTGACTTTACACAATACAGAACAGGAAGGGGCCGTTTAGCGGGATCAAGAAATAGTTGTAGAAAGAAGAATGGGGAGGAAGGAAGAAGGTAAAGGAAGGAAGGATAAGGACAAGGGAGTACTTTCCCCATCCCTAGATCAAATATAAGCAAATCGACCAAGGGAACACTGCTCTGCCATCTCCTAGGTCTGGAGAGTGGTTTTAAGTCCCTAAATAGGGGGTTCGCACAGGTCTTCAGCCCATCAAAAAATTGCATGTGCCTCCGACCTATGTACTCGAGCACCGAGGGAAGCCGAAGCTCCTCCTGGATGGTGATGTTAAGTGCTCCCTCAAGCGATGTGTCACTTAAGATCTTCCTAAGGGTGGCATTCTGGTAATGCTGCAGCGTTGTTTTGTAGAGGTGTCTCAGTAGTGGTGAACCATAGAGCAACTTAGGTCTTATGATGGGCTTGTAGATTTGTAATTTCAACCTTAGTGAGAGCTGCGGCGACAAGAGCAGAAGGTATATCCAGTGGGATTTCTGTCGTGCCAACTTCAATCTTGCCTGAACTTGCTTTGAGAAGATGAAATGTCTATCAAAGATAACGCAAAGGTATGGGATTGAAGTGGATAATCTTCTATCCTCGCAGTCCACGGTAAAAGTATTCGGTTTAGGTTTTCTACTCACACTCTGAAATGACATCACTATGGCATCCACCATAGACGGATTCACTCTGATGCCAATCAGTTTCAGCTCGTTCACTATGGTTTCATGATTTTATGTCATTTCAGAGTGTGACTAGGAAAGCTCTACCGAAGACTCTTACCGTGGACTGCGAGAATAGAAGATTATCCACTTCGGATGAAATCATAATGAACCGTATTTTTTTTTTGAACCGCGTTTTTGTTTCAAATCTCCACTTATTCATATATAAAAAAAAATGAACTGGATTTTTTTTTCATCCTACAAAAATTTTATTTACAATATTATACAAATATTGATTTTGTTTCAAATCTCATTTATTTTCATAATTTACATAAATTTACAATATATACATTTTATTTACAAATCAATATATATGCATACATCATAGGTACTTCATTTACCCGGAGGTATTATAAGTATTTATAAGGTATGAGACCGCTTAAGGCGTTTTCTCTAAACCGGCACTAGGCCGCTGGCTCGATACAGTTCAAAATCGGCGAGAGACCGCTTTTCGGGGTAGGAGATAAAACCTATTTAGGCATAAAACTCATTTTGTTTAAGAAATACAATTTTCAATAAAATCGAGAAAATGTAATGAAGTATTCTGAAGATAATACACTAGGGTTGAGATGAAGTCGCCTGAAAAAGAAACCAATACTCGAATGAAGATACTGAGATTGCTCGGGTCCCGCGACAACTGTCCCAGATGGCCACTTAGGGCTAGGTTATTAGCTGAGAGGGCGGCAAGTAACCGCCTGGATGTTGCCAGATTAACCTTTAGTGGGATTGCATCTCTCTTCTCTATTGTAACCAGCTTCCTTCTCCCCCAGGTTTTCATTAACGCAATTAGCGACGATATATTATATTAACTTCATTAGGAGCCACTTTAATAATACCTAAACTAAAACTTAACCGGATCATATTAATAAGGGGATAATAGCAATGCTTAAAACACCCACGATCCAATTACAAAGCCTTTACTACTAAATTAGAGAGAGAGAGAAAGAAAGAGAGCGAGAGAAGGGATAAATCCAGATTTCAAATTTTACACGAAATCACACAAAAATCACACAAACGTTCGTATAATACGGACAAGATTTTCTAAACACAACATTTTAAAAATAATTAAATTAATTTAATTCATCTCATAATTAACTGGGCAAAGGAAGCAGAAAACCAAAACAAGATAATTATTAGCAATATGTGAGAAAATACCCGTAAACTTTATTAAGTACCAAACTTTTCTTTATTAATTTATTCATTAAAACTTACAACTGTATTATAGCAATAAACAAGTGAATGGCATGATTGATACATAATTGCTAACTACTACTACCTATCCCTAAGCTCCTCATCACTTCTTTTATCTTTCCACACTTTTTTTTGGCTATGGTTGTGTGCATAAGGTGGCCTCTCGAACAGGCTCGAGGAGAGGTTGAGACGGATTATGAACGGATGCCCCGAGAAGGTCTCATGTGTCCCGCCGTTATGTTGAGTTAAAGTGGCTTATTACTTCTATCCGTAGACTCATTTCCTTGGTTCTTACTTATATCAAACTAACAACTCACAACATCTAAGACGGATGCCATCGTAATGTCATTTCAGAGTGTGAGTAGGAAACCTCTACCGAAGACTTTTACCGTGGACTGCGAGGATAGAAGATTATCCACTTCAATCCTCTACCTTGGTGTTACCTTTGATAGAAATCTCATCTTCTCAAAGCACATTCAGGCAATATTGAAGTTGGCAAGACAGAAATCCCACAGGCTATACCATCTGCTCTTGTCGCCGTAGCTCTCACTGAGGTTGGAATTACAAATCTACAAGTCCATCATAAGATCTACGTTGCTCTATGACCTACGTAGCTGACTTGTCGATCGATTGATGAACGACTGTAAATATTCCTCACTTATAATGATATTTTTTTTTGTTATTATATGCTATCATGTATTCACTTATTTTTCCATAAGCCTATTTCTTTTTATTGTAAATGTGTCTGCTTTTTTATTTTTATTTTGTATTACGTTTTCCGATTTTTGACCAAAACATACCTGTTTAGTTATTTAATTTCAAGATATTATGTAAATATTGTTTTATTCTGATGTAGGCCTTTGGCCAGATAACTATTTAAATTATTTTTCTATTCTAAATTCAAGTAGAGAAACTACCCGAGAATGTAAAATTCAACTAAGAAGTTTACGATGCCATCTTCTTTTCAGACGCCTCGGAGGGTTATCAGAAATTGACGAGGTTTCTAGGTTTGAAACGAGTAGGTTTGGGCGGGGATAAAGTTTCTCATGAAAAGATTGATATTTTCGGGCCAAACAAGTAAAAAATGGGCCATTAAAGTTATTATGGATTACTTTGTTCACAACTAAGTAAGGAGCATTGAGGATTTTATGAAGGATTTTGAATTGTAAGGATTGACTACGTGGCTTCGATTGCTTAGTGGAGTCCCCAAAGATCTACTCCGTAATTCCAGATGGGCTAATGATTGTCATTTATATTAGTCTTATGCAATTAATTGGGAGTTTAGAGCGTTGGTTTATGTAAATATTTAAGTAGCCTGAAACGGTGAGCTGTTAAATCCCCCCAAAAAATATTTAAATAAAACAGTGAATGAATAATATACAATAATCATGGTAATTTCATAATTTTAATCATTAAATTGTAAAGTTGGACAACAATGTACACATTAAATATGGTTGGAGCTTTAGAGCATATATCTTTGGATGAGCGATTTGATCATCTGGCAGATATAAATTACTTAAGGAACCACAGACAGCTCGGAGGTGGTCATTCGATCTCATGTTGTTTTGAGTATTGTTTTCATTGTAAATTGGAAGACCTTTGGGTCTTTGGGACTGCTTCACCAGTGCCCTTCTCGCTGACATACACTCGGGTTCAAGAACAGTGATAAATCGATCTAGGTCCAAGTATTATTTTGTTCGCGGTCAGCAGGCGCACGAGTACAGACCCGAAGCAAACCGTCCTTGGACCACACCTCTGGGCGGTTATTTGACATGCTTGAAAAGCACAAGGCTATTCCAGATAGATGCACATGAGGTAGGTAAGTAGGCTGATGAGCCTCACACTTTTAAATATGTATTTACAAAGTAACAATCATTTATATTTTGAGGCGCCGAGATTACTCAAACTGTTTATCCTGAAATAATTACATCATACTTCATAGAACAGTCGTTCTTCGATCTGTTCTGTATCGGTGTCACATGTCACTGTAAATTCAACGGATGAACAAGATCTAAAATTACGAATGTGGACGAGTCTATAGCATTTAGAAGATTCAAAAGCGCGAAATTGCGGAGCTCAACAAAATTAAAGTGGCAGCATCGCGGGAATTAGAATGGGCTTGTATGGACCGAAGAATGGTATGATTGCGTTCAAAGGTAGGACAGAGTCTAGATAATTGCGTTTAGGGTTACTTGACGGATTTCGGTTTGGGATTTTAAGCAGGGGTGAAGATTTCTAACCAGCGGTTCGATTGGTTGTATTGCCATCGAACATTGTGGTTCACTATGCCTATTACTATCGTTATAACAAATGAATGTGATTGAATATGTGTAATTAACAATGGTGGAATGTTACTTTCCTAACTTTAATTTATAGTTGCGTCATGTTTCTGGAAATTACGTTATACTACTAATATAATTATAATCAAGAATATTAAAATGGTATCTTTTTTTTTGCAGTTACCGAAGGTTGATTTTAATTTTTCCCATTGCATAATGCATTGAGGGGAATGATTATGGTGGTGGTTCTCAATTTTTAAGCGTAACAATATTAAGTATTTAACCCGATATGATGAATACTAATCTTGAATGACGCTAAGTATGTATGATGCCTTTATGGACGACTAGTATTCAACAAAATAGAGTATGTTCTACATGAGAAATGGTTTTCAAAGGGAAATATTCGGCGAAATTACCATGGGCGCATTAGGAGAAAACGTTGGTGTATCAAACGTTCAAAGATCGTTAAAAGCGCTTCAGAAACCCTAAAACATCAGGGAGGAAGGTAATGAATGCAGGGACATCAGTATCAAGCAGCACAAATTAAGTTGGAAACGTACAAAGGTGCTACAGGCAAGAGATCAAAGATAGGTAGGGCCTTTTATACACTGAAAGGGTCCGTGATAGATGGAGATATTGCTAGTGATTGGGGTAACTAATCCTTTTCACAACACTCCACAGTTTATTTCCCTGTTGATTTTCCTATTTCCTATACCTCTCACTACATTTTACGCCTTCAGATTCAAATTAAAAAAATATAATAAAAATATTAAAAATACACTGTGCGAGAATCACTATATTTTAAAGAAAATTTCTAGGTTTAAAACAAGGTGAAGCCCTTTCACCTGTACTATTAAATTGAGCACTGGTTGATGTACACAGAATACATCAAAAGAAAAGTTATGCAGACCGAAAATGATCTTTATGTAGGTAGTAAAACGTGAAAACTATAGAACTAAAATCATTAGAATTAATGAAACAGATAATGTAATATAGTTCAAAGTAAATTCTGATAAGATGAACTACATATACTGTGTAAAGGGACCAGCGTTAATTTTGATGATGTTATTCAGGAAGGTTTAATCACATCGAGAAGTTAAAATATTTAGGGTCCATAACAAACAGAAGAAACGAAATACATGAGGATAAAAATTAGAGAATGATTGTTATTTTCGGGTCTCGACGGGTTTTCAGTCACAAATTTAATAATTGAAGTTCATTAAACAATTATCCTTCCGACTGTTCTGTATGATTGTGGAACCTAGTCGCTATCTTAGATGAACAATCTTAAAGGTATCGAAAATAAGGTATTGAATGAAATATTTGATCCAAAGGTTACAGACTTCGGCATTGCAGTCTTCATGCACTCAGTTAGCATTATTAATGTGAGCTCTTCACAATTTTTTTGATGGACTTGTAATATTGTAACGAACGAATTCCTAGAAAAAGGTTGTAACCGACTGGTAAACAGCCGGGGAGCGCAAGGAGTAGAAGGGGTGGTTTTTGGGCATGGAAGTTAATCCGTGGGTAGTGAACGGTGATTTGCTTTCGACTACCAACTCTTCTAATATAATTTTTTTTTAGATAGATATACTTATATAGTTTGTATCTGACTCCACTGATACAAACTTTAATTTTTACCCATTTTAATTTTTCCCATTACATTTTTTTTTTTACCCAAACTAGAGTGAGGGGGGCTTTGTAATTATTTTCCTAGCAATTAAGAAATTAATTTGCAGAAGGTAGAAATTATCGATGCCATTACGAACACGCCCCAAGCCGTAGAAACTTACACCGGCGATGATGGATGCGGGGGAAAGGACGATGAGGCCTGCCATAGCAGCCTATCACTAATTGGTAACTCGACGCTCCCTACACATCTCCATGGCGAATATCTCACGGCTAGGATTTAAACATGGTAGCACTTTAAAAATTTTGTGTGCACATCACACTACCTTCATTTACCTCTTTATTAACTTTAATGTTTATAATTAATTTCAATAGGTGGTCCACTATAAGGACTATCAATTTTCCTTCAAAGCGATCAAAAATAGCGATAATATAATCAGTTCACTTTTTTCAATAAATAATACAAATGGAAGATAATTTAGTGCATCAACCACTTTTGCATAATTTATTAAAAATTTCTTTTACCAATTTTTCCTGAAAAGGGTTTTCACCATATTTAGCAGTTGTTGATGTTAATAGCAACCTGCTTCATAAATATAAAACGTTCTCGTCGGTTTCAAAGTGCCAATCTTGAATTATCATACTCAAATTATCTTATTGGTAAGTACTAATAATAGTGAAGGAAAACTAGTCCGGCAAGTGGGTACTTCTTAATTTTAGTATTATCTTTTTGTAATGTCCCTGTTAATAATTATCGTTAATAATTAATAATTGAATTATATTATTCAATTAATGAAGTCTATCCTGACCTATGCTTCAGAAACATGGACAATGGTTACCTTTCTGTACTCTAAGGTACAGGCTGCTGATGGATTTATGGAGGAAGTGTCTCCCTGTCACCTGGCTGGATTAATGAAGAAATTCGTCAGGGAATTGATGAATACATCGGTAAATCAAAAAAATCAGGGAACGCCGCCTAAGATGGGATGGTCATGTGAAAAGAATGTCGAACTAATGCTGGCCGAACCGATCCCTGGATAGGGTTCCACTACAAAGGAGAGGAGGACACGGACACCCGAGAAGCAGGTGGATGGAGGGCGGATTCGAGGTCTCTAGGTAGGGGATTGGGAGTCATGGCGCTCTGCTCTAACAAGTTAAGGCAAACCTTGTCGGAATGCCTATAAAATAAAGTAAACATTTTTTCTTTATATATTTTATCTATCCCTAAAGATCTGCAATGTTGGTCGCAATTATGGTATTATTGGAGAATTTAATTTGAACTCCTTCCTGACTAATTTAATCCTCCATGTAAACGTTTTATGTTAACACATGTGTCAACTTCTCTTCTTGTCCTGCTCTTTTTTCAAGCAGTTACATGCCTGTTGCAAAAGGGTGTATGGCCACATAGACTAGCCAAAAACATCTCATAATATAAAATTTTATTTTGATATTATTTATATTATGAAAGATGCATTTCA
Source organism: Arma custos (assembly GCA_037127475.1). NCBI lineage: Eukaryota > Metazoa > Arthropoda > Insecta > Hemiptera > Pentatomidae > Arma > Arma custos. Next base: position 50,358,069 of record CM073764.1, on the reverse strand, counting down.
ATAAAAGTTATACAAACAGAAATATTGATTAATATATGTCAATTAATTAAATATTAAAAAGAATTCCAAGTATTCTGTAAGAATACTTTTTTGAAAGTTAAAAAATTTTACCAATGCAGTACAGACTAAAACGGATAATAACCTAATGCTAATATCAAAGGCATCAATCCCAGACAGTTCTAAGTGGAAATAAGAAGAGGTCAGACTGGAAAAGGAGATGATCCTGGGAGCGTATTCATGTATTCAGAGGTCGATGCTTCTTGAAGGGACCCAGGATCTCTTAAGGGAGGTCCTACATAAACAGACCTTTGATTCCGTTCCCTCAAAGGACATTTCTCAAGAAGAAGGAGAAAAAAAGCAAAACAACTAATGACTTTTCTAAATCAAATCATTTTTACTTTACAGGCTTTCAAAATAAGATTCTAATAATTAACGACTTAAATTGGATTGACAAGGAATTTCATGTACAGCAATAATAATGTTCATAAAAAGATCAGTACTGATACCCTAAATATTTGTTTCTTGTTATATACATACATGGAATAGAAATATTGTGAAAGATCACGGTGTAATAACTATGAAGAAAGTAATAACCATATAAAAATGATTTTTTTTCTTCCCCTCCTAATATATTTATTTGCAATAGAAAATTGTTTTTATTTGCATATGCTTCTTAAAGAAAAATAAAAAATAAGTATCATGGTTTAATAATAGCGGTTGAACGTTATATCGGATAAACTACCTCCCTGCACAACCGTTGGCTTAGAAAGAAGACTGCCAACGATTGTGGAATAAAGATATTTTATTTAACCGAACCAGGTTAAAGTGGATACGGCTATTCGCAGCTAATGAGAAAGAAATGCATTATGATTAAATTTATTAAATTCTAATTTCATTCCGAGTATATAATTTCACAGGAAAAACATTTCTATAAAATAGATCAAAAGTTCTTGTAATAATTGTTCATATAATTTCTAAATTATCAAAATTAAGAATATATGATCCAAAATAAAGTGAAGTGAAGACTTCCAGGCCAACCTGTGCACTTACCACCATCTAGCGATGTGGAAGTAAGCCAGAACACAGTTAAAATTAGGCAACCTCTTTGATATCCCAAGACTGCACGGAGGTGTTTGACTCGGTGTCCCGTAGTCTTATATATAAGACACTTACATGAAAGACACTGCAGGACGAGTTTCCTGAGAAGCTCTATACTATCATAAGGTCCTTTTTAACACAACGTTCAATAAAGGTACGAGTCGGCTAAGAGCTGTCCAACCCCTTTCCACTTACGTGTGGTGTACCACAAGGGTATCGGTATTATTCTATCATCGGTATTATTCTCAGTTAATACGGCGGAAATCGTTGGTGCCAAATACAAAAAATATATCGTGGCGGCGTATGCCAATTGAATGCAGAGAGAGCTCTACAGCAGGCGGAGGTGACCTGGATTGAATATTAAAGTTTTTAATAATAATAATAATGACAATAATTATTTAAGAAATCATACAAGTGCCATTTTTGGTGTTCTTCGGAAAACCTCCCCTGAGGGTTTCTCTTGAAAGCGTGTATGTCCTCCTAGCGTGGTTCATATCACTGTAGCAGGGATCTGCTACACTGATATGAACTACGCTAGGTGTGCCTTCAATGGGAAGAATATTACAGTTAATCCCAAGAAGACCGACTCTATTATTCTCTCCTTCAAAAAGAGCCAAAACACCTTCCAAATAGGCACCCTCTACCTAAGGTTTATATTGTAGTAGGCTTAGTAAACAAGCCTGCAAATAGGATAACGTATTTCGGTGTCGCCCTTGTTCGGCACTTGACGTTATCCCAACATTGCAATAAGAAGATCATGTCGGTTAGAACCAAATCTTACATGCTTCATCACCTTTTAACCCCGCCTCAAAGTAATGATCTATATTAGACCAACACTCTTTTATGGCCTATGTTTAATAACATTTCACCAACAACTTCAAAAATGCTCCAACAATTCAAAACGATTTTCACCTCAAGTATTATGAAGCGTATAGTAAGGCACACCTATCTACAAAGGACGAAATGAGACATAATACATGAGACCCTCAGAATCCGGACGGTAACTGACTTCATTACACGGAGGCATATCAAGTTCTTTGATAGCCTCCAACACTGTACGAACCCACTATTCAACACACATCGACAGGCGACCACTGGCAAACGCAAATACAAACACTCAACATGGACTGAGTAAACCATTAACTCCAATCAGACAGAACTAGTGTGCGCCATCACTAGATCCCCCACTCCTACCATCTAATTAATCTCAAGAAAATTCACAATCCTCTCTTAAAATGCACCCGATGCAGTAAAAGAGATGCCATGTATAATATTAATATGTTAATGTCAAAAACTAATAAAAGCCAAGGGGCTAAAGGAAAAAAAAAAAGAAGTGAAGAGTAAAGAGATTATGAGATTATTAATTTCAACTAAAATTTGAGGGAAAACCAGCATCATGGTTTACATACCTACTCGTAGTGTGATTTTTATTCCTACAATTATCGAATCCTTCCTACATCTTTTTGTGTAATTGGAAGGGGACTCAGGCAGTTGGGCGTGATCTCACAAAAATCACCCCTGTGCACAACCGTTGGCTTAGAAAATATAAAGTTTGTATGAAAGTGTTAAAAAGCTCTAAATTTTCTAAATATTTTTCTAAAATAGAGCTATTCCAATTAGAAAAGAATATCGAACGGAAAATGGATGGTCCAGTAATCACATTTGTTCAGCATTACAGATTTAAAAGAGCCAAGGAAATTTCTGAGCATTTATAACAGATAAAATGGAAGAAAGGTTAAGATTTCTCGGTCACACAAACATAATGGCTGGTATTAGACTGAATAAAAAATATTTAACTATTTTCATAAAAAAAAAAAATTAAAAAAGACTTATAAAGATCTTGAAAGTTAAGGTATCACAGAGAGAGATTAATAACGGACCGAGACAAATATAAAAGATTATTTTACTAAAGAAGGTTTCCAGTAAAAGAAAAACTAACCAATTTGGATAGAAGAAAGTAATGAAAAACCAAGAGTCAGGATGAAAATGTCCTGGGAGAAGAAAAATTCAAATTATACAAATGTTATTTGTAGATGACCAGAAAGAAAGAAAAACATATAATGCAATTTTTTTAATAAAGATTAAATAGTATTTTTATTTTATATTTTTCATGAAACGAGATTGTTTACGTGTGAAGGAGTGTTCCTAATCGGGATATGGTGCCTATGGAGTTGTGGACTGTATGTTATTAGATTGTGAATGAAGAATATAAAAGGCATCATAAAGTACTCAGTATAATGCAATATATTTATTTTATTCTCAAATAAAATAAATATATTGTATAAATATTTTGGTGACCGAGTAGTTTTGATTTTGCATATCCGATTAATATAGTTAAAGTGGAATAAGTCAAACACTTACTTTTTTGAAAAAACGGAAAAAAGTATCAGTGAACTTGGATAGCATCAGGACACTGAGAGTGAAGTTCCTTTTGGCGGACAAGCTCTGAAGTCAAGTTGATAGAGTTTTGATGAGTTATAAAGTGATATTTACCCATTTCTTTCATCGTCATAACTCACTACATAAAAAACAACGATTTTCGAGTAATGTCGCTTCGTTTGTTTCTCCATTTTATGTAATTTTATGCTGTTATGGCTAATCGGACGATTATACAGTGGAAGCTATAAATTTTGTCTATCCAGGTTTAATTAGGGACTTTAAAGGATTACCTGACATTGTAATGGCTCGGCCCCCGTTTAACGTACCATTCGAATGATGCCATAACCATGGATTTTACTCCCTTTAAAAAATCATAGGGTCATCTGAGGGGCTACGAACCCGCGATCTTGGGCTTAGTAGGTTGTTATACTAACCACTAGACAGATCAACCAATCACCACTTGTCACCTTAGATTTACTAGTGTGATATGTGATTAAATTGCAATGGGAATAAATGTAACAATGGTATACAGTATTTTTTTCTTGCTACAACTTTATTGCAACAAATAATACAATCTGAACTACAGAATACATGTATATTCAATATAAGTTAAACAGTTTGACTAATGAGTACTACATTTATCAGCTGTCTAATCTGAAAAGGGCTGGTCCGCAGTTAGTTGGGTAAGGAGTAGTGAAGATTAAAAATGAATTTCAAGCAAAGTGTTAAGTGAAAATTGAGGGACTAGATGATCACAATAGATTATTAAATTATATATTAAATTTATTATATTATATTATTATATTAAATTATATATATTATATATTAAATTATTTGTCAATAAAGGAAGAAAGGAATTGTATTTTTTATTCTTAAGGTCAGATGAAGTAATGACCTTATAAAAGTTGTTTTGTTCAATCATCGAAAGTCAAATAATTTTTGTAAGCGAAAGAATGTTTTTATTTTCATAAGTTTCGGTACTGTAAAGGTTATTTCATAACTGATGACAATAATTATAATAAGATTTTACTAAAGTGAAGTCGATCGGATTCTGTTTACACCGGCTTTACAAGTACGGTAGTCTTGGTACGAGCTTCTTGACGTGCAGATCATTTGCTATTAGTGCTCAGAGTTGCATTAGGACTTGAAGAGGTACTAAGTCATTGCCAACCTGCAGGTGTTATTAGTAAATCTTCATCGATTCGACCTCTTCGAATAGACCCGGTCTATCGCCTCAATCTCTGACGCCTCAGCATCAGATCGCCCCGCCGAAGAGAATCTAAAGATATTTCATTGATAACATTTATTCATTTTGTATTAATCTTTAGTTGCCAGTAATTTGTGTTCTTATAATTAATTATTATTTTCTCATTATAAAAATGTTAAAATTGTAACTTCATTTAAATTCAATCAAACAGGTTTTTAATTATAATTATCTTTATTTATATAACTTATAAAAGCGATTTATGATATTGATTTAATAAAAGGATACATTAAAATGATATCCGATCTGGAGTAATTGAATCAGAAGCTTTATTTTTCTTTCTTTTATTTCGGAGCTCTCAACAAATGTCCAATTATTCCGCGAGAGCTCAAACTGATATATAATATCAAAAAATAAATTAACATGAGCGCATTAAAAAAAATACCCGTAGACATAGTGACATAGGAACGGATATCGATCCAGATTAAGACTTAGTGATCAAAAAGTGGCCTGGTAGATTAGGCCCTTGGGGAAGGTTGGGCGATAACTCAGATAAGTGACTAACTCGGAGGTCCCTTGTTTGTTATCTTACGGTTAACTTCCAGCTTCCAATTCCCTTCCTCTCCATTAGCCATTGGAAAACCTTTCCCATGTAATAACAGATCTATATCAACAGGCATATTACTTTTTTTTAAAATATATTAATTAAGACAGTATCATTAATTAAGCTGTTAATTTAAAGTGGGATAGGTCTATTTTTCATGTAACGAGATTGTTTACGTGTGAAGGAGTGTCCCTAATCGAGATATGGTGCCTATGGAGTTGTGCACTGTATGTTATTTGATTGTGAATGAAGAAAATAAAAGGCATCATAAAGTACTCAGTATAAGGAGAGAGAAAAATTACTTATTTTTGTAATTACTGAGTATCGTTGTAATCTGTGAACGGCTTGTCTTCTCTGTGGCTTTGGGTCCCCCCTCTCCCTGCTGGCTTCCTGTGGCTCCCTCGTTGTGGAGCACATTCTACTCTGGCAATTCCTTGTGTACTGTCACTGCTGTACATCTTGTACTGTTCTGGCTCTACCTGGCCGTATTTTCCTTCTAGTAGTTGGCCCAGGAAGTGACAGAGGGCTCTGCCTCAGGTACAAGAAGGTAGGTGAGGCAAAATGAGATGAGCGGTCGTTTTAGATTGAACAATATATCTAAGGATTTCCGTTTGAATTAATTTTAAAATATGGTCAGAAATTATATTTTTAACAATTAGCACTTCGCAAGCAGTTTTGTTTCTAACACTACACACCTTTAGAATTTTATTAAACGGTACTACTTACAGACCGAGAAGGGTCTGGTGTTTAGTACATGGTAGAGACTGTACTTTTTCTTGGACAACGGTTGTGCAATCTCAACCGCCAAATTGTACCCCTTATTTTGGGTACCCACTTAGTAGAGGCTGTGTAGGCCCCAGAGGGGTTCTAGATCCCATGGGGTCCATCTCCGGCTGCTAACATATTAAATAAAAGCCTTGCCATCAGCGGGATTCGAACCCAAAACCTTAAGGTATGACAGCTCAGGGCTCTTCCACTGACCTACTCCGCCCCTTTTGAATTTTATTATAAAATATTACTCATTAAAACTATTTAAAAAGATAAACGATTTTTTTTAGATCCGGATGAACTTATACCAATTTCAAAAATAACAGCTCAATTATATATTTTAATGGACTAAAAGATTAGTAACACAGTTGTTAGTTCTTAAACAAAAAAAAAAACACAAACAAAGCACAGTTCCTCATCTGATTTTCCTATTTGATATATTTTATGCTAAGGTACATTTTATGTTAATGTAACACTTCAACACATTAAGGGTACAAGGCTTAACCTTAAACTGGTTTAACCTCTTGAGAACACTAGCGTTATATATTCATCATTGTTCCATTTATATTATTGTACTTGAGGAAGTTTATTTAACAAAGGCCTTTGGCGAGTCTTGATATTTTATTTGATAATATTGATGAAATAATTTAAATAAATGCTCGTAAAATAACTGCACGACTAGATCCAGTGAAGGATCCTAGTAATTTCACGTGCATGAGTGGCCGTAAACAAATCTAAATAATCCATAAATTAAATAAACACCAAAATGACCGTGGGCTGGAGAATCTACTACGAAAACCTGAAATACTTGAAGTTAATCCTTATAATAATAATAAATTCTTTATTTATTCTGGGACAAGTCCCTTTAGAATAATAATACAGGTATATAGGGTATTATTACGTCTTAGAGTATATTAATACAGGATATTATTATGTCTTACTAAGTGAGAAAGAGTTAATGAGAAAAAAAAAGTTGCGAATTATTTACAGTGATAACATTTAAAAAGAAAAAGAAAACAGAGTACAAGAAATAAAATAAACAGAAATAACATTACAATAATCATATAAAGATAAACAATAGATAATTACATATGTATGCAAATTACAAAGTCAAGTAGAAACTAAGAAAGCAGAAAATGAAACAAAAATATGAACAATATCAACTAATATAACTTGTTTTTAAAAAATATCTGACTGGATGAGTGAATATAAATATATAAAAATAATGATATTAATATACTTATATACAAATAAAAAGACTTCATTCATTCATCAGTTAATAAATATTAATCTGAAAATTGAGTATGTTATTTCCGATTTTTGGGAATTGTAAGGATATAAGGTGATTGAATATATGGGATTTGAAGGTTGAAAGATTATTAGAACGACGAATGGAAAAGGGTATAGAGTTCAAAGGGACGAGGATCGGATAAGGAAAGCTCTATCAAAAGCAGTTGTTGGGTGGGATGCCGTATATAGGTCTGAGAGCCGAGAACGGGTGTTACGGGAGTGGACCGAGGTTTTGAATTTAAGGAGATCAGAGATGATTAGAAATTATAGATTAGAACTAAGTTACAGTTATATTCTAGACTATATAAACATCGGAAATAACTTAGAACATAGTTTGAAAACCTGAAGAGAAACTGAAACTGACCAAAACATCAAGCGTGCTTTGAAGTTTTCTTTCAATATTTTCTCACGTATTGAAATCAAGTACAAACGATCTCGACTCATCCAAGATATAAGACAATGTGGTCATTCCTTAATGTTTCTACTATTCTTATTTAGTTTTCTCTAGTTTTTATCTTTACTTTAGAAGGGACGAATACGCCATCTAGATATGAGAAATAGCAAGCAACATTCTACAAGATTTTTTGTCCTTCGGAAGGGACGTAAATTGGTGATAAGTTGTAAGGTACTTTCAACTACATACATGGTCCTAATTATATCAAGATAGGCAAAATTTAGGACTCCTATTGTAGCATTTCCGATTAGCCATAGCACCACAAAGTTACGTAAAATGAACAAACAAACAAAGTGACACAACTCAAAAATGTTGTTTTTTAGGTGGTGAGTTATGAGGATGAAAGGAATAGGTAAATAACTCTTTATCATCCATAAAAACTCTATCTACTTGGCTTCACAGCTTGTCTGCCAGAACTAATTTATGTCTCTCATAGTTTTCTTAAAGTTATCCAAGTTCACTTATATTTTTTTTCCATTTTTCCAAAAATGTAGATGTTTGCCACATTAAGAGAGTTACGCTAAATGAACAAACATACATACAGGTATATACGTTTTTTAACCTGATAAGAATAATTAATATGCACTCTTCAACCTCCTTTCTAAGGACAGTAATGTGCTAGAGTCGTTAGGAAGGGCGACTCCAGGTCCTAGAGGAGGAGCTGAGGGAGCAATCTTTCTTGATCACTGGAAGAAATCCTGCCCTTCGGGGCCATCTAGCTCCGCCACTCAAGACCAACTTGGGTAACGGCATCTTGTCCTCGCAGGACAGATAAAAACTTCTGATTGTACACATTCCTTGTTTTTTTGTTTTTTTTGTTTATAGCCGGATCATGATTAACATTGGAGCTTATGCTTTTATAAACTTACGTTAAAATTAACTTTCAGATTTATTAAACCAAGAATTTTTACTTTGATTTAAAGAATCCTTAGCCATGCGTTGTGCAGATATTGAATCCATTCCAAATTTCAATTGCACCAATTTTTAAGATATTGATATTCAAACGTGCTTTTAGCAGGCACTCTATGTAGGAGGCATTTCAAAGAAGTATGTATGTATATGTATATATATATATATATATATATATATCTAAAAGTGAAACTGAGAAACTGAGGGTTGGTTACAAAGAGGGAGGAGGGAGAGCAATATAAGTTAACCATTCCCCTAATCGACTTTAGCCCGGCTTAGCCTACAAAGCCTCCTGGTGAAGGCTAATCAAATTAATAAAGCCGTGGCCAGTGGCTTTTGGTGGCTCCTGGTAGCTCTCTGTGCTTGGTAGTGCCTGGTACTGGTCCTCCTGATGTTGGTGTTTCCTTCAGTCTGTCGCTATAACTGCCAGCTTTATTTTTTCATTGTTTAACCATTTTGTTATGAGCAACTCCTTTCTTTTCATCGTCTCCCCTAACGGACTGGGCCCGCTCCAGACAAAGAGGTAACGCTTTAATGTCTTCAAAGGAAAATCTTGTTTCCCCACTGGGAGCTTTAATGAAATTACTGTTTAATCTTTTAATAATCATTTATGATTTTTTTTGTTAACGTGATCTTCTAAAGGTTCTCGACATTTTTAATGTATTTATTTAATATTTATTTTTTATTTCAAAATGCTTTTTATATGAAATGTAGTCAATTTTATATTTTATAACTATCTAAAGTTATATGTTACAGCTAAATTCGTCACGGCAGCAACAATTTTGATTAAATCACAAAAACTCATATACCTCACACTACATCCACAACTATCGGCGTAGGGAAGTAGCGACCCCATCGCCCACTCGTCAGACTGCAATCAACTGCTGGTCATCCAGATTGGGGGAACAAAAACTCTGACATGCATACAGTACACAATATATAGCACACTACACACACCTCACATCACAGACAAAGATCAAGGTAAGGTCACCTCCCCTAGGTAGCCGCCCCGGACGGGGAATCTTGTCAGGGAGCTATGAGGAGGCAATCCCTCCACCTGACTCGGGGGCAGTGGGCTGATACCCCACTCTCCTTAAATTAATATAAATTACGGACAATGAAAGAAATTGTGCGTGGAAAACGGTTTATTCGACTTGCATCCTGGAACGTACGCGGCCGAACGAACGGGAAAGAGTGTGAACCATTGGAAGAAATAAAGAAGGCAAAGGTCGATATCCTTGCGATTACTGAAACAAAGAAGAAGGGCAAGGGTGAAATCAAAATACAAGATTATACCCTTCTGTTTTCGGATGTCAGTGGAAACGAGAGGGCGGCCAGTAGAGTAGGATTTCTGTACCACAACGACTTATGCCTGTCTGTCAGAGGGATGAGGTATGTGAATGACAGGCTAATGGTTCTGGATATCATGGAGGGTGAGAGGATACACTCGCTTATAGTAGCATATGGTCCCAATGATAATGCTAGAAAGGGGGAAAAAGAAAAGTCCTTTGATGACCTGCAAAAGGAGGTTGATGATTGTGAAGGCACCCCAATGACCCTTGGAGATCTGTTGGATGGAGTCGTTGGGAAGTTTAGCGAAGCACAATTAACATTAACGGAGAAGGAATTCTTAGTTGTTGTGTGGGAAATGCATTGAGAATTGCGAACACACTCTTTCCGCATAGAGAAATCCATAGACACACCAGAGAGGAGCCAGGGAAAAGTGAAAAATCTGTAATAGATTATTTTTTGGTAAGAAAAGAAACGGTAGGTGAAGTTTGGATGCAAGAGTCAAAAGAGGGTATGAGATTGGAAGCGATCATTATCTTCTAACACTGGACAAACTATGGAATGAAGAACCTCCTCGGAAAAGGCATAAGAAAGGTATAAAGAAAATAATAAAGTCCTACAGGCTAAAAGAAGAAGGAATGTCCCGATACTTTCAAGAAGAAATAAAAAGGATGGTACGAGATACCAATCACCCATGGGATAGTGATGGAATAGAGCAGAGCTGGTCATCATTCAAGAAAATCATCTATGATGCTTCTAGACTTTCTGACTTTTCTGGTGTGTGGAGAGAAAAGAACAGGATCCGGCTTTAAAAGAAGTTCGTGCTGGACCGATGATGTAAAAAATAAGGTTCGAGAAAAGAAGAAAGCATGGAGGGACTTCCTCAGCCAGAGAACACCTACATATATGTAAATAGTTCAGCTGTTCTATTATCTAAAAATCATACTTTAAAAAAATACATCATTATTGATTTTGCTTTGCTTAATCAAGCCTAATTAATTATTTAAGTTAATAAAATAATGGACATAAACAGGAGGAAAATGCAAAAGTGAACCAAAAGATCTTCTACAAAGTCATCGAAGGGATGAGGAAGGAAAGATCGGATTCACTCAAAGGAATCAAGGACAAGGAAGGAAGGATTTTATGACAGGAAAAGATATAATGGAGAGATGGAGAGAGTATTTCAAGGGAGCAGGGGAGAGACGTTAGTCCAAATGGGGAGCAGTATGCAGAAGAAGATGATTTCATCAGCGAGAAAGAACTGCAGGAAGCTGTCTCGAAGATGAAGCTGTGCAAGTCTGCAGGTCTGGACGAAAAACTCCCGAAATGATGAGGTATATGGGTAGCAAAGGTGAAGGAAATGTTCCCCATCTCTTAAATTTGGTATGGAAAAAGAAACTGATACCGAAGGAATGTGAGATCGCGATGGCGGTGCCTAACTACAAGAAAGGAGACAATAAAATATGCAATAACCATCGAGGCTTATCTCTACTCAGTGTGCCAAGCAAGCTCTATTCAAGAATTCTAAAAGCAAGGGTAAAAAGAGTTGCCGACTGCCAGATCGGAGAGGAGCAGTACGTATTCAGAAACTTGAAGAGTGCACAAAACCTGATTTTCACATTGAGGCGGACCATGGAGAAGTCCATCGAGAAAGGTAAACAACTTTCTGTCTGCCTCGTGAATTCAGAAAAGGCATTTGTGAGTCAAAACTGAGGACATAGAGCGAGCTCTGTCAAAAAAGAAAGTGGATATTGGCACGATTCTGGCTGTCAGGAGTCTCTACCGAAAAACAAGAAGCATTATAAGGACTGGCAACCACACCTCAAAGGAGTTTGAGATGATGCGGGAAATACGCCAGGGGTGCAGCCTGATTCCCCTACTGTTCATATTGTTGCTGGATGGGGTGCTGAAGAGAGCCAAACCCAGATTGCGACGTTTTCAACTAGGGCATAGGAACCAGCCTACTTTCTATACAGTCCTCGCTTATGCTGATGACCTCGTCATGTTCGCTGCGGACGACTGGGACCTACAATACAACGTAAGCATCATGCAAGAAGAGTTGTCGAGCATTAACATGGATATTAATCCAGTAAGACAAAATGCATGAGTATAGGAAGACGTCCTCACGTATGAGAATATTAAGACTGAAGGGATCTGTCCTAGAACAGGCGCAGGATTTCAAATATCTAGGTGCCTGGATCAACGAAAGCGGTTATATTGATAGAGAGGTGACGCAAAGGCCGAGAGCAGCGGCTAGATTTTTTAACGCAGTCCGGAAGGGTTTCCTCAACAAAAGAGAGTTTACGAAGAAGACGAAGATCTCCGTCTATAAGTCTACGTTCCTGCCCATCCTATCATACTTCTCTGAATCATAGACCTTTACCTCAAAACACAAAGGGCAGATACAGACAATGGAGAAGAGATACCTAAGAAAGGTTTAAGGAAGGACCAGGAGAGATAGGATCCGCAACATAACAATAAGATCGAACCTCGAGGTAAAGCCGGTAGAAACCACTCTTGAAGAAAATAGAAAAAGATGGTTTGGGCACCTCCTGAGGATGAGCACAGAGAGAACGGCCAGGATAACATATGAGACGAGAGTAGACGGAAGAAGACCAAGAGGAAGACCACGGATTACCTGGGAAGAACGCATGCCTTGAGTAAGCGTTCAGGGAGCGAGGGCTGGACTGGAGCAGGAGAAGAGAATTGGTTCGGGAAAGGGACACCTGGGTCAAGTTCTAAAGAGGGCATCCCTACACTGCGCAGAGTTAGAAAGGGAAGGATCATGATGATGATATCCACAACTACCGATTTCCTCAAACACATTTAGATCGTAACCTGTGACTAACATTCGACATTATATGAGTAGCTCCCATGAATAAGTCGTAATACACAAGAATAAGTCGAATTTTGTTTAGAATTAGTTTCTTTCTTGTTTAGAATATGCGTTCTGTACTGATTGAAGTAGCTTACTGTCATTCACGCGTTTATGGCTTCAAATGTAGTAATAATAAATTTTAGGGATTCAGCTGAAAGAATGAATAATATATCTGCCACAGCCGGTCTTGATCTAAAGATTAGTAACACAGTACCCGACGTATTGAGCGATCCTACTCCCTCTTCAGGATTTAAATATTTTAATGTTTTTATTATTCAGTAATATTTCATGAGGCTTGGTCGATGTAAAGGTTATTTGGTCTAAATCAAACAACCGCCATGTTTTGCCCAGATAAAGATGCTGAGTAAGGTCTCCGAAAGGTTTCTAGATCACAAATTTTACATTTTATATTAGGATAAACAATTATTTTCCCCTACCTTCGTAAATTTAATAATATTTTTTGATCTTAACATTGCATTACGCTTTCAATTTAGTTAACGGATCTAAAAAATCAGTTGAAATTGTTAATAAATCACATAAATTGTTTACAATCTCTTTACAAACCAATTTCTTACGAAATCAATATTAGAAAAATAATAAATAAAATAAACGTATTAAAAAATCGGAACGGTTATCTATTATAGCCGTTATATCTTCATAGCTATTATTCTGAGAAAGGCTCGTAAATCTGAAGGGCTGTGGAGTATGCCATCTGCAAATAACACCGATATTAAAACAAATGGTGTATTAAATTTTGTCTACGTTGTGTAAAACAATCTATTTAATAATATAACGAAAATTAAAAAAAGATAGATATTATGCTAACACAAGTTTAGTCGATTTCTAAAATAATAAATTTAAACTACCTTAACTCAGTCATTTATCTTTTTCCTACTTAATATATTGGAGATTTAATGGAAACATTAATTCCAACAAACAACATATTGGTTTCTTTTATTTAAAAAAATTATGTATTGAAATTTACAACTGTATTATAACAATATAAGTTAATATAATAACCCGAACATTACATAATGGAATGGATACACAAGAGTAGAAAAACTATCCAAGTCACAAGGCCATCTTCTATTCAGACGCCTCGGTGGATTATTGGGAATTAAAGAAGTAGCTATGTATGAAAAAAAAATGGGTTTGATTAGGAGTTGTTTGTCATGAAGAGACTGGTATCGGGTTCGGGCAGATCAGCAACAAATGAACACAGAGGTCATTATAGATGACTTTATTTGTAACAAAGTAAGGAGCATTGAGATTTTATGAAGGATTTTGTATTTTAAAGAATTTATGTGAGAGAAATTTGATGCCTTTGTGGAGCCCTAATATCCATGAGTCCAAATTCACCTTATAATATTTGTTTATATGAGTATTTTGCAATTAATTGAGAGCCTAGAACGTTTGTCTAGTAAGTGTTGGCCTGAAACGGCGAGCAGTTTCTTGTATTTTCTAGTCTAATAAAAGTTAAACGTTTGTCAAGATGCAATCCTAAGTATCGGATTTTCCCAACAGGAGTCGGTTTGATATTATTAAAGGATAATGGAGGACAGGAAGTCATTGGTTCCCGATGATGAGTAAAGGTGATTTGACGAGATTTGCGGGAATTTAGTATATAATTTAATGAATAAATTATACATTAATTAATTTGACGATTATATTTGGTTGATAGATAATATTTATAATCAAATTGTTTAAATAATAATTTAATTAAAAACCTGTGCAAATAAAATTCAAAAAAATGGAGTACTAGTTTCAGTACATGGTGCGGATCATACTGTTTCAAAATAAGCAAGAAAGTTATTTGACCAAGATTAAATTGAACCGGGAGCATTGTCCCCCAATAATGGGTACTCACTTTATAGAGGTTGGATGATCCCAGGAGTGAGATTCGTTTTGTTTTAAATTCACAAAGTATGGATCTAAGGTGAACTTTAAATAATAGCCTATCGATTACAGGCTATAGGCTATGACTGCCTTACTCGCTGTTGCAGGATATACATACATATATAGAGTGAATGTTAATGACGTACCAATGACCGCAAGAATGTAATATCGCTACTTCCTTTGAATCTACATCACAGACACTATTAATACGGTCATTGACCCATCTGATTATTATAACAAAGATTGAAATAGTTTTACGATGTCATTAGTTACTCTTACTATATATTTCGCAAACTGGTCAATTTTATAATCAATAGCAGGTTTCTAGACCATTTTCTTTTCGATCTCCTTAAGGTAGAGGAAGTGCTGTGTTGAAAAGAGAAATTTGTCTTGAATGTAAGATTTTACACTAATCTAGTCTATATGCTATGTGCTGTCTTATTCGAAATAAATCGAGGGACAGTAACAATATTGCTTTGAGTCTGGATTAGGAATTAATTTTGGTGGTGGAATAGCCCAGATTGTAGGCCAATCAATAGCTGTAGTCACTGAGTTGTAATCAGATTGTGGAAAATCATTTAACAGTACATACTTATAGACAAATCACATGATCATAGTTAAAATATATGAATAAAATAACAGAAAGAACATGAGTGGAACTTGTCCATTTCTCGCTGGAATTCCCTTCCTTTTTGGCGTCCCTTCCGTGCACTAACTACAAAGCACTGCCGAGTGCTTACGCCAATTCAAATCCGGCCTTCGCAGTAGAATGGCAGAAGAGCGTTTGATTGAACTGGCTTTAATGCATACCCATCAATGCGTTGCGACAAAAATGAACGCTAATGAAGTGCTGGGTACCTTTATCAGAAAACAAAAGAAAACTATCTTTATTAAACATGTAATTTTTGTATATTGTTTTGATATTTTAATAAACCTTTGAAACCTTTCTATAAATACTACAAGCTTATTTCTAACAGTTATTGTTGATTTTTTCCGGTCTGCCCATTTTGCCCCTCCCCCCTCGGGCCATAAATATAAGGATTTATGCCAATACAGTGTTACACAACCGGTATTCTGATGCTTGCAGCCGGATAGAAATAGAAGAACGTATTCTATTATGCCATTGCTTGTTGCAGCGTATCAAGTATTACTGATCTTGTTGACCCAAATCGAATCCCGCACACAAATTATTTATTTATTTAACTGTCAACAACCACATACCGACAGCCTGAAGTTGGAGATTTCTGGAGCTTTTATATAGCGGATAACCCTCATTGGGAGTAAACCTGGATGTTGAGCGTGATCCCTGCCAAATCAGCTCCCTTCACAATCGATTATAAATAGTCCAGTCTCTATCATCCATTCAATCTATGATCCTTTTTTGTTTATTTGTGGTGCAGGTTGTGCTTATTGATTAACGTAGTTTGCTTCATCCTAAAGTTCTGCACTGTTTTTTCAAATAGTGCTTAATATAGAGGTATTGTAAGAATAGTAATCCAAAATTTAGTTCAGTCTCTGCCATGTATCAGATCCATAATCCTTCCTCTAAAAAGGCTAATGGATTAATAACTGGAATGATTTTTATGGAGGTTCGTGAAACAAACAACTCAGCTGTTTTTTATATAATTAGTTTTTAAGTATAACGATGAATGTTACTAGAATATGACATATCTCATCTTTTGAAGTTTACAGAATAATGGCAGAAGGTTTTATTCAAGTAGATCATTGCTTTTTGTGGCATATCAATTTGGGAGCGATTTGGAAATAACAAAAATTTGAAATGTGAAAATTATAAAAATGCTACACCAATATAATCAACCGCAATACAGTAAAATGCTGCAGAATGTAATACCGCTAAAAAATATGAAAATAGAAGAAATGTAGAAAAATCCTGAGACTATAAATAGATGAACATAGTAGTTGCATAATTAAAAGCAATAATGATCTCTATTGAAAATTCCAAAACTCTCGGATTAAATCCGGAGATGATCAGCTACCCTTTTGTGCATATAGAAAGAATGTTTAACAAATCAAATATTAACGAATTTCATCAACAAAAGAACAAAAATCAATGGATCAATGATACACAAACAGGGCTAACTGAGCCGTATACATCTGAATAAGATATTCAAAACAGGGAAACAATCAAAAACAACATAAAGAACTTCAAGAGCTTTCAAGAAAATGAAAACAACAAACTTGGAAGCCTTTTCACCAAGGAGTAAAGACAAGAGGGGAGTGCTCGAATGAAAAAGTACTGGGATTAAAGGAATAAGAAATATCATAAGTAATTGTTTTTACGTGGTCCTAAGATAGCCGAGATCGATGATTAGTAGCATAATGAACTGGTTAACTAGTTCTTCGCCACTAGAATGCCACTGATGACAACTTCGAGGTAGCTAAGGTGAACTGAGGAGTCAGCATGTTAGGGACAATATCAATATGGATCCCTTTGGTTAAGTCAATTAGTGGAGAGGGTTAGGGTTCGTTAGTGGCCTTGCGGTTGTCAACATCAGAGCAACGGCTCATCCGATCTCAACCCATCGGATGCCATTCGGCTTCTTATATATCCTTCTATGAAACCAGCAAGATATGCATACAAAACTATTCTATTATGCTTTAGCATATACATATATGATATATGATGCAGATCATGGAATGGAATGAGATCTTGTAAAATTTAGTACCATAGTTGTTTACACAAAGTCTTATTGTAAGATCAAAGAGATGGAAAATCATCTGTGTGTTGAACTACGAATGGAATTTGGCGTCGAAAATTGGGCTAAATGAGTGTTGATGTATATATAGATTGCCAATAAAAAAAAAATTAAGCTTACCTCATTTTGACGTGAACTCAATGCTGAACAATTGTTATATTTTCCTATTAACATTCCAGAGGACACTAATCTAGTGTCATGATATAAATAACATGTTTCGTTATCATTAAATGTTAATCCATTAACCTCTTAACTTGCACGCTCGAGTTAATTCGAGCGCGCTAAACAGGCCAAACTGTGCACACTCGAGATAATTCGAGCGGCGTTGTATTTGATGCTGCTATAATTTTTCCTACTCGAATATATTCGAGAATTGAAAATAACAATGTGAAAGCTAAGAAAAAGAATCGTGTTATTGATATTTATCATTTACATAGGATTGTAAGCTATAATACCTTCATAATACCTTGCATTCTTGCATTTCTGAACTCGTGACGACTGACTGCGATCCGTCGTAGTATTTTCGTGAATTTATATAAAGGCCATTTTATTTTACTATTTAGACGTGAAATATCAAACACTTGTTTCTGTTGTTTTATAGTTTAGTTCAATAGTTACCTAAGTGTTGTAAACTTGCAAAGATAAGTGTATCTTCATAGACAGTCAGTTATTTTGTGATTACAGAAAATAAAATTGGGTATATTGGATATTTATACAATTGGTATGGTTTTTTCATTTTCAAATTATTATTATTATTATTATTATTATATTTTATTTTATATTATATTTTAGTAACATATATATTGAAAAATGAGCGATTCAGAATCTGAATATGAATACGCAAATTTGTCGGAAAGCGGCTCAGAAGAATGTGATATTTGCGATACATGTGTAATATTTGCAATGTTGGGCTATGTGCTGCACCTTGCTTCGAAATATACCACACGAAAGAAAATTTTGAATATTTTTTTAAAATAAATATTAGTATTATTTTTGTTGTAAAAGTATAAATAAATATTTTAACTGATAAAAATGTTTTTCACGAAATAGTAATTCGAAACGAAAAATAAAAAAGTCGATGGACGTGTAACATTGCAATATTCGGATCTTTTCTGCAATGTGGATCAAAATCCAAAATTAAACTAAAAATTTTGATTAATTTTGAATTTTTTTTATTTTTTTGCCAAAACATGTTCTAAAGTTTGGTTTAGAACATTAAAAAAAAATGATTTTTTTTGGCCGGTTTTTTTCAAAAAAACTGTGCGTTATATCATTATCAAATACCATAAACATATAAAACATAATAAATATTGAAATGAGAAGGCCTATAGTAAAATATTGCCTAGGGTTTGTTGAAGTAAACATCGAGTATATTAATATATTGAATATTTAAATGTAAAAAAAATAACCATAATTTTTGTGATCTTTTTTGAAATAATTATTAGATCACTATATATATATAATTTTAAGTTTCGCTTCCATTAAGCATTATTGCATCGATAGATAAAAACACGATAAAAGTTAAGAGGAATGAAGCCCCCAATAATGTTTTGTCGAAGTTCTGTTTCAGTTATTTTGTATATATAGATTTAAATAAATATACTTGAGTTTTGTATAACTAGTAAACTGCTCATTTATCGTTTCAAGATGTATGTCAGGAAAACTGCACATATTATTGTGCAGTTTCCTTATGCTTCTCATTCAGAGTATTATATTAAAAATAAAATTACAGGTTATTTAAAATATTACTATATACTTATCTAATTCAAGGAAGCTGAAATCCCTAAAAAAATAACGGTGAGAGATTAAGAAAGTTATAAGTTAGTCAGACCATGGTTATGAAAAGCAGAGTTGTGATGTTTGATAGCTGCATACACCCACGCGCGCGTGCACACACAAATACCGAGGGTATCTACGATCAGCGGTTTAGGATCAATCAAGAAATTTAGCAGTCATTCAAGAAAAAGCATTTTATATAATATATATATAAATAAATATAATATACTATAAAGTGAGATGAAAGTTAGTAGTTAGTTCATGTGGTCTTGAGTGCTGAGAGCATGATGGCTTATTC
Organism: Arma custos; assembly: GCA_037127475.1. Lineage (NCBI taxonomy): Eukaryota > Metazoa > Arthropoda > Insecta > Hemiptera > Pentatomidae > Arma > Arma custos. Next base: position 50,338,508 of record CM073764.1, on the reverse strand, counting down.
TTAAGCGAAATACCTGACTAAACTAAACTTTTAAAAAATGTGATTGATTAGTTTAAAAATGCAATATGTAAATGAATCAAAGTGTGTGCAAACTAAATATAAATAATATAACTTATTATAAAGCAATTGGGAAAAACCACAATTCAAAGCTTTATGTTTCAAAACCAGTAATACACCCACTTACCAATCGACGTTTCGCCTATTCAGGCATTATCAAGACAAAAACAAAAAAGGGTTATGTGAATCACATCTCGAAGAAAAAGGTGCAATACATCCCAACGATCATCAGCCCAAACAGGCTCCAAACATGAGACAGCACCCCACCACCAAGACGTTCAACATACAACTCGTAGTTATAGCTATAACTTTATAACTAGAGTTGTATGTTGAACGTCTTGGTGGTGGGGTGCTGTCTCATGTTTGGAGCCTGTTTGGGCTGATTGGTTTTTCCCGATTGCATTATAATAAATAATAGTGTTTCTTTTTGAATTTTTGGCTGCTATTTTAGTAAATAATATAACATATCAAACGTACCTGGTATAGGTTTTTTAAAATTTAATTGAGAATTTTACGGACTAATGATTATGGGATTTGTTGGATGAGAGCTTCATTAAGAATTTCTTTAAAAGTTTAGTCAAATATATTTTCAATAATCTCTAATTGAAATGTAAAATTGAATTTGATATTAGCCGACTCAGGACTAATTTTTTTTTGATTTAGAACTAATTGCTATCGGGATCGGATTTCTTTTATCAAAAACATATTTAAAAAACAAAGGGACAATGTGTATTGAGTAAATTCCATATCCTACAATTTACTTGTCACTAAATTCAATGCTTCAGATTATAATCAAGTGATACAATATAGTATAAATGATTAAGAAAACATTACTTTTAAATTTGCTCAAAAATTGTACAAATATACTTGGTCAAATAAAACGAATTTTTTATCAAACTAAGCGACAAAGATTAAAATTCATACCGCACGGTTCATGATAGCTTATTAAAAAAAAAAACCATTGTGCATTTAGTATAAATGATATAAATGTTTAAAGCATTTTACTTTGGAGATACGTCATTATATGAATTAAATCCAAAAATAAAATAAACTAGTATTTATAATTTACTTACCTTTACTAAAGTAATTTTGTTTGACTGAATGATTTACTGAAAATTACTGAAATTAATCTGATGGAAACCAAATACCACAAGCTTTTACTGAATAAGGTTAATTTTAGGAGTCAATTTAAATTTAACACAGACAATTTCGAGGAGGCACTTTAAATACATATTCGTGTAAATATGTAGATACAAATATAAAACTTAAATAAATTATAATAAATGGCTTGGTGAGACCGAAGGCCCGACCACCAATCGCACAGTTATCTGTTTTTGGATACTTTAAGACATTATTCATCCTTGGACGTTTCATATTTGTATATAATATCGGAAAAAAGGATAGTTTAATAAATTATAATGATAGTTAATTATTATTATAAACGAAAAATTTTATTTAACCGGGTTCATTTGTATAAATAAATGAGGAATTTAACGCTTGATTTAAAATAATTGAATACAGATACCTTCAAGAAATGAATGTCTTCTAATATTCTGTGATTGCTTCATAGCATATATAAAATGTACAATTTATGAGAAAGGCAGTTTATCATCTAATAAAATCTGATAATAGCGACACAGGGTCGTAAAAAATTTACTATCAAATACTGTTATATAGCAAATCTGATAAAATAGTCCTTTAATGAAACTTTTACTACATACATATATATTTATATATAGTCTTATAGTGCCGAAGGGAAGTGACTGTAAATTTATAGTACCTAATTACACCCATAACCATTTCTGGATAATTTTTTTGTTTTGGTTTTTACTCAATGAATAATATGATCCAATGAATTTAAAATTAAAATTTTATCTTAATACAGCAGGAATAGTTCTTCCATTAATGCTATGATATAAAATAAATCGATTCAATAATACCATAGAATTCTGTTTATAAACTTTATTCTTTCATTTATCATTTGCACCTGCGCGAATGCGTATCCAGAAAATTTGATTCAAGTGTTTCTTTGTTCTCTTTCATTTGCAGGAACATCAATTTTTGGAAATAGTTCATCAGTAGGTCTCTTGGCCATTGTCATTTTATTCTTCTCCTATCAAGCCCAGGTAATAGGGACTTGGAAAGAGAAAGAACAACTGGATTTTGGTGATTTTGTGTTGATGAGTGGAAAAAAATATTCCTTAAGAAAATTATAATTATTAAATGATTCATTATTTTTTAAGTATTACGGCCTTCTGCATTGACTGTATCGTTGAACAAGTAAAACAACTTCTTTGTCCGACAATTTTCGTGTTAAGCGAATAGAATGTCAAAATTGAATATCATTCTATCTCATAGCCGATTCATAAACCATCGCTGACTAGAATACTGATCAATGCTTCATTTTTGTAGTGGTGAGGTGTGAATATAGTCTTAAGACACCTATATTCCTAGTTATACCCATCAGAATATTGGAAGAATATTAATTTATCAATAATTATAGTTAAAAAATGGGAATAGTAATACTATCTATCATGTGTTCATAAGGTCATCCAACTCAATGGTTTCCGTAAGGTAAATAAAGATATATTTTAAAATTAGCTAAGTATCAAAAGTTTTTATCTGATAATTATGTTTTTTTTTCCTTTCTAAATGACTCGTTGAAAGGACCATTTATTTATTAGCACATTCCAAACCGCTGTCCAGTTGGTGCCTTTTAGTTACTTATTGGAAAAATGATTCATAACATGAATAATAACCAAAAAATATATCTTATTTACTATTTATTTACTTACTGTTCTATAAAAGTTTACATTTGAAAAATGTTTTAAAATAATTTTTCCTAATACTATACATTTCTATGTATACTAAACACCCATGATGGACTACGCGACTACGATGCAGCGCTTTTTTTTGTTTTGTTTTTTCTTTTGGCCCATCTTTGCCTCACGATTTCATTGAAAGTGTTTTTCTTTCTTTCGTCAAGAAATGTTTTTCTGTCTTCCTCGAGTTGCGCATTGTTGAGGAATTTCTGATAATCTGTGCTGTTTTCTAATAAATCTTGCGTAATCCCGTGCCTCTGTGTTTCTTGTTTTATTTGTTCTGTGCATCCTTGATTGAATTCGTACCCCATAATTTTGCTAAAAATTTGTTCCTGTAATCTCACCTCGTTCATCCTCTTCATGTGTCCATAAAATCTGAGTTTTCTTACCCTCATTTCTGTTTATATCGGACTTCATTAGAAAAATTTCGAAATAGAACAGAAAGAAAAATAACTTTTTCTGGGACCTAGCTCGTTTAGAAAAAAAAAACATGAATAGAAAAATAAACATAATACATATCTTGCCCTATATGGTAATACATATCATGAAGTATTTAAAAAGTGACAAAAAAATAAGAAAAATACAATTGAAATAACTAAAAAGTACGAATCTTGACCAGATTTTAACCAATTTTAGGAAATAAATATACCAATAACAATAGTTACTAAATAAAATAAATGAATGGGTTAGAATTCTACGTTGCCAAGAAGACATAGAACGTAGAGGGTGAGGGGGTGATATACCTGTAGAAAAAATGAACATCCCTGCGACTGACTGCAGGGGAGGCTGGAGAGCCAATATGAGGGTTCTAACACTCCCAAGATGAAAAAATCCCCACGGATAAGTTTTAATTTAAATTAAATATGTGCTTTATGGCAAGACTCTCAATCTGAGTAATTAATAGTAATTTCTCAATGTAAAATAGCTATGGAAATTTAAATAAATAACAATTTTCAGTAGTTATCACTGATATAATTAATAACAACACCCCCAATACTTCAATAGCTATTTCATCCTCTCACAAGTGAACTACATCGAGCAAGAGATCTCTAATGTCCAATTAATATAGAAGAATTTTCAGGTATTTCTTGTATTTGTATTATCTTGTAAATAAAATCTTGGAGGATGCGAAAAAAAAAAAATAAGAAACTAATGTCCAAAAGATTTCTTAAAACGGAGCACGATAAATACTGAAATCCGCCATTCAATGCTTCTTTAATGGCTCCTCCATCACTATTTGCCTGGAGCTAGTTCCTGTCCTTTTTTTTTTTTTTTTTTTTTTTTTTCCCGATCCCTCAGTAAACGAAAACATGAAACATAATAAAAACAAGTATTAAGTATTAGTAATGTACTTATATCTTAAAACTGTCCTTATTCTACTTAAAAGTATTGGAAGGGGTACTGAATTAATAAGTAATAAAATTATCCATTTTCAGGTAAAATATTGTCTGAAGGTGAGGGGCCTTCTCTAGTTGAGTAACTTACAAACTAAACTAATACTAAAACTTATAGCTAAAAGGAGGGTGGAGGGGGGGTGGGAGGAGGATAAGGAAAGGAAAGGAGGTAGGAGAGGATTTAGGAAATAAGGAGGGGGTAGTTAGGATGTGATGTTGACGGGGTTTAGGGGCCCCTTCCTACCCTGCCACCTAGCAGGAAGGGGGGATGGGGTTATAGCTCGGAAGAGTGGGTTGTTGGATGAGGGAAGGTTGTCAAAAAACTTAAGATGACACCTAGTAATGTGTGTCTGTACAGTGTTTAACTGTAGTTCGTTGTGTATGTGTTTCATGTTACGTCTTTCTAATGTAGTGCCCCTAGCGATCTTCTGTAGTATGCTGTTTTGGTATCTCTGTAGTGACTTCAGGGCTGACGGATATAGGTAATGAAGGAGTGGAGCTCCGAATAATAATGTGGGTCTGAGGACTGCTTTGTAGAGTAGGATCTTGAGTCTGAGTGACAGCCCCGGTGAGTAGAGTAAGTGTCTGAGTTGGTTGGATGTGGCTCGTGCAATGTGTATTCTGTGTTGTGTGTGAGCTGAGAATGAGAGGTGTGATTCGAGTTTCACTAGGTATGTGAGTTGTGTTTTGTTCTGTATAGTTTGTCCGTTTAGTGTTGGTTGTGTTTTAGGTGTTTTTCTGTATGAGAAGGTGAGGGCGTCTGTTTTGTTTGTGTTTATGTGTATGTTTATGTCTTGTAACTGTTCCGTGATCAGTTGGGCTGCTTTTTGGGCCTTGCGCATGGCTTGATCAGCATTCATGCTAGCACTGTAGATTGCTATGCCATCAGCATAAGCGGCTATTTGCACGTTGTCGATTTTTTGCCCCACTATTTGGGCAGTATAAATGTTCAATAATATCGGCGCAAGGACCGAGCCCTGGGGGACCCCACAAGTGACTGGGGGAATTGTAGATAGTTCAGTTTTGACACGGACAGAGAAAGTCCGGCCACTGAGGTATGAGCCTATTATGTCGACGAGTTGGTCTGGGAAGTGGTGAAGCCTGAGTTTTTCTATTAAAATAGAGTGGGATACAGAACCGAATGCTTAGGTGCAGTCGAGGGATATCATGGCTGTAGTGAGGTTTTTATTTAGATTGTGAGCTGTATCGTGTTGTAATTTCGCTAAGTGGTGATAGCAGCTTACTCCGCGGGAGAACCCTGTTTGCTCAGGGGGTATAATGTCGTGTGTTTCGCAGTGTTTGCGGAGGTGTATGATGACTAATTTCTCATATATTTTTGAGATGTGGTTGAGAAGGCTGATGGGCCGGTATTCTTCCGGTACAGCTCCTCGTTTTTTGGGTTTTAAGAGTGGAACGACAATAGCATGTTTCCACTCCTTAGGGAAGTATTTAAGGCGTGAGCATGAGTTAAAGATATTTAAGAGAAACATGAGGGGTTTCCTAGGTAGTTGTTTGTATAGGACATAAGGGGTGTCGTCCTTTCTAGAAGATTTGTTTCTCTTGGTATTTCTCAGAATTGCACTCAGTTCTTTATATGTTGAGAATATGGTGTTCTCTGAGCTAACGCTCAGAGGGCGGTGTTGGTATGGTGTGTTTGTTCGTGCTGAGTCACGTTCAACGTAATAGTCGGCGAGTATAGTAGCCTGATCTGCGAGGGTGAGAAGCTCATCGCCACGGTGGATTTTGACCGATTTGGACTTTGTGTTGTGACTCCTGATTAATTTCCAGAAGTTATGAGGATCGTAGTGAGTCCGGCGTAATTGGTCATGCCATAGGGAGGTTTTCCACTGCGCCATTAGGGATGTGATTTGTCTGGTCATATTGTTTATTATGGGTCTGTAAGTTGGATCTTTTGTCCTGTACCAGCAGTTCTTTATGTTGTTTCGTTGTTTTATGAGAGCGAGTATGTGTTGTGGTGGTTTGCGTAGGTGTATGGGTGTAGGGTTAAATGTAGGTAAAGAGGCTGATGCTGCGTCTTGTATAGTGGTGAATAGTGTGTTTATGGCTTTGTCAATGTGTTCTGTGGTTGTGAGTGGGGTGATGTTAGGTATGTTCGTGTGGACTAGTTTTTTGTAATGTTTCCAGTTGAGTAGTTTGAAGTTTTATTTGTAGTCAGTAGGTGGTGTTATTGTTTCTACCGAGTTCATAGAGTACGGGAATATGATCATTGTCACTAAAGTCTATTGTAATGCAGTTAGTAAATCTGTGTGCCTGTTGTGTGAGTAGCAGGTCAAGAGTGGAAGTATATGATGGGTTTAAGTGATGTCTGTAAGTGTAAGCGTTGGGGTGTATGATTGTGTATTTTGTTTTTGTTAAGTGGTTTCATAGTGCATTAGGTTTCGTGCAGTTCCATGTGTGGTGTATGGCGTTTAGGTCTCCTAAGATAATGTGTTGTCTATCGTTTTCAGTATCTCGAAGAAGTGTTTTGATAGCGTCGAGTTTTGCATTGGGTCTTCTGTAAATGCAAGTCAGTTTGTAATTGTGTTTAAGTCTGACAAGTACTGTGATAGCTGTGTGTTTGTCATCGATGAGTGTGTTGTTGTTTATTAGTCTGGAGGAGACGTCGTTGAGCACTAATGGTGCTACACCTCCATGCTTAGTCTGTGAGTCAAGTCTGTATGTGTAGTAGCCTCTAAAGTATACGTGTGTATGTCCGTTTAGTTTTGTGTCTGTAAGTGCGACAACGGAGGGCCTATAAGAGGCCAGAAGGGTTTCTAGCTCGAGCTTTCGCTTAACGAGCCCTGTTACATTATAATTTATGATAGAATTTTGAAGCACGACGTTAAGTGTGCCCATTAATGTCATAAACATCTCTTTTATGTCCTTGAACATGTTTATGAGCTCACTTGCCCATACAGGTTTGTCATCCTGATTAGGATTTTTGGGGGGTTTCTTTTTTATCGATGTTGTCCTGACGGACAACAATTTTGTTCTGAGCTCTCGCTTTTTTAAGGCTCACCCTACTTTCGCAATTTCGATAAGAGGCCACATGTGAGCCTCCACAATTTGCGCATTTGGGAGAGGCTGTTTTGGGGCAGTCTTTGGTCTCGTGGTTTTCACCACAACGAACGCATTTGACAATGCGCCCGCAATAGTTTTGGGTATGACCATATTCCTGGCAAGCATGGCATTGCCTGGGGCCATTAATATTGCGCATTTTTTCTACGCTGTACCCCACATAGTCAATAGGGCCCAGCTTAGAAATTTTTTCAAGAGTTACATCGTGATCAGTAGTAACCACGATGTTGCTAAAAATTCGTTTGTTGCCTAACTCGTCGGTTTTTGTCATCCTCCATGCATTTTTGAACCCTGTTAGGTGGGTCTGGAGGTGCTGTGTTATTGATTCTATAGGGTGATCCACGTCAAAGCCCTTAAAAATATATCTTCTTAGGGGTTTTGCACCCCTAGGAGCATACGAGTGGTATGCGATATTATTTGCTTTCTCAAGTATACCTACTACAGTTTTGTAGTCGTCCATGTTTGTGAGGAAAATTTTGTTTTCGGTCTGATTTGACCTAATATAGAAAGATGCTATACCAGCATCAATTAGGTGACTTTTAAAGCCACTGCTGACATTGCCGGTTTGATCACGATCTGAGCCGGCTTGAGTGTATTGGTATTGATTTGTTGTGTCGGAGTATTAGTGGCGTTGTTTGTTGAGTTTTTTTGGTTAAGTGGTGAGAAAGAGTTTCTGATTGTGATAGGTGTGTTAATTGGGGGGTTTGGTCTTGGTACGTAAGCCATCGGTCTCTTTGGTTGTACTAATGTAAATCCTTCGTCGTCAGTTTGTTGATTAAAATGACGTTTAAGTCCGTGTGACTTGATAATTGGTCTAGGTATGTCTGTTTGTGAAGTAGAGGGTTGTGTTATAGGTTGCGAAATGTCCATGGCCATGTCCGGGGTCTTCGTCATGATTATACATAAAAATAGAAATAACAGAAAAACTATCTACTTACTGGCTAATAAACTAATAAATAAGCACTTTTTAAATGAAACTAATAATATATAATAAATATAAAAGAGTGTACACGCTAAGAAAAACCGTTATACCACGTGGCAGGGGACGCTCTGGGAGACGCTAGGCGATGTTCACAGTATGGCGGCCAATCACAGACTGATGAGTTCCTGTCCACTAATATCAGATACATTTTAATCCCCTGAAAGCTGATTACATAATCGATAGTCCTAAAAAATGATTGGTCCACCTACGACCAATGGACTTCCATCTTCTTTCTGATTGGCCGATATTTGCTAGCAGTCAGATTTCTTTCCCGACCCAGTCCTTTTTTTTTTTTCTCTTCAATCCCCCTTGAGTTCGGATCTGTTTCTTTTGCAAGTCGAATCACGTAGAATCTATTTGTGTGCCCTTTCATTTTCCGCAGATCTTCGGAATCGTAGTAGTAGAAGTGGTTTCTGTTTTACCCTATCATCAAGTTGAGTCAGTTTTAGACTTTTCTATCTTGAATAACATCTGTTTTCTTTTATTATCTTTGAAAGGATATTCAAGAATCACGTTTAAATTATTTCGATTCTTCAGTCGATTAAATGTTATGGTATTGGAATGTATATGAAAAGGTGTGGTTCAACAAGCATTGAACAGTTTACGTATTCTAAATTTCGCCATCAATGTTTATTCTGTACAACATGTAGTAAAAATAGAAGATAGTAAAAATAATAGTTTAAATAGAAGAATTTTGAGGAATTAAGCACAGTTCAAATATAATGACTACTGATATTCGTCAAATAACTTCAACTTCATCATCAATATTCCTTTTGTAGACATCAGTTATGGGAAATGATTAAGGATAACTGCAACGCATAAAAACAACAGATGATCTGTTTTAGCAAAATCAATATGACTGTAGCTATAGTACATTAAATTAACTCTAACGCTGGAATAACGCTTAAGATTTAAATACCAAAAGCGATAATGACTTCATTCACAATTTTATGTACTCGTTGGAATGTCTAATTATCTACCATTTAAACAGATCCAGACTAGCGCATTGAATGTTATAAAGCAATTAATTTTTATTGTTGATTGCTTAGCTAATTGTATTATAGATAGGAAAAATAAATCGTTATTATCAAGAAACTACCTCAATATAGGTGAATGATAAGTGTTAAGGAATTATAAAATATTTATATTAATTTTTAATTAATCCAATAATAATTTAGTACTAATGTGAGGTATTTTATTGTAATTTATAGGTGTTATAACTTGGTAAAAGATGGCTCAAACTAATAGTCTGTTTTATAAGAATTTAATATTCAGTATTATTATTTATTTTATTTTATTTTGTCCATTTTGTGTAGGTTTTTTCTTTCCTTTTTCCTACTGTTACAAATGTATACTGTTTTTTATTTATTATTTTAATCCAACTTTCAGAGTAAATTGTTTTATTCAAAACATGTATTAACTAATATGTTACAAAATTGTAAATTGTTAAATTCATTGTAATAAAACTCGTTATTATTTAATATTCAGTATTATTTAGGTTATTTAAAAGCAGCACAGCATTAACTGATCCTTTAAAAAAAACTGGTTACCGCATACCATACCGGTATTTTCGATAGATGAATATGGGGTTGGGTCATCAGTCAGACGAGCGGTAGTTGCCTCCAGTAAGCTGACATACTTCATATACTCGAGGAGTGGGGATGATCCTTGATATAAGGTATATTAAATAGACCTTTACTATATCATGCTACGGTAAAAGAAGGATAAATAATATATTGCATATATTTGTATTGTATCATGGATATATTTGTAACAGTCAATATTATTAAATATTCATAATCGGTTATCGAATATTCGGCTGGTTATCGAAACCCCTACCTCAGACACTGTCTTCATATTCAACTAAATAATTGAATATGAACTTCTCATTTGTTTTCATTATTAATCTAACAGGCAGAGATGCTTCGAAATAAGAAGATGAATATAATGCCAAAACATTAAGTGTAAATTTATAATGGGATGAGCCGGTGAAATGAACGTTACTTATTAAACCATTGTTCGTTTTATTCCCCTGCTTTACTTGTGGAAGTTAATGGTTAGTGAATAACTTGAAAGATATATTTGACTCACAAAAGTCAATTTTTACGCTAATTTGATTGACGAAATTATATTTCTGGTCTTGCTTGATCCACAAAATCCTTTGAAGTTAACTTGTAAAAGGAATGAACCACCCTTAGAGGGGATCATCCTTATTCTTAAAGGTCTTGGAACCTGAAGGTTGTTCCTCGAAGTCCTTGGATATGAAATAGACACATTTCCTAAAATTGGTTACCCAGTCGGATAAATTGGCGTACATCAGAACGGTTTTAACTCGGTACAGGAGAATTTCAACTTCCTTCTTGCTTCCCAGAAGTGGCTTCTATCAGTACTGATGGCCTCAGGGAAAACGGGGTTCTGATATCCTTCTGGAACGGTGGAGCTTATCAATATAATTTCCTTATATCAAATTAGAAAGGTTTACATAACCCAAAGTAATTGGGGATGCCGTATTTCCCCTTTTGAAGTTAATGATAATAAAATCAATCGAATCTAATCGTCATATAACCGTGTGAGATATCACAAAACAGTTAAATGTATCATATACATTTTTTTGTTTCTCATCCTCAAAAATTTTATTTATAAAGTGATACAAATTTACAGAAATTCTTGAAAATACTTCCATATAAACCAAAGCCTTCCGTTACCTTTCGGTATTTTAAGGCGTTACAATGGGCTGAGTCCGCTGAAGGCGGTTAAATCATGTACAAAAATAAAACACATATAAAAAGTTTTGGGCATTTTAAGAAACACATCTGTTTTCCACACAAATCGAACGAAATTCAAACACGACAAAATTAATCAATATTTGTGATACGCATTTCATACCTAATGCAGTTGACCCTTTTTCAAATACTGACTATAAAAATTAGATTGCCCACAATAACGTTAATAGAAAAAGATGATGGCCCAAGCACAATGAAATATGCTTATATATAATATAATAATGAAATATGAATATATATAATATGAAATATATGAAATGTATAAATATAATGAATCTTTAAAAATTTATTTTTTATTATGTTTAATTTTTAGAAAATGTAACTTTTTTCTCTTCTCTTAATGGTTTTTGATGCTAGAAGAAAGAGAGATGGGGTGATGATGATGGTGGATTATGGTTGAAAGGAATTAGGGCAAAGCGATCTTTTTCTTTTTTTTATTCACTCAAAGGTCTCGAATACGTATTATATGAAGATAAAAGCTCCCTTTTATTTTAAGACTCGATTACAACTCCGCCCAGGATCCTTCCATTTCATGCAGTGTGAAGCTATTATATTACAAGGAATTTTCTACAATAAACAGGAGTACCGACTAACAATAATAAATTAACATAAACTAATATCTTACGATAGAAAATATAAATTGCTTAAATTAAATAACAAGCTACCAATTATAAAATGATTGCTCAGTAACTATTTAACTAAAAAACATTATTAATTAAAGAAATGTATAGTAAAACGAATAGTTTTTAATTTTAAGATAATTATTCGTTTTTAAGATCTACCTCAAGTACCACACCTATTAATTCAGATTAATTTTTCAAAAACGACTTTATTATAAAACAAGTTAATATTACGACAGTCCCATGTGGAGCTAATAATAGCCATACTAAAGATCCTGGGTTCAAATCTCATTGCTGGCAAGACTTTTATTTAATCTGTTGGCGGCCGGAGATGGATCCTACGGGATCTAGGATCCTCCTCTTGCTCACCCAGCCTCTACAAAATGGGTACCCAAAATAAGGGGAAATTTCTGGCGGATGAGCGTGATCTCGGACAAATCACCTCCCTGCACAAGCTCTGTCCAAGAACCAGTATAGTCTCTAACATATACTGAACCCCAACCCTTCACGGGGGGTAATAAATGGGGTTTTATTCATTTTTAGGCAATTCATTTCCTACAAATTCAGCATAATTTTCCAAATATAACGTTATCATAAAACAGGTTTATCACATGGCCGTCTGGAATTAAGGTAACAAAACCTACCACTAGTTTTCTAATATCTTGACTGTTTCCATATAATATTTTTGAAATATCACATTATGATTAAACTGTTTAAATAAAAAAAAATTAATTTAAAAATTATACATTTTTTTTGTTGTTTTAAATGTTTTTAAAAATAATTTAATACATACAGAATTTAAATAGCAGTAAGCTATAAATAAGATAATCATATAAAACTCACTTTACCTTACAGATCAAAGTTTAAGCCATTTGTAGACTATTGTCCATGGAGGATAGTTGATCCCCAGAAAAATGAAAAAAAATTCAGTTCAGTGGCTTGGTTTTTGCTATACTGTTTGGGACAAGTTTTTTTGTTTTTTGGATTGTATAACTGATTTATGATTGTTGTTTTTTTTGCAGATTTTTGACTTGTAACTTTTTTAAAGTTATGTTAGGATGTTGATGTTTTTTAAATATTGAAAATGATTAATAATTAATAATTAATGTAATTATGTGTCGAAACTTCATTGTTTTGAAAGAATAAATGAATTGACTGGAAGCTGGATTTTTTCAGAGATAATAATTATATAGAAATACAGTCCAGTATATTAGATAAGAACAACAATGGGTTACAAAACCCTCATATCTTGAGGGGTTGCAATGTTTAATTTTTTTCCTTGGACGATTAAAAATGTATATTGTTGAAAATAATTAATCTAATCCTATAGTTTATGCAGTGAATAAGACATTAATTGGATCATTGCAACAATATGATCTATGACAATAGTGTATAATAGTGTAAAACTTTGCTTGGACAAACTCAATCTAACTAATTGGATTTTAATTTATTTATTGTTTTTTTCTTCCATTTCGAGGTTTTTCATTTTTATTTTCCATCCCGAATAATTACAAGAGTAGACGTGCAAATATTCGTGCGACATGTCATGACTCGACTTCATCGCGTGAGTTTATTAAATGAAAACTTGCTCGCACGATCAATGTGTTCCGTATGCATAATAGTAATTTATGAGAATAACGGTAATGTATTATGGGCATATGCAAAGGAATGTTAGTGCTAATAAGATCAAAACCCTGTGTCAAAGGGAATATATAAGATTTACTTTTCGTTATCGCATTATTAGGGTCGTCATTTTCTTTCTTTTTTTTCATGATAATAATAACTGATAAGTTAATTTTGCTAGGTTTTAGAAAAGCTCCATTCTCTTGCCCCTATTCTCTCCACCTTTGGGGCAAGAAGTATCTTTTAATGTTAAGATTTATAATTTTTCACTTGCAATATCGACCTAAACATGGTATAAGTCCGTAAATATTAGAGTACAGGAAAAGACAGGAGTGTGAAAAATGTCGTACTATTGGCTTTTAATTTGTATCTAGATAAATGCATTACCAAAACATTAAATGCTGTAAACATTTAATGTCTTTAAATTTCCTTTAAAAAAATTAATTAATGGATGTAGGAAGCGGAAAGAGAAGTGAGAAATCTCGGAGCCAGCAAAGATAACTCATGATGGAAAGGAGAACTGAAGGGAGTAAGACCATAAAACATTTAAAACTATGCAAAATGTGATTTCAATTATGAATTATGTAAAAATTATTTCGACTTTTTTTGATTGCTTACAAAAAACATATAATAATATAACATATAATAAGCTAATGTCAAATTTAAAATAAAGCCTTAAATATTGGGTTAGTGCCCTCTATATTCCGATATCGAATCCGGCGGTAGCAGATAAATCTTCTACTTTGTAAAGAGCCGATAATTGATCCTTTGGCAAAAAATCTGGATGTTGTGGGTATCGGCCAATATCGGCCCAATAAATTCCTTACACGTCCATGACTTAGAACCAGTACAGTTATTACCTCCACTAATCCGATAAGTTTTTCCTTATTCCCCTACATTCACTGCTTCTTCTTTCTATAGTTACAAGTTAGAATTATAATTGGGAGTCTCGTCCTCAATGATCCGATATTAATTAATTAATTAATTTTGCTTGTTAATTTAGCAGGAAAATATAATAAAGAAATGTCCCCGGAGATAAGCAAAACTTCATTAATTAGCCTTGCTGGGTAATGAACACTTTATGGGGCGGCGGGACGTTTAAACAAACGGAAGTGTCAGCCAGCGTCAAACAAGAAAGAATTTACAAAAAGGAATAAAAAAAAGAAGTCCTGACACTAAGAGAAAAGAGAGATGATAAATTTCCAGCGGGTCAGAGACCTCATTATTTTTCCTCTAACGCTGCTTTTTCCTTTTGAACGCAGGAGAGTAGAAGGTCGGAGTAGTGTTAGGGCCTCATTACGCCTTCTACAGCGGGATTCAAACCCGTGTCAAAACACGGACTGGTACAAGAGCCCCCTCTCTTCGGTGAGTGCATAGAGCTGCCCACTCGTAACGAGCAACAGTGCATGAGGATAACGAGTCGCCATTCAGGTTAATATTCGAGTGTCCTGGCCCAGTGCCCTTTGTCTTTGAAAAGGACTGCTCGGGCGTAAGGACATCTTTAAAATAAAAATATCTCATCAGCGGTGCCGCTTTAAGACTCCGAGGGTAAGTTATGTCGAGGTGTACTCCATTCTGCAAGGTTATTCCTAGAAAGTATTCAAGGCATGAATACTTACCTCGGGAAGCTGTCACTAATTGCGCCGCGAGGTTGAAGTAGTTCTTTTGTGAAACCTTCATCGAAATGTTCAACAATATGAAGGATCTTTCTTTTAAGGAGTTATGTTCTTAACTACGACTCTCGTCGTAGGCATTTAATTTAAATGCAGAAATACTAAGATCCAGAGTTTGTTTATAGATGACTTGTTATGACCGTTATTTTTTTATCAATACATTCAAACTAGTATACTATTGCATAAAAACTGGTACTACAACAAGCCACAAAAGTTCATTGATTTTCATGTACCGATACTAAGCAACTGGTTGATAAGGAAGGTGATTTGTACGAGTAGCAGTACCAGTACGGCTTTTCTCCCAAATGAGGTTACTAATTCTACAGACGCTGGGTGAGGCTCAAGAGTATCTCCTGATCCTACTACGTCTACCTATGCCTAATACTAGATTAAATTATTAATTTATAAGCCAAACCTAGATTCTATACTAGGATTCTAAACCTAAGCAATCCTTTACACACTTGCACTGCTCATCACTTAGCTTAAGATCTTTTATTTCTTCGTTGTACTAATATATTGGAAATAAAAGCGATAGTAGTGAAACTATCTCATTCATTCAAAATACTGGTGAATTTCATTTAATTCAGGTTTCGTGAAGATACGTGTTGAAATAACTAATTATGCAAGCAATTAACATCCCCACGTCGAAAATGTTCTTTGAGCTGAACAATGAATTAATAACGGATTTCTCTGAGTTGTGTATAAAATAAACAATGATTTCACAATATCTTTCTTCCAAAAATAGTGGTTATCCAAATTAAACTTACACATTTCGTAATGACACATAATTTATAATGAATACTCTAAGAATGTATAAGTATAGGTTAACTTATTGAGCCATTAACTTGTGAAACTGGTAAATTAAGTAATGCAAATGGTTCAAAAATTAAGCAATAACAATGTTTTTATATGAATATAACTAATATTTAACAATGATTATAAACTTTCTTTGTAGTTTTTTTTAATACTGGAGTGTCTATTATACTGGAACGTACGCAAAAGTAATAGTGCGACTATTTATGATACGTAATTTCGTAAATATCTTTTAAACGCTAAACTCGGTAAGAATTTACATTTGGCATCCACGTCAAAACCTACAAACAATGACAGTTATAAATTAGATCAGCAGAATTACTACCATTAAGATTAAGAATAAGAACCTCCCAGTATTTCAAAATTTTTAAAAATTGTAATTATTAAATCTCTATTATCACGTTACGAATCAAAATTCTTCCCTTTTCACATATAACCTACTCATAAAAAAAATCGGAAAAAATAGTTTTATATGAAAAGAAACAAAAAAACAAAACAGAAAAACGGTTTTCGAAATGCTATTTACAAATGTATTACCTCATACGAATAAATTGCTCAGGGAAATCTTAAATTTTCAGGTTACTGTTGGAATCTCACTCACCTGCAACAAAAAAATAATTACGTTATTGTAGTCAAATAAAAAGTAGATAAGTATATTTATTTTTGTAATTATATATATTGCTGTGTATCGTACCGGGTGGCATCATAAAAACAAATGTTTTTACACAAAGAGCAACGCTTGTTTTGAGAAAAGTAGGTTGCTCAGGTAGAATGGGCCCACATGGTATAATTTATTGGTAAAATGGTAAGATTACTATGGCATCCCAAAATCAATTAGAATATTTAAGATATATTTAAGAGTATAAAACATAGCAATATGTATCTATATATTATATATATAAATAAATAAATATATATATATATATATATATATATATATATATATTTATTTATTTATATATATAATATATAGATACATATTGCTATGTTTTATACTCTTAAATATATCTTAAATATTCTTAAAATATATATATATATATATATATATATATATATATATATATATATATATATATATATATATATATATATATATATATAGTTAATAAAACTTTATATACAACGTTTTTTAAAATATTTATTGTTATTTTGATGGTGATAACTTAAATTTTTTTTATTTTATGTATACATCGCAAAAATTGCGAAAACACGGGTAAATAGGATCGTTTAAGAGAATAGATTTGTCTGGCATGGATATGACACCTGATAGCTCAGAGGCTTAGAGCACTGCAGTAGAGATGCAGACGACCCGGGTCCGAATCCCGGCCAGGACAAATCTTTTCCCTTCAAAATAAAAGTTATATAATAAGATATTTTAAATTACACTCTTTTAAATCATCAGAGATTCACCTGATAATAATATATTAAAAGTGTACATGTTCACGAATCCAATCTCGGATTTCTCAGATCCCCCACCACTCCTCGGGTATGTGAGAATCGTCAGCCTACTGGACGCCACTCGCGTTGCAGTATGATTGTACCCCATGCATATATATCGAGAATAGCGTTGTGGTATTCCATGAAATGGTATGGTCCTTGGAGGGGAAAGTTTAGTTCCTCGTGCTCTCCCTGACTCGAACAGATACCTCATTGACTTTTATGGACTAAGAATGTCTCCTCTATCTTGATAAATATATTTGTTCTTGTAAGTGTAGGGTACTTTTTCAATGGTGGTTACTGCTATTGGTATAATGTGGTAAATTTAAATCATTAGCAAAAAAAATATTAAGCAGTACTTTTATTAATCAAAATAAGATCCTTCACTTTCAATACACCTCTCTCAATGTGAAAAAAGCATTTCTATCCCCGCTGTGTAGAAATTAGGTGACAAGGAAGAAGCGAAATCTTGGAAAGCCAATTTCAGGGCATTTTCGTTGTCAATTTTTTTATTTCTTAAAAAATTATCCAAACAACAGAAAAAGTGAAAATCGGTTGGATAAATCGGTCCGAAGAATATGGTGGGTGAGGAAGGTGCTCCTCATTTCTGTAACGCAACATAGTGATAACGTTTCCAATCAGTGAGCTGCTGGGCCTCGGTTAATTCATATAGTACCTATATTTACAGCTTTTTTGTCTTACCAAGCTCCTTAAGGTACCTGGAAACAGTCATTGCACTTGCTCCAAGTTGTAAACCTAAGTGGTTTGGGAAGGGCCCGCTTCGACCAGCTCCTTCATCTTTTCGTTGTTCAACTTTGTCTTCGGCCTACCACGTTCTTTGTTGGTAAGGTCATAATCCGCAGACCGAAATTTTGAAACCGACGGGAAGATCGTTCTCTCACCCACTGTATCTTCACCGTAAGGAATATTAATGTTTCGGAACACCTCCGTATCGCTTTGGCCAAATTTAAATTCGTAGAGATAAATAATATGAATTTCAGCGCGACACAACTTTATTCTTATTTATTTTTAAAATGTTGCTTCACTTTCAAAAGGAAAAATAAGACTGATTATGAAAAAGGATTAAATGTACAGGCCAAAAAGTTAAATAATTCCGAAAATTTTGGAGTTTTCGGCCACCAAAAGTATTCCCGTTTGTTTTTTTTGTGGTGACCTTGGATTTACACTACTCAGACATGCCCTTACAACATATCAAAATTGCAGCATCATCAAGCGTCACTGATACGATCGACGCTTAATCGATAATAATGGCCGACACTCATCACTTAGGGGTGTGAAAAATAGTTTACATCCTGAATACCTACTGAATATGGACACAAAATTTCATAAGAATCGGTCAACGAGTTTCTTTTTTTTTTTTTTGTATACCTAATTTCGCCCATCAGGTTTCTCTACGTACCTGTGAGCTATCGTCGCATGCGGATGCATATGTTTATTCTCATTTGGCCAAGGAATCGCCAAATTTCATTCCATTTCCATTTCACTAACTTTTCGGTAAGCATCCTATGACAATCTGGAAATAATCTTAGGGTTTTTTAAAATTAATTATTTATTCATGATTTTCAGTTTGTGTAACCGTTTTATGCATGGTTATGTTGCAATCTTATTTTATGGCTTTATGTACGATGTTTCTCTGAAAAATTGAATACTTAGTTTCTTTGGACTTTTTAATTTGATTCATTTGGACCTTGGACCGAAAATCCCATAACCTGGTCATAACATATATAAGAAAGTTGGGTATTTATGTAGTGATGCTTATGGTAACAGAAGCTATTAAAGTTATTATAATGATATAAAGTAACATTCAGAGTTAGAAACATGGCGTTGGATCATGGTGGAAAAAGAAATCCATAACAGAAGGCGACACTTTTAATAAGATGCTACGGTAGCTAAAACGAAATGTGAAAAATCATAGAAATTAATTCTGCCCATTGTATCATATTAATTAATTTTTGTTATTGTTGTAAATAACTTTGAAAAATGGACACAAGAAACTCCATTTTTCTTCACGATTTAATAGAAAATTGTTATGCAGGGCCCGTAAATTTATAATGAAGTGAAAACAAAAAAAAATTCACAATTTAAAAATCGTAAGTTATGAATTAGAACAAAAACACAATTTCGTTTCATGAATATTTAACGGACGAAGCCGGGTTCAATTAACTATATTCAGTTCATCAATTATTACTCCCGTTAAGAGGGATTAAAGAAAAGACTTATCCCTAGGCCAATTTATATTTTTACGCGATTATATCAATTTCTGCTTTATTTTTCAGTAAACTAAAAAAAAAACAAAAAAATGTCCCTGTCTAAAAGGAAACTTAAGCATTAGTAATCATTCCGTTTATGTATTTATTGCTCAACATCAATTATTAATATATATTAAAAAAATATTCTTATTGATAGGAAAGTGTGGGTCTGGTTGTAACGAGAGTTAGGTTGACCAACTGCTATAAACTCTCATCGCAAGCAGCTCGGAATGCCCCTTTCTCATCACCCCACACCCTACTCTACAATAAGTTATTTCGAAGTTTTCTGGATTATTTGAACTTACATACCTTTATAATTTGAAAGAAAGTTTTGATATTCGTCTTAATGAATTAGGCTCTTTTTTTACCTTTTCTTCTTTAAAAACTCCCGTAAAAATCAATTTCCTTTTTATTTGCTACACACTCTCCTATTTTTTCTTTTGATTATTATATAGTACAATCCTTCCATTTTCGATTTCTTAGATATTAGTATAGATCCTTGTTTTCCAATTTGATTGTTTCGGGACTCGTTGTCCTACAAGTATTCATTATAATATTAGTGAAGTGTAAAGAGCAATAATGTAACAATATTTCATTCAACAACATAATAAATAAAAATCTTTTATGTTCAAATACTCTCCTGATCTTTTATATTGATATGGAAATGATTGACTCGATATATCTTAGAAGCGTCAATATTGACTCCACCTCCCGAAACATCTTTCAGTTTCTTCTCTAAAGACCCCTAGATCTGTTGGCACACCGTGGTTTCTCGATTTCGAGGCTCAAATGAAGAAACAGAACTTCACACGAGGCTTACATCTTAAGCCCAAATTAAATAAGCGGTTAAGTGGAATTTTTTTCAAAATGAGTTTCTTGAGGAAGCGGAATCTTGTTAGCCTCTTATTTAGTAAGAGAATACTCCAAGTGAATAAGTTGCTAAATCAAGCATTGCCTTGAAATGGAATTATTGCTTATATTATAACTCCATTCCAAGTCATGCATGACAGGAATTTTGCTCCATTCAGTAAAACTGACTCGTTTTGGATAAAAATGAACTTGTCGACTTATTCACAATATGTACTACTTATATAATATATGTATATGATATGAGAGGCTAATGTACAGCTAAACACGAAGTTAAGGCTTTAACTGCTGTTTCTTTTGTTTTTTTTTCAGATGAGTGAATATTTTGTTGGAAATTATTGTAATTATTTGACTTGTAAATATTTAGGTATTGTAAATAAATCTTTTGTTTTTTCAAAGAAATCCGATTCAGTCGTTATTACCCTATCCAAAGGCATAAAACAATGTATATATATATATATATATATATATATATATATATATATATACAATACATAATTTTTGTATAACCGGCACTCATTGTCTATTGTTCGTACGAAAAATGAAAACTTGTCAAACAAATTTAACTAGAATATTAATAAGCTACTTATCTCACATAATTTATAAAGTTGATACCATTGTTAAATTCCGAACAAATTTCTATGGAAGGTAAAAATGATTTATTTAGTGGATTAAACAAACAGCTGAAGCAGAAATATTCAACAATATTCAAAAGCAGTTTTTTTTTTGTTTTGTTTTTAGTATGCCTGAGGATCACCCGCCTGGATAGAGTCAGAAATGAAGATGTTGGAGACAGGCTGGGCATGACCGAAGAAGTTCCGGAGAAGATTGGAAGGAACAGGCTACGATGGTACGGACCCTGCCAGCAAATTCCAGAGCGTAGGTGGCCGAGGAGACTTTTGCTGAGGGAATAAGGCAAACGAAGAAGAGGAAGACCCCGAACCCGATGGAAGGACTGCGTGGAGGAGGAGATGGCCGGCAGGGGACTTGAGGAGGATGACTGGTGGAACAGATAAAAACAGAGAAAAGCGGAGGGAGGCTCTGACTTAACCAGGCAACCCATTGAGGGAAAACACCTGCAAAAGTAAAAAGTAAGTAAAACATATTATTAAACATATCTTATTATATAACTTTTATTTTGAAGAGAAAAGATTTGTCCTGTCCGGCATTCAAACCAGAGTCGTCTCTATCTCCGATGCACTGCTCTAAACCACTAAGCTACCAGGGGTCGTATTCAAATCAGACAAATCCGTTCTCTTCACCGATCCCCTATATCCCCGTGTTCTGGCAATTCCGGCCAGGACAAGTCATTTTTCTTCAAAACAAAAATATTTAAAAATCATCACCATCAAAATAGCAATTAATACAAAATAATAACCAATAACAAAATTAATTAATACATTTAATATTGTTTTAGTTAAACTGTCGTTTGTGGAAATCGGCAACTACAAAAGTTTTATTTAATCTTAAACTAAAGCAGCAGTAGTTTATTAATTTCAATGAATAGAAATTTTAACTCGAATTCGCAGCAATTCTTTACCAAGAATTCGAATAGATGACATTAGTGTATTTATAACTCGGTAGTAATTTGGAGTTGTGCCTTTTTGAAGTTTTTGAAACGTTTGAAAACTTGCAAATAGGTGTCTGTATTCTAACCTGTAGAAATAGATATATATGGGTATCTACTTTAATAGGTTTATCAAACTATAGTAGACACGTGTAATTTGATGTATAATGTTTGTAAGCTATACAGTAATAATGAGGAAATGTCGCGATAAATAAAATAAAACTTAAGGAGGGGTGCTCAAATCAGATTTAGCTTCTCTACAGACTATAAGTATATAACTAATCTTGAAATAAAATTATAATTATATTAAAAAATTCATCGATTAAAGCGATGTTATATGTATGACATCATGATTGCTTAAATGTCAGGGAAATGGATGGCCGTGGACTGAAATCGCTGTGCAGTTGTCACTCGTCAGTTGCCATACATAGGCCTACCTCAGCCGGCATGTCACCTGGAAATGTTGACTTTGTCTCTCTCTAAAGCTTTGATCAGTTTAATTATTATATTACGTTAATGTAAAAATAATATCGCAATGATATATCCCGCCATGAAACACCACTCATGAAACCATCTATGGTTAAACTTTATGAGAAGATAAACGACTTGATGATAGCTTAAAGAGAACGGTTCATATAACCTTAAATTTTTTAAATTTGTGGTTAATATTAGAGGAATTAGATGTATCCTTAATAATCTACAAAATGACCTTAATAGATTGGATTTCCTATATTTGTAGATTCCTATATATATCAAATAGTATATATAGTCGGAAAAGAGGTATACGATATGATAATACAATATAAAAATATAAATACAAGCTTAGAACCTAATCTTCTAACTTAATAAGAAAATATTCTAAAATTTTCCAATTAAAGTAGCTTAGCTCATTTTCTCAAAACAGAATCGTTGGTCTCTATTTATAGTATTTTTTAAAACATATTTTTCCTTGGGAAACTAAGCGATAGTACAGTTCTATTAAAAAAATACTTACATTCTTAGCAGAAAAGTCTTTCGCTTATACAGTAATAATATAGTTTAGACTCTATCTAACTAACGAATATTTAATGAATGGTCCCTTATAGCTGAACGCCGTTTTGGAATTATTGGATTCGATTGTACACTATTTAGTTTTTTCTATTCATTATTTACTATTAAGTTGTTAAGTAACTAACAAGTCTTGACAATTCCGCGAATAAAATAGTAATAAAATAGAAATGTATAAAATAGAAAATTCAATTGCGTTGAATATTTGCACCTTTTATACATGCCATGCTCTGTTCTTTAAGAGGCTACTTATCTTATTTGTTCATGTTGAGATGCCATTTTTAATTATTGAATATAATTACTCAACTTGTATTTTTTTTATGTACATAAATGTTTTATATTTGAATCAGGTTGGTTGTGATTACTTCATTATAAGAGAATTGAATAAGAAAGTAACTTTATTGTTACAAACATGTTAACATACAAAAACATAATATGTATTTGGCTAGAAGGCTACATATTGCAAATCACAAAGCGTATAAAAAATTACACGAAACAATAAAAATAAATAAACAATATTTATAATTTATATTTTTTATAATAAGTTATAATGTTTATATATTTTTGTTTTGAAGAGAAAAGGCCGGGATTCGAACCCGGGTGGCCTGCGACGACATTCTTCCCCTTGTATACATCACAAATTGCGAGAACACGGGGATATGGGATCAGTGAAGAGGTACGAACCCTGGATAGCTGAGGTGGTAGAGCACCATGACGGAAACATTGGAGACCCGGGTTCGAATCCCGGCCCTGGGCATTTCTTTTCTCTTCAAAATAAAAATATTTAAACTTATAACAATAGGTTTTAGTAGTTAAGGGTTTTTTTTTTCAACTGCACATACTTTCGGCTTTATTTGAGAATTGGAATTGTATAAGAAATATCTCTCGGGTATTTTAACAAGTAATAATAACAACCATAATAATATATTCGATCCTGGGCTTAATTGTAGGCAAGTTGCGTGAGTCGCAATCATAAAATGCAAATCGGTATTATTTCAAATCGAGTATTTATCCTCGATTACAAGGCGCCTTTGAATGTGTAATTCCGAGCAACTCTAGAATTAACAATTATTAAAAGTCTTGGCCAAGTTGCCTGGAGAGTTTTTGACACTGGAGCGAGAAACCTTGGTTATTTTCCTAATGACATAATTAGTCACCGGCAAAGGAGCCGATTTGAAATTCAAATGTGAGAGGGGGAGGGGCGATGTCT
Organism: Arma custos; assembly: GCA_037127475.1. Classification (NCBI taxonomy): domain Eukaryota; kingdom Metazoa; phylum Arthropoda; class Insecta; order Hemiptera; family Pentatomidae; genus Arma; species Arma custos. The sequence continues at coordinate 50,314,265 of CM073764.1, read as the reverse complement.
TGAAGGGTGAGGCGAGTTATCATTTGGATAGGAGATGAATACGTATTCTTCAAATGAGTTCCTTCCCGGAAATTAGAACCTTTTTTTTTTTCTTTGGATGGCTATTGTAAAGGATAATGCTGCTGAACGCGTTAAACACCCTGCTTAAATAGCTGTAAAATCTATTGAATCATGATTAATTATTTTCAAACAATTATATATATATATATATATATATATATATATATATATATATATATATATATATATACATATATATAAATATATATATCAATAAAATAGCATCGCACCATCACCCTTCACATAAACATAGTGTCATAAGAACATTGATGACTAGAGCCATCACAATTTCAGAACCGTCATATTTAAAGAAAGAAGAAAGACACCTAAAGAAAGCATTAATAAAGAATGGGTATCAGGAAGACATCATAAAAAGAGAATTTAAGAAAGCCCAAAAGACAGGCGGACAAGAAAGAATAACAGAGGAAAAAGGAGAAGAAATTAAAAAAGCAGTGACTCCGTATGTCAAAGGCACCACCGAGAAAATAGCCAAAATACTGAAAAAGTTCAACATAAAAACAATATACACCACAGACAGAAAGATAGGCCAAGTTTTACCCAGTGCAAAGGACAGATTAGGGCTTACCATAACTTAATAACCAACGGGCGTTGATGACCTGGATGTTTTACGCCCCTAAACCCAAGAAAACAAACAAACAGATTAGGGCTCAGAACACCTGGCATATACAGTATTCCATGCTCCTGTGGAAAACAATACATTGGGCAAACGGGTAGGCTGATATCCACAAGACTGAATGAACACATTAAAAGTGTAAAAAAAATGGATAGTAAAATATCAGCTTTGGCGGAACACTTTACGACCACGAACCATATCATACAATTTGAAAAAATTAAAGTCGTTCAGAAATGCAGCAATAACACAGAAAGGAGGATACTGGAAGCCATTGAAATAGTCAAGCGTCCGGAAAACTTCAACAGGGAAGACGGGTACAGATTAAGCAAACTATGGCTTCCTAACATACCCATAAAGGAAAAGAAAAAACAACAAGTCACTCAAGAAGAATCTAAAGAACCTAATTCCAGCCAAGCAGAGCCCGAAAGTTGCATTTGACCCTTGGAGGTGTTGGGATGTTTCTTGGGCGGATTATTCATGTTTTGTTTTGCAGTTATTCTCTTTCTACCCTGAGGATGGCTGAATAGGCGGAATATTGGACAGATAATTTCAATTTCTGTTTTAGTTTGGAGATTTAAGGGCTTTTCGTTGGAAGTTTTTCCACGGTCTTAATATATTTAATTTGGGAAAGACATTTTTCAGACAACATAAAGAAACAGAATTATATATAAAAATACTCGTAAGAACATTTTGGCCGAGGAAACCAAAAAAAAAAACCAAAAAAAAAAACTAATACTAATAGTAGTGTCCACAATTATAAATATCCGATAAAAAATAAATTCTAATAAAGGATAATGCTGCTGAAAAAAAGATTAAGAAAATTCAATTATTATTTGGAAAAATTGACGATTTTGATATTGTGTCCAAAAGAACATAGGGATAAATAATAAACAAAGTAAATAAAGAATTTAAATATAAAGTACATTATATTGATGATAATTGTTGACCTATGATAATTTATGTTGAAGAAATTGGTCCGGGTAGAGGTCACTGAATGAAATTCTCAAGTAATTTCAGAAGATCTTTATTGATAGCCAACGTTTCGACCTACGCTGTAGGTCTTCTTAGAAGCGTAGGTCGAAACGTTGGCTATCAATAAAGATCTTCTGAAATTACTTGAGAATTTCATTCAGTGACCTCTACCCGGACCAATTTCTTCAACATAAAGTACATTATATAGAATAAAAAAATACAAATGTATATTATGAACTAGACCTTTCAAATCTACAGATTAGATTCGTTGGAAAAAAATAATTTTACTTAAATGTGAATTTCTTAATATTTGATCAATAGGTATTTGGTGCGAAAACTTTTTATTAAGAAATAAATTAATAGCTTCAAATACGTTTCTGTGATATTTAATTTAAGAATGAAAGTTGGGCCAGTCGCTAATCGTTTCTGGTCCTGAATGATTCCTGGCATATATGGCGTATCAATTATAACCTAAATTTTAATTTCAAATTGAGACTGACACTTTAGAGGTGTGATAGTTCAGTTGGAACGCTTGATTAGTTTGAATTGTGCCTCCACTAATTGTACTAGTAACCGCAACCAGCGGCCGAATATATCCAATGCAGTTAGGCAACGTTGTCTCTACTTCGTCTACTTCTAATTTAGCCTTATGTCAATTCTCAGGATAACATACTTGCATATTATTGTTTATATTTTTATGTTTATAATTATAAAGGAAGAAAAAAATTGGATCGAATTTTTCACCGCGAATCTTATCCCTCACATTTCTGGTTGACGGAAAAACCAATTTTGCAATGGATGCAAATTATCATTTCTAGCTTATCAATTTCCAATAAGACTGATAAATATTAAATTTATAAAATTAATTTTTCAATATCTAAAACGAAATTTGTGGCGCAATTAGTTGGATACAGGCGACGACATATGTGTTAAGTTGTGTACTCACATTAAAAAAATATCGCATTATGAAGAAAAGTAGAATTTTACAGTTCCTATTATTACAAGACCCAACTAGCCTGGCTGGAAGAGGTAGACAAATATATAAAGTTGAAGCCTACATGTAGGTACGTTGTACTTCTCGTGTAGCGTTTAGCCGCAGAAAATTGAAATATTTTATTTTTAGTTTAATAACTTATTGTGCTCAACCTTTTTTGGCCACTTTAGGATTACCACTAGTGGCATAATACTGGGCAGTTCTTAACAGATTTTTATCAAAACTTAAGTGTGTAAATATATCTATTTATTACGTATCAACGTTTCGATTGCACATTGCAGGTATTCATCAAGGCCCAATAGTCACAAATATATGAGTGTTCAATTTTATAAAAAATAATATGTCATTTGCGTTTAAATAAAACTGTAAACTTTATAAAATAAAATGTTAAATAGTTAAAAAACTGAGTTAATAGACACAACTATGGGTGTGTTCACTCCCAAACAGTTATTTAATTATTTTACATTTTATTATTTATATTCAATATTTTACTTTCTCCTACACTGAAAGGCACTGAAGGGTGATGCAAAAGAAGAAGAAGAAGAATTTTTTACAATTTTATATAAATGCGAATGACATATTAATTTCTATATATGTGCATAATTCCACAATTGTGACTATAATTCCCTAATCGTAACCTGAAAAGTGTGTCAAAACGTTAGGCTTCTAATAAATATTTTCTTACTATTTAAGACTTTATTTTATAATATTAATATATTTTAGTTTATGAAAAATGGATTAGGTAGAAGTAATTATTTAGTTCCAATTTTAAAGTATAAGTTTTTCAACCCACCAGATGGCAAAGTTTTATTTCGTTTATTATAATAAAGTATTTAAAATATAAACAACGATATGAAAGCATAGCACCTTGAGAATAGACGATTAGCTAAGGCCCTATACACACGGGTATACTGGAAATGAACTAAACCAGTTGGTAACTTGAGCTTCTGGCCAGTTACAGACTGAATGGTGACGCCACAGATGAGGCGACTCATCAGCAACCGAAATCTCTAGTTCTTTCAGTGTCGTCATGGAATCGATCGTGCAATGTTGGAAGAGTCGAGTGATGACAAAACTGTGGCGCTGTATTAATACCTCAGGATGAGAAGACGAATAGCTAGAAGGTTTTGGGTTAGCAGCTGACCATAAACAACAACTCACGAGCAGAGGGTCTCAGAGCCAATTTAGGCAACCATTATCAAACCCCACAAGCATCTCTGCCCGAACAGTGGAAATATATGACACTGTAGTTCGGAACTATTAACATAATTAGGTACCTATTATGTAGAAGTAGTTGTATATGTAGAAAATATACGTTACTGTACGAAAATGTACTTGAATATTCCTGCCAATTTTATTTATCCGTTTCCTGCTTCTTTGAATAACCAGAAAGATGAAAATTGTAATTGTGTAATAAAATTGTATTGCGTTTTCATCTCCCCCTCTAGCAACATGTTGGTTTTTGTTCACTAATCAAGAAGGAACTGAAAACTCAAATCACCAGGCAACCCGACATGCCAATCACCCAGGCGACTAGTTACCAGCTGGTTTTGCGAATCACAGACGAGTTCCTAACCAGTACCAGAGTGCAGCGTCCCATAAGGGTTACACAGGTAGTGACTCAAAGTGAACCAGTTGGTAATTCACGGTCACTAACACTGGTCGACAAGGTTTTTTTCACAAGAGATCTGAATAGTGAATTTAGTGGCATTTTTGATCCTGAATTCAGATATGTAGTCAGAATTTTCCCATCAGGCATAGTTTTTCTGTAAAAGCTACTTTTCAAAATATGATTTTAGCGTTTTCTTCGACCTGTCATAGGAACCGTTACCTCATATGTAGCTATTTTACTCAAGCTGTATTATTAAAATTATTAGCAATATCATGCTGAAGCGCAATAAAACATGACTTTGCAGGTTCATTGTTGTTGTTTATACATGTTCAGACCTCTTTGGCATTGTGATGTGTCAGTATTGAGCTGACTGTGAGATTGTTGAGTAGTGAAATATTTCCTTCCTTTCTGTTTAGAAGTGTATTGTGTATGTTGTGCATGTTGTATTTCTGTGCTTTATTTTTTTATCATGCCAAGAAATTGTGTAAATCATGCAGATCATTTCTGCTGACCTTCAAGTCTCAGAGGCGAAATTTGACCCCACTTGTAAAGAAGTGTTATAAACTTTACTTTGGCTGTCAAGTTGGTGATTTTGACAAGAGCTGGGCCCCAAATACATGCTGTGTTTCGTGTGTTAGACTTTTGACTGGGTGGAAAAATGGTACACATCATATGCCATTTGCAATTCCCATGATTTGGAGGGAACCGAAGGATCATTTAACTGACTGTTATTTTTGTTTGACAAATATTAAAAGAATCACATCTAAAACAAATTATACAGTTAAGTATCCGAATTTGCAATCTGCAATGAGACCTGTCTTACACAGTGAAGAGTTCCCCGTACCAGTATATGCAGATACAACCTTAAGTGATAACTCTGGTTCTGACCTGACTGAAACTTCAAATGATTCAGATGAAAATAAAAATGATCTTGCATATGAAGCCAGTAGCTGTTCATCAGAACCATACTTTCCCAATCAGCAAGACCTTAGTGACTTGATTCACGATTTAAATCTGTCTAAACAGCAAGCAGAAGTTTTAGCTTCCAGACTCAAAGGGTGGAATCTACTCCAAAAAGATGTAAGAATTAGTAGATATCGTAGCCGCCATAGTGTTTTCAAAGTATACTTCTCTGAAGAAAATGGTATTGTGTTTTGTAATAATATTTGTTCAGTTATGGGAACTCTAGGGTTTCAACACCAGCCAGATGAGTGGCGATTGTTCATAGACTCCTCTAAAGTAAGTTTGAAGGCTGTGCTAGCTGACTACTGTTGGACTAAAATGAGAGACGTTCCAGATGCAAAATATACCCGAAAATCACTATCTACCACTTTCTAGATAAGTCAGAATCAGTAGTTATAATTTTGAGTTAGATAGCTAGTTACGGATTTTTTGGAATATTAAAAAAATTCAAATGAATATCACACAAAATTCCTGCCCGATGGGGAAAAACTGTAATTATATTTGAATTCAGCACGAAAAATACTTTTAGAATCTGTTATTTTAATTCTTGTGAAAGAAAAAAAGTTAAATTTTGTCGACCAGTGTAATCAGTTCCTTTCCAGTACCTCGTGTACATACGGTCTATATCTGAAGTAGACCATATTCTCTTCTATTAAACTTATAAATAATTTATTTTTTGAAAAGAAATAATTTTGATAAAAGTATAATTTACTACTATATTATATTAGCTATTATTCTATTATATTACCTTCTATCATGTCGCTTCTGCTAATCATAAAGTAACCTAAAACGGATGTGTATTACAAAATGTTAAACTAACTCAAAATATGAAATTTCAACGTTCTGAAACTAAAGTACGAAGGTAAACCCTATTCGAAACTATTCAGAATGGATTCAGGGATGGTACATGATATCAGAAAATTCCCGAATAAATAATTGCTTAACTGTATATAAGAAAGTAAATACTGACTGGTAAGTCAAAATAAGTAGTCCCTTTCTTATAAATATAAATAAATAATCATAAAAGTGAGAGAAGTGGATTGCACAATCTATTAGGAAGACGTGTAGAGGTGCTAGATGTTGTAGAGAAGCCTAACTTGGCTAGTTGCTACAACTTTTCATAAGCCTATTTCGAAACTTTTCCAAGTTGCTAAGACATGGTGTTTCTTCTTATTAAATCCGCTTCATATGGCGGTATGACTCAATCTAAAAGTTTCACTGTAAACTTGAAAAATAAACAACTTTACCTCATGCTATGAATATACACCGTTTTGTGTATCCTGGTTCTAAGCTATTGACAATACGTGTTTCATTTAATTATGATTTACGAGGGATTTCTAGATTTAATTTATAAGATCATACAAGACTGAAAAGACATAAAACTGTTCGAAGTTTTCGCCTAGTTCAACATTTACTGGAAAAACATTCTAAGCTCCCAATTAATTACAAAAGACTCATTTACACGACAGTTATCAGACCTATTTGGACATACGGAGTTGAGCTTTGGGCCTCTACTAAATTTCGCATCCAATCCTTACAATCAAAAATCCTTCATAAAATCCTCAATGCTCCTCATTATGCCACAAACAAACTCATCCATCATGATCTTAATATCCCATAGGTTATAGATACCTATCCTTCCATGAAAAGCTCCATACACACTTGAATCCGCTAGTCTCTCAACTTGCTTCCCATACTATTCCTGATAACCATCCGAGGCGTCTGAAAAGAAGATGGCCTCGGGACCTTCTACTATAGAACTTTATTAGAGTGCTACCGAATGGTAGTTTCTCCACAAGTGTTTTTTTGTTTTCATTTCATTTGTTCATATTAGAAAATTTACTTGATGTAATAATGTTACAGTTGTAAATATCAATAAATTAATATTTAAAAAAAATAGAAGAAAATCCACCAATGGGCGAATTCATCACACTCGCGATAACATCAACATGAAAATACATTAATTCTTAAAAGGAAAGCTTGAAAATTATTTCAATTTATAGCTCAGTGTGATGAGGATCCCTGGTTCAAGTCAAGCTCTGGCAGAATAATTGTTTATTCTTTTATCACATATCTGACACAATTAAGGAAAATCGCAAGAACTTTCATGACTCACTTGCTGGAGATTCAAACTTATGATACGAACTTACTGGTACTGATAGAAACATTACGACAAAAACCGACAAGGAGACTTGAAACTTCTCTGGAGCAGGGATCCACAACGGATAGATGAAACATGCTAGGAGTTGGTTGGTCATTTTGAATTTGAGGCGTAAAACCTATTAGTCATCAACGCCTTAGTTTAGTTTGGTTTAAAGTTATGTATTTATACTATTAATAATAGTTTTTAATATATGTAGTGGCACACGGCTTAGGAGTGCCTACAGTGGGAGGGAGATTTTTCCTTACAAGTGATTTCCTTTGGAGAGGTTTCCAAAAGAAGATCACAAAGGCAATATGTGACAAATCGCGACGTACGGGGGCAACCCTCCCCCCCCCCTCGACAGTTTTATAGGTACTGTGGAGAATCCATTATAGTACATAATTAAAGGCAAATCACATGGCAGTAGTGGTTAAATTAACAGAAAGAACATGAGTGAAACTATTGTTTTGATATCCTACTAATGTTATAAATGCGAATGTTTGTTACTCATTCAATAAAAACTACTGAACGGATTCGGATGAAACTTATTGAGTAAGGTAGGTTATACATCTTAGGCTACAGCAAGGTCAGATTTATGTGGGGGCACGGGGACATGCTCCCCCCCCCTAATTATAGTACATAATTAAAGGCAAATCAGGAACTTAGCATATTGAAATTTGTAGAAAGGTTCTTTGTATAGTTTAAGAAAGAAATTGGGATAATTCCGCCCCAAGGGTTTCTCCTTTAATATAATAGGGGTTCAAAGGTTGTATAGAATCCATCAGTTATGAAGTTAGACATCTGAAATTTTGGATGTACGAGTAACTTATATTTTAAAAAAATAATTAAATTATTTATTTAAAATGATCTTACACAAAACTTAATGTGGCAGACCAAATTCCACGCGAGCGAAGCCGCGGGCATAAGCTAGTATTTGTATAATTTCTCTCAACAAATATTTATTATTAAATTATTAACATCCATAGATAGACCTAGTGATATCTGCATAACCTCCTGAGAATAAACCGGTACCTATAAAGTGGGTTGTTAATAGTTAGTAGAATTTGCGATTGAGTTTGATAACGGATTTTTCACCACTCTGCACAACCATTGACTAAGAAAAAGTACAATCTCACCTGAACCCTGGATCTTTTATAGGTTGTATTTGATATTTATGAACATTTATAAAATAATGAAGAAACAATAAAAATATAAGGTTAAGATTTATTTCTAACAAAAACTATTCATATAATTAAAGAGAACCCTAACAAAACAAACAACAAAAAACAGACCTAAATGTTTCAGATTTCTACATTTATAAATTTAGAAAGCTATGGAATCATAAAATATGCATTTAGGAACTAATACAAATTTAAAAGAAATAATTTATAATCGAAGGTTTCCAGAAATAGAAAATTAATCCAATACTGAAAGGAAATGGACAATGAAAAAAGAAACAAAGAGTAAGAATGAAAATATACTAGAGAACCAGAATTGTGCAAACGTGATCCGAAGATGGTTAAGACGAAAACAACTATGTATGAGCTATTGTATATTTGAAAGTGTCATAAATTCATTTATTCATATTCGCAATACCGTAAGGTTTCCATTTGAATTACTTTAAAAATATGAACAAATATTTTTGTCACTTGACACTTACCAAAGAGCAATGTTTTAAACCATATCTGTACACCTTTTAAATTTTATGTTGAAATAATAACCATTAAAACCACCATTTACCATTTTTAAATATAACAGGTTATATGGAAAATGGCAGGCGGGTATTATATTAAAACCAACGGATTTATTTTATTTTATTTATTTATTGAACATATTCTATGAAATGTTTTATTATATTTAAATAGAATCCTGACTGATTGAGGGCTAAATTAAAAATAAAAAATCAGTAGCAAAATGGACTTCCCAGCATTGGATATTTACTCCCCTAAGTAAATAATACTTCTTTTAGCGGCTTCTAATACAATTAATTCAGACGCAATTCAAATTCATCAACCGTTTCTACTGAACTATCTCACCTCTCTTGTTTCTGGTGCAATTTCAAATTTAAATTCAGGACAATATTAAGGCTGCTACGACAGGATCGATTGAGGACGAGGCACAGCAAAATGTACAATCTTGTCACCGACAAGGCAGGAATATCATGTATCGAGAACTGTCAAAGGGACCTCTATATAGCCTTGCTATGTGCGTCTGAAAGCAACGAGCCTGGAACAGAGCAGACTCAGGCGACCTATTAGACCAAAACCACCAAATAATTATTTTTTTTTTTATTTCACTTTTTCTTGCTTTAGACTAATTATAAATAGGGAGGGTTATATTGTACGAGAGGGTTATATTTACTGGTAGGTGAGTAAAAATCTTTACGAAAAGATAGTGGTGTCAAGGAAGCAGTGCAGTAAAATAATATAGATTTAAAAAAAATCCATTTATTAAAATTTACAAATGTATAATAATAATACATTAAGTAAACGGAATGAAAGATTAAGGCAAGTAGAGAAACTACACATTGGTCGTACTCGGATAACAAATTCAATAACTTAGAAGGCCACGACGAATTATTATCAGTTATTAAAAAGGGTAGGTTTAAAACAAGTGGGTTTAAGTAGGAATAAAGTTTGTCACGAAAAGCTCGATATCGGGAAGTAAATTTTTTGTAACGATTTTTTACAACTTAGTCGTGTTACGGATCTAAAAGGTCTCGCCACGGTTCTCGATCCAGCCAGCCTCCTTCTCTAAGACCCCTTGCTGACATGCTCTCCTCCACATCCTGCAACCATCTATTTTTGCGTCGTTCTCTTTTCCTCCATTCCGTAGAGCCATTGTCGGGGATTGTTTTTGGCCATCGCTCCTCAGCTATTCTTTATAAGTGGCCATACCAATTCAATCTTCTTGTTTCTACTGTGAAGGGGATTGTTGTTTCCTAATCAACCAGTTGCCATGTTGTTCTAGTAGGGAAGTGCTGAATGCTGAAAATAGTTCAAGAGAGTTTTCAGAAGTAATCGATGGCTTAATTTTTTATAATTTTTCTGCCTTTTACTATTTTTTCTGTTATATTTTTCTGGGAGCTTCCATCGTCTATGAGCCATCTTCTAAGATATTTACATTCACGCATTTTTTCAATTTCCCAATTTTCGAGGGATAGGGCTGTTATATTTGGATGTATTTCTATGTCTCAGTCTCCCTCCTGTTCATTTCTAGACCCCAAGCAGCATATTTCTCCTGAAGTTTTCTTAGCTTGTAGCTAGAATCTTCATTATCATTTGTAACTATCACTTAATCATCAGAAAATTGTAGGTTGTAATGGGATTTATTACCAACTTGTACACCTATTCCCCTACACTTCTTCTTCCAAGTTCTTAGGACCTCTTCAACATTTAGGGTGAATAACAGTTGAGATACAGGACATCCTTGATTGTGACCTTTATTGATAGGAATGTGGTTTGTCAGTCCATTCCTCAGTCTTATCCTAGTTTTGGCCCCAGTATATAAGCTTTTGATAGCTCTTATTAAATGTTTGCTTATTTCCAAACATTATAATTATAAAATTTCAAAAAAAAACTAATTATAAAATTAAAAACAGGTATTTTAAATTAAATATTAAAAAACGAATTAGAAAAAAATGGAAAAAATACTCGGCCTTAGCTCTTCAATAATCCGCTGTGCGTAAGGGACGTAGTAGACGTACGAGATTTACGTAAGAAAGGCGTGCTAAAACGAATCACTGGTAAAAAAATCAATAAGTAGTCTTTGAGCCATATGTGTCTAAAATACAGAAAATTTCATATGAATAAAATTAAAATATAACCCAACAAACATCAACAATCTTAAGAGATTCATCACTCATAATAGCAATCCACTGCAAAACGTTAAATCAATTGTTCGAAAATACTTATAGACTAAAATAGTATCTTTAAAACAGCATCTTTTAAGATTGCTGACTCTACACTAAGTGCAGAGTTTATTAATATAAAATGTAAATGAAAAAATAAATAAATAAATAGTCATTCGGGCTGTCGATAGAAGTGAGAAGTCATGATTCTAGAATAACATTAACTCTATTTTAAATTTATAAATCATTTGTATTCTGAATTATTATATTTCAAAATTGTAAATTTAAATCATTAAAATTAGTCGGGTTTTCACATATAGACTCCGAAACAATATCAATTTTCAAGTAGTTTATTAATCAGAAAATATGACGGGCTGCACAAGCTCAATACAAAATATTAATAATTTAATTGAAATACTTATTAGTATATAGTTATATTATTTGTATCTACATTTTTTTAAATTTAATTTATTGATATTTACAACTTTAATAATAATACAACAAGTAAATCGGCTAAAATATACAATGCATCTACTAAATTTTCTTTTCATTTTTAGTATTGTCATCGTTAAGTTCAGCAATAGTGATTTAATTTGAACTTTCATCATTTCATAAAACAAAACAATATCAAATATCATCTCTTAGCGAAAATGAAAAGTTTAACCGGTTACTGATGTTAATACTAGTACCAGTGACACGACTATTAAACGATCTATTAGTTAAGTATTGTTAATCTGTTATCAATGGCATTCTCACCTTTAAACTAAAGTTGATTAAAATCTATTTTATAACTCATGCTAACTAAGGCCGCTAGGTGTCGCCAGTCAGGAGCATGGTGCTGACGCGAAACCATTTTCCCTCCACATAATTTCGCTAAACGATTAAAGTTTTCGATTCAAAATTAAACTTTAATTTTCCATGTTCACGTATATAAATATGAGTGGATCGAAGCACATTTGATCCTGACAGTATAGTAAGATCCCTTCATCATTCATCTTGACTTAACTTACAACTGGAAGGACAGCATTAGCATCGGGTAATATAATCGACACCTGGGAAGGTTATTGGCAGGGATTAGGGAGGGGGTGCTATGTCACTGTCAAAGGTGATGTAGATGCAGACCTGAGGTAGGGCAGTAGGCTTTGCCTTGCGGTCGGCAACAATAGTGCGCTCTGACGGTTCCCTTCAATGTATCTAACATAATTCAATATTATGCCTCTAAAATTGTATGTAGTAAAGTCAGCCGGCTGGAAACGCATATATCATCATATGACATATTGTGTGTTCAGAGGTGTCCATAATCACTGCTTTTAGATAGGGTAACACGTCACGACACACATGAAAACGAAATATTTCAATATTGGGACATAAATAATATGTCACTAGAATTATATCCTACAAAGGGTTCTGGATTTAGTAATGGTAGCAATATTTCAAAGCCAACGGTTGTGCAAAGAGATGCTTTGATTAAGATTACACTGAACCTCTTCCTAGTGATCTTGCTGTAATAAAAAAAAAATCATTTGTGAATCTAGAACGATTAAAATTTAGAATCTAGTCACTGTCCTAGATCCTGAGTTTATGTCAAAGCACTTTTGAACATGGTTTAAAGAGTTGTAAGTGTTTATTGAGCAATGGATACCTTGCCAGTGCACAATCTAAACCATGGTTTGAAGAAACGTGACGTTGGGTGCCTACCTTCAAGAAATCTATGCTCCAGCTAATAATACTCTTATATAATATTTAAGATACCACGATTTGCAAATTATCATCCACGAACCAGTACCATCAACGAAATTCTTCCAACTGCCCATTGGCCTGCTCCTTTGCCAGTTTGCTCGGCACTAATTTTTGTTTTCAGGAATTCGTTCGTCACTTAGGCCAACAACTTTAAATGCCTATCTTATTCTTCGCGATTGCATTTCAGTTTTGTATTTAGACTGCAAGTCCTGCAATTCCGGATTGATTGGCTTCTTTTACAGCACCAAATATTCTACTGGTATATATATATTTATATAAAAAATTAGAAAATTTATTTAATCTAGAACACCCGGAGATTGATCCCGATTGTTATAAATCCCGATTGAGAGTTGATAAATATATATATATATATATATATATATATATATATATATATATATATGAATGCTTATGAATGCTTTCATATATATATATATATATATGAATGCTTTCGGATAAAATATAGAACAACTTAAAAACATATTCTTTCGCCAATTCTAAACCTAAGAAGTTTTACTTTACCTAACAAGTTTTCTACTCTCTTCCAATACATCATACAAAACAAAGGACCAGTTTCTTTGAAAAGCAAACAATATATAAAACGAGCTATTGAAGAATCCAATGAAAGAACGAAAGCTAGTTTGTATTCGTTCGTATTATTTTTTCTTTCCTTTTTTTTCCTACCCTCAAATACCCCAACTAACCGACTTACAGACTTCCCCTGAAGTTCTGATAACTCCAATAAATAACCCTTTAAGAAGTTGGCTCGCTCTAACTCCGGCCTAAGGCACTCAATTTTCTCTGTGAAGAAAGACCGATATCTGGTAAAAGTTGTTGCTACCTACAGAGATTGGTAAATGCGGTTTGAGAGATGAAACAGAATAGTGCTCAGGCTCTACCCTTGCGAAAAACAGATTAACATCTTTATAGGGCCTTTTAGAAATGAGTTTTAGATTGTTGTGATAAACTGGATCATAATTTTCGGTATAAAAAATAATTCAAAAAACATACGAATTCATATTCCAAGCCAATTTTATCAAACAGTACAGATTATATCATGTACTCACCATTCGTGGCTCGTCGATATACAATTCATTTTCACTGATGGATGGTATTAAAATAGTTGAAACATAAATATTAGTTAATTTATTTTCGATAGTAAAATATATATTTCACATAAATAAGTATGCTTTAATTTATACATTGATATTTGTAGCTAAAATATTAAAACTAATTGATTATCTTTAAGCTAACAATATGCATTAAATCAATTTATCCCATTTATAATTTTACTACAGATAAATTAACAACAATTACAACTGGAATTCTATAACTTATTACCAAAGAAATACACCTAAATGAGATGCTTATTCTCCCCCAAAAAATTTACATTTATTCATGTTTATGCTAATGTATTCCATGAAGTTAATCACGTTTTTGTTAAGCAATGTATATTTATTTATTTTACATTCTTTTTGTTTTCGTTTTTGTTTATTTATTTTTTGTAATATAATATATTTTATTGGGTCTTGTTTCCAACAAGCCCGCTAGTGATATTACCTAGTGACAGCAACCTAGTGATAAATTGAAATACATGTGTTTAAAAAACTTATTTATTTATTCAATTGAAATGATAGTTTGTAAAATTCCAAAATAAGTAAAGAAATAAATATAAATGCCATTAGTTCAATTAGTTAAATCTGGTGGCCAAAATTCTACTATGTCCTTCAGTGTCCTCTCAAAAATATCGTCATTTCTGTACCTCTGCCTCCACATAAACTCACACAAATATGAGTCGATCATGGAACGATGAGTGTCATTTTCTTTTTTATTTGTTCTCTAGGATTTGGCTCACATTGATTCAACTGTTTGAGTATGAACACCAGTAACTGGATGGACGAAATTTTATGAATGATTCACAGTAAAATGTCTATAATCCATTCCAACCAGTTTTTCTATTCCATTGTAGGACTTCCACTGATCCAACACTATAATGGAACCTGGTCTAATTGACGTTCTAATACACTCCGCTAGAGTTTGAGTTGTTCTATCAGATATGGTGTATAGAAAACATTCGTCTCACGACATATTCCGCCAAATACCCATTGCAGTGGATAGAACCGTCCAACGTTATACTTGCAGCGAGAGAAACACGACTCGTCAATCTCAAGTGTCTATCCTTCCCCTTCAACAACTGTGGGGGTTTTCAATAAACTGGATGTGCACATCTCCCTCAGATAGTTTTTCCAATCAGTAATTGTACGGGAGCTATTGTAAATTTATTTCGAGCAAAATTTAACCTTCGTATATCCCTTTGTCCATGTATACATGAATAATACAACCTTATTTAACGGTAACTTGCAATGACATAGCCACGTACCTGTATATGAGATACATTCATACCGGTATTGCCTTTTATTGCATCTGTATGTGTTCCGACCTTCGTAAAATTTCATGATGTGGCCTTGTTTGCAATGCATTACTTTCTCCAAAATTCCTCTTTGTTCCAAACATAATAAACTAATCCAAAATAAACTAATTTTGGTACATGCATCAAGTCATTATATTTTGATGGGCAATAGTACTAGGCAAAAGATCTGCAAAACTCAAATTAGTAGGGCCCATCGATTTCCGTTGTAAAATTATAATTACAAATATAATTCGAATTCACTCAATCCTGAATGCAATTCCTCGCTCCTTGCTTATTCAGGAAGTCCCTTCCATCGTTCAAGGATCACTCGACCCCCATCACCATTCCCTGCCACTGACCCGGAGTCCGAGGATTATCCTGTAATTCGGGAGGGCAATCTGTCCGGGAATCTATTAGCAACCGGGATGAGGGAGGACAACGATTCCTCTTAAATCCTTCAATTTAATTTGGGATCAAGGGCACGAGGAACTGAGCGAGGAAGGGAGGAAGAGAACCACCATGAATATTCAGGTCAATTAGTGAGCCCTTCCTATGGCGAAGATAGCCCCAGCCTCCAGGCAATGTTTAGGATTAGCCCTGGAATTAGCATCTCTTACCGAAATTCTCCAGAACCGAGGAAGAAGGAGGATGGGATGGGGAGGAGGAGAAGGAGGGGGATGGATGAATGAGGCATATCGCCCCAATTGTGAGCAGTTTGTCCTCAAGGACCCACGCCGGATGAAGAACACCGCCTTCCGCTGAAGTAGATAGGAGAAGGGAGTATTTGCATAGCTTCAATTCTTTTTATGCCCCCTCAAATGGAATTTTTAAATTCTTTTTTCGTTTAACTTACATTTGTAAGCTTCATAAGCGTCCCTCATCTCCGGCCTATCTTATTTTCCTTCGAGAATCCTGGCATTCAGTCACGTTGTAAGTAAGAAGGCTCCAAAGAAACTTTTTTTTTAGACTTTAACTTTGAGGTGCGACTAATGGCGTGCAAAAATATTGGGGAGGTGGTGTTCCATCCATTCCAACAAGTGAAATTATAAACAAAAAAATAATTCCAAAACTCTAATCTTCAACAAATATATATTTTGAATTAATGCTAAACCAAAATAATGGAGGAAGAATAGACAAATGGTATAAAATATTTACTAGAGTAATGTTGGAGAAATTAAAAAAATAAAGGCTATTGTCACTAAAATATCCATTTTTACACCCTCTCGAATAAACGAGATCGTTTGTTACCTTGTAATCTATACATATAAAATGCTTTGTCCTGAATGACTGCCAGACTGCCTGGCGGATTAGCGCACAGCCTAAACTGCTGATCGTAGAGACCTGAAATTTGGAGGGTGTGTTCATTGTATGAAGAAGGCATCCTATTAGAAAGGATTTTCCGAAATGCTACCCCTAAGGGGACGAAAAATGGGGGTTATTTATGCTAGCTCACGCGTTTTTTACTCGCAAAATCTGAATATTTTCGCTGAACAAAACAAAACAAGTAATATAGTTCACTTCCATTTCATTACCTCCGGGTAGGAAAAGTATTATAATTATTTCCGTATGTATATATATATATATATATTTTGTAAATTTTTTTTTTAATTTGAATAAATGGAGATTTGAAAAAAAAAAAAAAAATAATTTGGAGGATGTGAAAAAAAAGTTCACTTATCTCCATCCTATCTTAATCCTTCTTAGTAGCCTTCAAACCCTGAGTGGCTAAGAAAAAAAAAGAAGTCCATTTCTCGCTCCTGCCGTACGACAAGTAAAATCGTTAAACTAAGTAATCCCTTTCCATAAATTCAATAATATTACATACTAATCCTTTACTGACATTAACAACAGTAAACTTCTGTCCGTCTCGTTTGTTAAAAGGACATAGGCTGCTTATCAACATACCACACAGGCGAAGTTTATATAAAACTATAACCTGATCGACTGTGGTAATTGCACAGAAAACCCACTGAACACAGCATCTTGAAATTCGCAGATAGGTTCTTTGTATAGCTTAAATGAGCACCAAGAAAGGAATTTGGACAATTCCATCCCCAAGGTTTCACCCTTAATATAATAGGGGTTCAAAGATTGTATGGAATCCGTCAGTTTTGAAGTTAGACGTCTGAAACTTCGGATGTACGAGTAACTAATGTGTAGTTTAAAAAAATATATTATATATTTTATATTATAATGATATATTATATTATAATGATCTGTCACGAAACTTTATATGGGAGACCAAATTCCACGCGAGCGAAGCCGTGGACAAAAGCTAGTTAAATAACAATTATTTGAACCTTTTTTTTTATTTTTTAGATCATATTCTCAATTGGGAGTCGAATTTTTAAAAACCCGACCATTTTTTTTCTCAAGTGTTTTAATTACATATTAAACATCGTGTAATTGAAACGTCCTTCACGTATGGGTACTGTATATATATATATATATATAAAATGAAACCAGTCCTAAAAAATACTATACAATACCCTACATGCCAAACCTTTCAGAAAGACTAGCAAAAACACTCACCAGTAATAAAAGTAATATTGACTCCGCAATTACTTTCAAAAACACAGGGACTGTGTCAAGACTATTTAAAAAAACTAAAGATTCGGATAAATGTCGTGCACGAAATACAATGTGAAGGTAAATCCTATTTCGGAACATTTTTATTGTCATCTGGAACCTCTATTTATAGATTCTAACAACTGTATACAATGCCAGCTTGATATTAGCGACTATGCGATCTTCAACTTGTCTTAACTTATATATATATATATATATATATATATATATATATATATATATATATATATGTGTGTGTGTGTGTGTGTGTGTGTATACTAGCTGACCCGGCCACGCGTTGCTGTGGCTGCTGTAATGGTTTTAAATATATATTACGTTAAAATTTGAATTTTAAAGAAACAATGAATGAATGGAAAAAATGAATTAAATTAATTTTTTACATTTTATAAATCTGATATCTAAGTAAAGTATATTATAAATAAATGATATACAAAATTCCTAACTGATAAAATATAAACATTAGATTAATGAACGAGGTATATTATGGTTTATTTTTAATTATGGCTAATATTTTATTAAATTACAAGTATTTATTTCAATATAATTGAGCACAAATCGATGCACAATATATTTTTTTTTAATTTGTCCTTTGGTAATACAAATAGGTCAGATAGTTTACTAACACGTGAGCATGCAACATATAATTGTCCATGGGAAAAACATGGATATTCTAGGTCCAAACCGCAAATGGACGTTGTCTGGTCTTGAGACTTGTTGATGGTCATAGCAAAAGCCAAGCTTATATCAAATTGAAGTATTTTGAACGGTATAATGGGTTCTGATGGTATCATTGGTACATGTAAGATTTCATAATTGTTGGATTAGTTTTACACTTAATCAATTATAATGGCCGACACATATCACTCAAAGTTATGAAAAATAGGTTGCATCCTGTTCTCAGACGTACTGAATATAGACACAAATTTTCATAAGAATCAGCCAGGTCGTTTCGGAGGAGTTTTGTTACAAACACTGTGACACGACAATTTTATATATTAGACCCGTCCTCGCGTTGCTGTGGCTGTTACAATAGTTTTAAAAAATATTACGTTAAAATTTGAATTTGAAAATACATGAGCAAACTAACTACAAAATAATGATATTAAATTAACGAAAACAATGGTATTTTACGAAAGTTTCTAAACAAAAATCTAGTTACTTTATTTAAATTAGCTTAAGAAAACGAAATTTTTTTAAGATATTGTTCATTATTACAAAAGAGTTACCATTATTAAGTTCCCATCTAATAAACAAATGTACAAAAATTAAAAATGACGTAATAATATCCAACTAAATTCAAAAGTAATTTTCTTTTGACGAATTAAATATACAAAAAATAACCCAACAAAAGAAAAAATATTTAATAACCTAAACCAAAAACTGGTTTTTATTTCATGAAGAACATTAATTAAGAAGTATAACAAAAAATCGTGTTAACAAATTGAATTGTAATCAATGTGCAGTATGCTATTCTAGAAGAGAGTCTAAAGATTAACTTTTATGGACTAAGTTCTTGAAGTTGTGCTCTCGTCTGTTTTCAGTGCAGCTTTTGGAGTAAGTGGGGGTCCAGATGTTGCTATTTTTAAGCGTTTCAGGAAACACTGATTAACCAGGAAATCTACTCTGCATGCAGTAATGATCTGTTTTTTTAACCAAACAAAAAAGCTTAGAGAAGAAATGATGGTCTATTAAGCTGCTATTTTAGAGAACCCAGATCAGTCAATGCAGCCTCGAGATGACTACTTAGAGCTGTTGCAGTTGTGCAATGCCGTTAAGAAAATTGATTTAGTGGCAGTTTTAATAGGACACTTTGCAAGTATTCTCTACTTCCCTTCTAAGATAACATCAACCGATTGCCGGGGTCTCGGAAACTCATGAAACAACAATAAAAGTCTATGCGTTATTGCTAATAATAATTCACAAAAAAAGTTTAGTAAATTTTACTACCGCAAGTTGTTAAACAATAATCTCACATACGATACCATTGGTTATGTGGTATGTGTTCAAAACCAAAATATACGTACAGTGATTCCATTCCAACAAGTGTCTAGTTTTGTCAAAAGATCTCATCTTAATTCTTTCTAAAGCATTTTCTATTTCATAATATTTGAGGTTACATGACTGTTGGATGGTATAGGTTCCTTTGGTATAGTGGTTAGCATGACTACCATTACCGATAGTTGGCTCAAATTGATGCTGAATTAAAATTGAATCCCCTATGTATCATGATAATAAGTGTCTTGTAAGAATTATTTATCATGTATTATTGACATTAACGTCCCATGGCATTTAATAAGATATAAACAGCAATAAGAGTTTCAAGTAACCGTCACATTATAAACAACATCTTTAACAATCAAGATTTTTATTTGCTTAAAAGCGATTTATTATAATTTTAACTATAAATGGATTTAAATTTAGATTTAAATCTGTATAAGGAACCAGTAATTTTTTTTTTATAAGTAACGAACGTTAAGAGTCAAAGATTCGAGTACATGATATGTGTAGCTGTGTATGTGGAACTTAAAAGAAGTGTATATTTAACAAACGGAAGGTTTTGAGGCAGATAGGGAGGAGAAATTAACAGGAGCCGGATACGAGGATCTGGAGCCTCGATTTGTTTTGTAAATTTTCGCTTCGGCAAGGATTGAATCTCATCTTTCCAATGTAAAGCGAATATCAATATTTTCACTGGCTAAACATCTATAATCCATTTTAAATTCTTATACACAGGTGACTTTATAATAAATTAAATATTGTTAATCGTCTTCGTAGTAAAGATGTTAGTGAATAACGAATTATGAGATTTTATCATTCAATCTGTCTAAATGTAAAATATTTCAGCTATACTATTAGTTTCGTATTCAAATATTTACAGCGGTATATATAGTATTATAACGTTGTGCTGTTATTTCAGATATGCACATACCTTACACAACACACAGAAGAGATCAAGCCCTCATTCGGGGCTTTTATTCCATTCCAGCGAAATATACGATCCAGAACTGGTGTCAAACGTTCCAGCCTTGGCGCCCCCTAATCTTGACTCCAGTCTTCTTCCACTACATCTGTTTGTGTCCTTATCAGGCTCTCAATACTCAGGGCTATTATGGAGAGTCCTGTTCTTAAAGGATTATCGTGTATTTAAAATTTTTAAATAGAAATCAGTAATTTAGAATTCAACTGGGTTTGTGTTAGGACTTAGTGAGGCCGTTAACGAGTCATCTTAGCGACCTTGCGTTGTCGATTCGAATCCGACTCGGCCAAATTGGATACGTGATTAAGCCAGAGCTATGTTCATGTACTTCATTATGGTTCTGTGACAAATATGTGTATATATATATTCACAGTAATATATCTACTATTTTGTAATTAAATAAATTATCGTAAAATATCATTTGAAAAATTACTTTATTTCAATATGGTGGCACTTTCTTCGTGATCAAAAACGTCCGCGTCCTTAAAATATTCAGTAACGCATTTTATTTCATTTTTTTGGTATTTTTACTCTGTAAAAACAGCTGGTAGGCCTCAAACTGTGAACTTGCTTAAGTTACCTTTAAGTTTTTGAATTAATTGACTAGCTAACGCATATTGCCCCCCTAGGCTACGAGCTTCCAAGGAAATGTTTACCAACATATTCTGCACTTTAGGACCCAAATTTTTATGCGGAGGTGATTTCAACACCAAGCATCCCCAATTTGGCAGCAGGAAACTAAATTCCAGAGGAAATGCTCTTTTTAATACCTGTTTGGACCTTCATTATGACTGTCTTCTACCATCTGAACCGACATACTGGCCAACAGACACAAACCGACAACCAGAACTACTTAACTTCTTTATCACTTGTAATCTAAGTACTCTACATCACTACATAAGTGTTGATAACGACCTTTCATGTGACCATTCCCCAATCGTTCTATATCTCTCAACACAAGTACTCACTACAAATCATTCACTGACGTTAACTCATGGACCCATAGTGTTTTGTGAATTTCATCGTATAATAAATGACAAAATTAACCTTAATACAAGCTTGAAGACGGCAGATGACATTGACAACGCTGTTGAGACGCTCACAAAGACTGTACAAACTGCCGCTTGGCAATCATCTCACAGGCATGAGACATTCCGGAATAAACAATACTTACCACCCGACATACAGTACCTTATTATTGAAAAGCGACGTGCACTGAACCAATGGAAAATATCTCGATATCCTAGTGACAAACAACTACTAAACCGACTGTCTAATAAATTAAGAAAACGAGAACAGCAATACAAAAATGACTTATACAACACTTCTCTGTCTAACTTACAGACAAGTAATAATACTCTATGGGAACCAACTAGAAAGATTCTGCATTACCATAATACAAAGACGCCCCTCCGTAAATCGGACAACTCATGGGCCAGAAGTGATAAAGAAAAAGCAGACCTATTTGCCTCTCATCTCACAGATGTATTTCAACCACACGACGACCTACTTGACCCACAGTACAGCTGTGACGTCCAACAAATTCTGATTTCGCTACTCCCTCTGTCTTTAGCACCCCCACCAATCAATCCTTCAGATGTTGAATTTTGTTTAAAGAAATTACGGCGCAGAAAATCACCTGGTTATGATCTTAATAAACCTAAAATTCTTCTTCTAGGAAAGGCTTAATCTTTCTGACAGCGTTTTACAATTCTATTCTTCGACTTATTTTCCTTTAGTATGGAAATTTTCAGTAGTAAAAATGATCCTCAAGCCAAACGAATCATTAAACTTCGTTACGTCCTTCAGGCCTATTAGTATTTTACCACTATTTTCCAAAATATTTGAAAAACTATTGTTGAAGCGGCTTTATCCATTATTAGAAATAAATAATTTAATTCCTAACCACGAATTCGGGTTCAGGCCTGCACATTCTACAACACAGTAGCACTAGAAAATAAGGAATATTGCACAGCAGCGTTCTCAGACGTTCCACAAGCTTTCGATAAAGTTTGGCATGATGGTCTCATGTACAAACTAAAATTAGTTCTACCCCAGGCATATTATCTGATCATAAAATCATATCTAGAAGACAGGTTCTTTATTGTTAATCAGGATGGTAAACATTCTGAAAATTGCCGAATTAATGTAGGAGTACCGCAGGGAAGTATTCTAGGTCCAGTTCTGTACTCTATATACACCTACAACATTCAACAGACACCAGAAACACTACTTGCTACATATGTGGACGATACTGTCATACTTTCAACCAGCACTAACCCCAATATAGCTTCTCAGAACCTACAGAAACACTTAAATTCATTAGAAATTGTCTCCATAAGTGGCGTATAAAAATTAACGTACCAAAATCGAACCAAGTAACATTTACATTCAGACTGCCCCTCGCTAACACTTAGCAATACACCATTGCCCAGACAAACACAGACAAAATACTTGGGCCTTATCATGGAAGAAGACTGGCTTGGAAATCACACGTAATTAATTCGAAGAAAAAATTGAATCACCGACTCTCACTTCTCAGACGACTACTTCACTACAAAAATAAACTATCACTAACAAACAAAATTATAATATACAACATGCTAATTAAACCAATAGGGACCTACGCCTCGCAAGTGTAGGGGTCATGCGAAAAATCCCACATACAGACCATATACATAGTTCTTTTTACATCACTAATAAAACATTACAAAAATATCTCAACGTGCCACTCGTGGCTGACACAATCAAGAACAACTACAAACAATTTCATGACTCACTTGCTGGACATCCAAAATTACTGGTATAATCATTACTGACAGACACATTACCACATAATCCGACAAGGAGACTGAAACGTGTCTGGAACAGGGGCCTGCTACAGTGAGATGAACCATACAAGGAGTGCCTTCAATGGGAGGTTTCTCCATACACGCTTTCAAGAGAATCCCTTAGGGGAGGTTATCCGAAGAACAACAAAAATACAATAGGTGTCAAATGGCATGTGTATGATTTCTTAAATAAATATTTTTATTATTATTATTTTACTATGTGCTGCAGTATCAGAAACACCAGTGGACAACCAATTATTATAGTAATGATGAAGTACCTAAGAAAAACATATTTAGTGGTTATATATTTTATATGGTGTCGGTATTGAGAATTAATATCAATTCCAGCAAGTGCTATCAAATTACCTTTACCCTTCGCCGAAAACCCATGACTTCCTGTCCTACTGTATCCTTTAATGGTACTCCACTTATCCCTGTAGAACAGATTCTCAACTTAGACAAATGTCTTGCTTGGAACTCTCACACAAGACTGAAAAGACAAGAAACAGCTAGACGCTTCCGACTACTTCAACACATCCTAGACAAACGCTCAAAGCTTCAGATCAATTACAAAAGACTTATTTATATGGCTGTTATAAGACCTACATGGACTTACGGAATTGAACTATGGGGCTTCACAAAACCATCGAATTCCTCTCGTATTCAATCCTTTTAATCCAGAATCCTTCGCAAAATCCTAAACGATCCTTATTTTGTCACGAATAAAACCATCCATAATCCATAAAAAATCCATAATGACCTTATTCCATATGTTACCGATTTAGCACATACCAGATACCTATCATTCCATAATAAACTCCAGGCCCATCCAAACCCACTAGTTTCCATCCTTGCATCCAATTCCATCCCAGATAATCCTCCTAGGCATCTGAAGAGAAGATGGCCTCGGGTCCTTCTATTATAGAAATGTTATTAAAGTGCTGCCGGTGGGTAGAGCCTCTCATGTTTTTATTTATTCATATATCCCTTGTACTGTATGTATATATTACAGTTGTACAATTCAATAAAACAATTTAAAAATATATATTTTTTATTAAGTTAAAAATGTAACCGATTTTAAATATTTGGGATCTGTCCTTCAAAAAGATGGAACATCTGAATTAGATATAGCTGAGAACCCCAGAAGGGCGAAAAGCTATTGCCATTCTTAATTCCGTACTGCGGAGTAATAATATCCTAAAAAACACAAGCAAAAAAAGATTTTCCATGCTATTATAACGGCTATAATGTTATATGACTATGATATGAAAATTGGGAAAGAGAAACAAAGAGCTTGGTATTCATTAAGGATATGGCCTTAATGAAGAAGACGCATTTGACAGGTAGACCTTGAAAACAGAAGAAAACCTCAATTTTGAAAGTTTGAAATCATACATACTCTTCTAAAAAATATTTAGGTCATGAAGATTATGAGAAAATGGCGAGAGAAGGCTGTATGCAACACAAATAAAATGAAAAAGAAACAGACGTGCCCAATATATATAAAAAGAAAGCAACAAAAACTATCTAACCACTAATACCCAAGAAGAGTCTTAGGTTCAGTTTATAGCAGAGACTACTGGTTCTAAGATAAGTGCGGAAGATGATTTGTCCTAGGTCACGTTTAACCACCATGTTCTTCTCCTAATTATGAATAACCACTTCAAGGAGATTATTAAGTCCCAGAAAGTGTATACATCCCACCAGTTCATCCGAGGCTGTTAACACTTGTTATTTAATTTATTTGTCACAGCTGAACAAGGATTCAGGACCTTAAGTTACACTCAGCCAACTCACTCACACAAATATTTAGTAATACCATTTCAGTATGTAAATAATTTCAGTTCTCTTAACTATTTACTGAAATAAGAAGCCTCGACAATATTTACTAAGGATATATGCTCACAGACTATATACTTAGGCGCCCTCATGAATAAGAACGATCAGAGCTAACATGTGCTCCTGACGTCTGGGGCCCATTACCCACCTCTGCTACTGACAGTCATTGTCAACTATTCTTAGCTATCTCAGCCTTAGTTAAATATATTTGCATATATATATATATATATATATATATATATATATATATATATATATATATATATATATATATATACCCCTCCTATGGAATATAACAATTTGCAATGATAGAGTCGATTAGGAGAGACCGTATTGCACCAAATTTTATATTCTTCTATATAAATAAGCTAACTGTATTATAACTTAAAACTTAAGTTAAGGTCAGGGGGTCAACAATATCTACCTTAAAACTATAAGAGTTAGTTATCTGTTAAAACATTATTATCTAAACAACACTGTGTATGTCTGTTATAATCTTTCATTCCTTTTTTTTTATCATGTTCCTCAAGGTAAAAGTTAAATTATAATGTATATATTTAATTATTTATTTCAATGTGTCCCCGATAATCAATTCCCTTTATTTTAAATCCTTAAATAAATATTATAAATATATCGGAATCAACTTTTAAGAATGTTCTTCTGACGTTAGCATGAAGGGAAGAAGGCCAATTGCGTTTAGATCTATTTTCTAATAGAAATTGAAATTTAAAATTAAATTCGTACAGGATATATTGATCTCATGGTAATTGCATTAAATATAATTATTTAAACTCTAAAAACTTTCTGTCCACTATATCTAGAATATCTCTGAAATGAGTCTAATTTAGTTCTATAACTCAATAATAAATATAAAATCTTGTTTTTGCATCTTTCTATTTTTCAGCGTTATTGAATAAGTCCAGGTTGTTTTCAAAGTGGCTTCAATCCTTCATAAAAATTCGGAATTTATAAAAAACTTTTGGTTTTCAATAATCGCTCTCATATATGAAAAAAAAATCACAATACAATCAAATTATCTTAAAATTTCATTCTCTTCAGATTTCATAAAACAATTACCTAATCCCAAGGGTTCTACCGATTGAAATTTCGATTGATAAAAAGTTGTAGAGATCCTCAAATTTTATTTTCAATACGTTCCAAACCTCCCAAACGTTTTACAACTTAAGAGCGGGTATATTCATGCTAGGTTATTATCAGTGTCAACTCTGTTAATATTCGATAGTGGGAACCGATGCCACTAGCCTCGATAGGATGTAGGATGAAGAGGATCGATTGGATGCAATAATATCGATAACTATACATCGAAGAGCACTTGGAAAGTTGACTTAGTGTGTAGATATTTACACAAGCATTAGATATCTAAACTTCCCTAACCATCCGCCTATTATTGATGAACTTTGTCATACAGTTGTTTAAGTAATTTAATTCACATTAACCTACAATCTTTATATTACCGTAACAGCGGGCTACTTTGGCCCTAGGGTCCTTCTTTGGCCCAAATATAGGAAAAGATAAAACGTTCTCTAAATACTTTCAAGTAGTAGTTGTTCAACTAGTTACTGCAGTTTCTGCTAGGCTGAAGCCCCAAGTCGGCACTGATGTACACGAAATAGTTCGATAATTGTCTGCTAGTATCAGGACCTGTGGATTTCTTAACCTTGTGAAAACACGTGTTTTATTTACTCTCAAACTTTCAACTTTCGAAACCGTTCCACGTATGTTACAACTTTGGTAAGTACCTAATTAACTAATTTGCTTAGTACGGTAGGCAGTGGTATAGTTGTATTTGTCATTACGGTTTAGGTTTTTGGTAAAAAAATATAAAATAACAACAGCTCTAGTAACCTCAAAAATACGACCTACTTTGGCCAACCTGTTTTGTAGGCCAAAGTAAGTCGTGCTTTTGAAAACTTATTTTTGTAGTTATTGCTATGCATTACGGGGGGGAGGCGGCATCATGAAAGTAAATTTGTTTTGCACAAAGAACAATGTTTGTTTACGAGAAGTAGGTCACGCAAGTAGAAGGGTGTCCCCCTATGGTCCCCTTATGGTCAAGGTGAAGAATTAACTAAAGGTGGGGGTCGAAGACTCACTAGAAAGGGACTCTCTAAACAGATCCCAAGGAGCTAGGAGGAAGCGGAAGACGGAGCCGAAGAAATTTTAAGTCTGGATTTAAGAAGGCTGGAATACATCCTATTAATAAAGAAGAAGATTTAAAACGGTTACCTTCTAAGGATGTGTCTGTTAATTTGGATCTGGTAGGAAAAACTTTCATTCACCATTTGGAACAAAAAAGAAAAGAGGTTGTTCACCCCAGAACAATTTAAAGACAAAAACTGGAAGTTGCTGCTGGTAAGAGCAGTCCAAGATATTCAATATCAAGAAATGCAAAAGTATCAGAAGAACAACAGAAAAGAGAAAGAGACATGAAAAAAATCAAAAACAAGAATTAAGAGAAAAACAAAAACTTGAAAAAATACAGAAAAAATAAAACAGAGAGAATTGAAAAAAGAAAGGAAATGGTAAATTCCTGAAGAGGAAGACTACAAGAAAACATAACATCTCATCAACAGAAGAAGATAGTGATAACTACTGCCTCATTTCTTCAGGCCACAGGCACCTCGTTTTTTCAAGTGATGATGAAAAGGAATTGGTTGACTCAGTTGTACCACCTACTTCCCAAAATGGAAATAATCCTGAAGATAGTAACGAATCTCCAGAAGAAAACACCAATACACCTCCAGAAAGTACTCCTAAAGAAAATTTAAAGGCAAATCTAAAAGAAGGGAATTTTGTTGTTGTGCAATGGAACAGGCTAGAGTTCCCTGGGATAATTGTGAATGTGACGGATGAATGTGCTGATGTTGAGTGCATGGGACGCACTAACAAATTTTGGAAGTGGCCAGCAGTAAAGGACACTTTGTTTAAGAATGGGCTGCTATAAAGAAGATAATCGACCCTCCAAAACTGGATGAAAAGAGGAGTCTTCCTTGTCAGCAATTAGTGAGACATAAGACAAATGTGTATTTTTTAGATTGTTAATTTTTTGTTTCTTTTTATGAAAACAAGAGTGTTTAAATGAATTTTAAATGTATTTTTCTGTCTTAAAAATGAATTTTCTTACTAACCCTAGTCTTTCTTTTACCCAACCTAATTCCACAATGCTTTAAAGTAGGTAAAATATCATTGGGCCAAAGTAACCCAAACATGAGGGTAACATTGGCCCAAGTAAAAAATAAAAATAAAATAAAGAAAAACTTATTTTTTTTTGTTAAACTCATTAGAAATTATATTTAGGGTAGTCTAGTTGTGTAATAAAGGTTACCAGAGCTTAGATATAGGAAAGTTACAAAAAAAAACTAAGGGTGATTAAAATTTTTTAAAAAATTGGGCCAAAGTAGCCCTGTTTTACGGTACTATAATCACATTTACTTTTATTATAGTAAGTATTCGTGTACGGTATTTATCGAGGAAAGATTTACTATAATTGGACGATAGTAAGCATATAATCGATATGTAGATAGATGGAGAAAAAATGGTTTTAATATAGGTTGTAGGTCCCATTAGAATAACAAAAGTGGTCATCAGTTAATAAACCTATCTGGTCAAAATGATGTGTAGTAAAAATAAAGTTGTGTTTACATCATTATTAATAGAAATGAATACAAAAACTCAACCGAAAAATATAGAAAAAAAGGTTTAAAAATTAATTGTAATTGTTACTAGAAACTTTGCCACTTAAAAAATATCAGTTTTATATTTTAGTGGAAACGTTTTTAGTTTAATTTTCAAAGCATTTTGGATTGATACAAGCCAACAAATATAAATAATTGGTTAGAGAGAAACCGTTCGACAATTTATTGGATATTCGGAAAGTAGGGATTGGAACGAGGATGTGGGAGAAGTATGGCATATATTAAGAGGGATTGAAAGAACGGACGAGAATGTTTCGGTTTTGGAAACGGGTTTTATGTATGTATGTATATATATATATATATATATATATATATATATATATATATATATATATATATATATATATATATATATATATATAAAACCACAGTTGTCTCTTCGAGTAAAGTCACGAGTTCCATTAAAAGTTCCGTTAAAAAAGAAAACGAATGAAAAATTGAAACTTATGACTCAACTCGAAGCCGGTAGCTCAGTGGTTAGAGCACCGCGCTAGGGACGTGGTGGGACGTGGGACGTGGGTGACCCGGGTTCGAATCCCGGCCAAAGCGTTAAATATGAATTCAGGTGGGGGAAATAACCTGTGGCTTCTATCACAGGTATGATACGCAGTCCATTAATTTCAGTTTGCTTGACTTCTTTTAAGCAACCTGCAGTTAACAGAATGCGCATCATACATAAAGGCCCATAAAGCCGTTTTATTTAATTATTTATTAATAATGGTCAGTTTTTAATTAATGTGTTTTTGATGTTAATGGCTAATATTTTTGGCCGAAAGTATTGATTTCAATACCCCAGGTTAGGTTCCAGTCCAGATTTTATTATGAGTTTTTATTTTGAATAAATGTATTCGGAAAAACACTCAACATCCTTGAGACCTTAACGAATTTTGGAAAAGATTTTAAAAATGGTATTATTGTTGGACGTGATGAATAGAGTGGTAAAAGTATATATTACTTTGTTTAAATTATTAACGTTTTTTTTACATGGTCATTTCTAACGCCAAAAAATTTAAATAATAAACGTCAAAAAAAAAAAAAACAAGCGATGGAAGCATTGTAGAGCGATGAGAAAGCAGAAACGAAAATACATGGCTGGCATTATATAGGCTCAACAATATACCCTTCCCTTGTTTGAAGACCTTTGCTATGCAAATAAGAAATATGCTGAAAAAAGAAACATTGTCTTCTAACTTATAACACAATTTTTTTCCTTCATTTTTTTTTGTTCCTAACATTTGTGCTACTTTATTTATTAAAAACACACACTCATATTTATGCTGTACCTACGACAAGAAATATATGTATACCATTTTTCCGTCATTAACAATTATTTGAGTAGCACAGTTTGACCATGTTTGTAGGGGTTAGATCCAAGGTCCAAATGAAGAACTAATTAAAAATTCTATAGAAACCATAGTTGTATTACTTAACATAACTAAACATAGCATAGCCACAAAAAAAAAAAAATGTTAGAAAAAAGAAAAATTCAGCTACTTTTGGCCAAATATAAAAAAAATTGTGGAAAGGTCCATCAACATAGAACAATAGTTCACCAGAAAATGACTACTATAGCACTGAGAAATGTTTTTTGACAAAAAACAAATACAAACATCAGTTTTAGCATATTTTACTTCCTTGAATTAGATTTTAAAAAACTATCTTCATTCCAATTTTTCTATATTTGAAGTGCTTTGTAACCGTTAATGTAGAAGGCTGTTGAAAATGTTGAGTCAACTAGAGGTTTTCGGATTTTTGTTTCAAATTAAAAATGTACAGTGCATAAATAGATAGCACAAATGAGCGAAAAATGTGAGAAAAATAAATAAATAAATATATATATATATATATATGCAGAAAATAATTATAATACTTTTTCTACCCGGAGGTATTTTAGGTACTAAGTAAATACATAGTCCGCACAACGACCTTCATTTTCAATTGTGAAGGTCGTCGGTAGGCGGATTTTAGCTTCCTGAAATGACATCACGATGTCGTCTGGAATCACCCTGATGGCATTCAGCTTTAAATCATCAATAATTGACACCGACGCCTTTTGTGCCTTTTTAAGGACATGACATAGTGGTGATGGCTTGCGCCGCCCTAAGTTGTTGGGCTTATAACCGAACAATTTTTTCCTAAGTTAATAAGGGCTGAGCCGACTGGTAAATGTCCGATGGGTAGACCGAGGCGTAGGTTGGAGGATTACATTAAGTTTGATCTAACGAATTCCAGGTGTGGGGTGGCAATCCATTGAATTTACAAGCAGAAATTGGTCCGGATTGGCTAAGCTTATTTATTCTTATTATAAAATGTTCTTAACTACTAATTTTTGGTAACTCTGATACCAAGTTCAAAGGTCGCAGAAATGGTGAAGCATTCCTGGATTTGGGTACTGAAGAATACAGCATCTAAGGAGCAAAGCTGGGTATAATCGGGTCGTACAAAATTATTCAACGGAGATTTATAGGTTAGTACATAGCTTCATATTATACTGTATGTGAATCATTTTGTGTGTGTTTGTGTTTCAGTGTTTTTGATAGAAGATTGAATGCACCCATATGTCACTTTAAATGTAATTAATTGGGAAAAATAGCATTTATTGAATATTTTATACCTTCATTTCTTTTAATTAAGGGAGCGGTTTATCTTAGGGTGTTGTACTGAACTGGAATGCACGGGTTGTAAACTGAAAATGGTCGGTAAATTATCTATTGTTTAACATATGTATATCGTAACTATGTGATATGTTTATTATCAAATGGGTACCCTTGATTGGGGAAAACTCTGACTGATGATCGTGAGTCGTATCTCATCTCATCAGTCATATCCGTGCTCGGTATAGAAATTGAGAGTCACAACTTTTACTAAATCCAAGACTCTTCATAGCTTAAAGTGGTATTGTTTTTTTCGTTTTTTTATTTATATTTGAAGAAAATCTTACCCACCCTGTTAGCTTTTGCAGTAGTTTAAAAAGGATATTAAACTCCAATGAAAAAAAAGTGATAAGACTGAACACACTATTTATGTTTTATTTATGCATAATTATGTAACAACCATAAGCCACTGTGTAACATAAATGTAACCCTGTAAAATTCAGGGTTTATTTTTCGTCTTATGTATTATTTTTTTTATATTATGTCTATTTGTCCCCCTAAAAACCATGGTGACATTATGAAACAAAAGAAGGATTTCCTGGTTTCACCTTTGCATATATTCAAACTATAAGACAGTAGCGGAGACCAAGGATTGAAGCGGAATGTCGAAATAATAAATGAGATTTAGAGAGGAACACTGAGGCCCTTGATAAAACATTCCATTAACTCCAAATAGGCTCTTTCCGATCGGCTGGATCCGACGCTCATTACAGGGCACCTCAACCTCTAAATTGGTGAGGGGGCGATAATGAGGAATTATCAAGTTGGAATTTGGGAGATAGGCCCCCTTCAAAGCTAATAACACAACACTAATCATATGAATTATCACCACAATTTTTTGTTTAATTTTATTTTTTATTGGGGATTTACATCCTTTTAAAATCTCGCTAAGGCATACACGACGGTTTATATCTACGGTGGCTACTAACCTTTATAATCAGGGTCCCCAAAAAATTAATTTTTTAATCGCTCTGTAACTGATGTCCCAGCAGTTACAAGCATTCTTTGGTTTAAATTTAATTTTACTTTGAAGTTCCAGAAAATGATTAATCTTCAAACCGTTTTGAGTCAGCAAATAATTAAACAAAGGTAAACCAATTGTGAATTTTGGTTGTGAGCCTGATACCTGACAAAAAAATAGTAAAAGGATATTTCTAGGATGGGAGAGAAAAGTTCTACGTTTTGAACCTATCAAAATGGACTACAAGTGGAGTCTCGTATACAACAAAAAAATTCAAGGACTATACGATGAACCAGATCTAGTTAGATTCATACAGCTCAGCGATAGTTGAGGCATGCGGAGAGGATGAACTCAACAAGAATTCCCAAAATGATTTTGAATGCAACACGGAATGATGAAATAAGATTGAGAGGAAGGCCTCGTATCAGATGTCTTGGCGAGGCAGAGGGTGACCCGAGGGCGATGGATATAAACAGCTGGAGGCGCCTTGCGGCAGACAGAGGCGAATGGAAAAAAGTAAATTGATGCCATGGTTCTTCAAGGACTATACCTAAAGCCCAGTAATGAATGAATGAATGAAAACATTGTTTCATTTAGAAGATATGCAAGAATACTTTTAATTTAGCTCAGTAATGAAATTAAAAGCAAAATAATATGAAACCAGAAGATTTTAAAAATTCTCCGATTGTCAAAACGAAATTAATAAAAACTTAATAATCACCTTATAAGTATCTGTTCCAAGATGATATCCATACACAGAGACTACTTTTCCTCTTAGGAGCCTTATTTAATTTAATACAAAAAGGGAAAGATCAAGGTGCAAACAGAAGGTGAGAAATCTGCAGGAAGATTATCGACTTTTTTGCCGGAATTTAGTTTGATAACGACCAGACAACTCACTAGAAGCAAGCTAAGTATAAATTATAATGGCTTAATTCTTTTACAAATAAAAAATGTAATTTCATGGATTCCACAACAAGTTTTAGTCATATAAGTTACTGCTGGCTATAAATGCACGAAATACATGAATTAATCGAGTTGTGGTGATCCACATATATATAGATTATTTAAATGTATGATTATTGATTAGTATTGTATAACTTTAGTTTCAATTATACTTTATTATATGTAATTTCATTTGTATAAAACAGTAAGGAGCCTAATTATTTTAATGTATGTAGTTTAATTACGTATTGAAGTATTTATATAAGTATTGTATCTGTATTTATCTATTGTTTATATTATCCGTTCACCTATGTACCATAGATAGATAAGAATGTAGGAACGTATTAACGAGAACTGTATGATTGTGTACAGATATTATTATACCAGAGGTCAATTTCTCTCTTCATTAAAGACATTTTAATGTTTATATTTTCACCCCTCTCTTCTCTTGTCGAGAGTGGCGGACGCCGCCTCGAAGTGATAGCGTTCGGTCTTGTTCTCAGCCCATTCTCTCTTCGATTGTTGTACTGACCGCTGCCTCGCCGCTCTCTTCTGTACAAGACTTGTATTAGATATAAATACAATTTGCATGTAATAATATCCTATGTATATATATATTTTTTTTTTATGAATATACTTTTTCTTTGGGCTTCCATTGTTAAACTTTGTGTTTGTACTGACTTATTTTACTTATTTTACCTTAAGGGTCCACGAATTTTTTATAATTAATAAATTATTTGGGGGAAAGGTCATTACAAAGTATATTATATAATTAATGCAATTATAGTTATGGGAGTATGTTGTGATGATGCCTGAATAACCGAAACATCGACTGGCTAGTAAATTTACGGGATATTGGAGGCTTAAGGCTTTGTGGAACTTCGATGGCGAATTTGTGTTTTTCCTGATGGTCGGACAGTGGTTTCATATCATGACTGTTAACAACCCTGTCTATGTAAAATTTACAATGCTTTGGTCAAATGGGACATTCAGGTCTGATTACTTTGTTCTTTACAAAGTAAGGAGCATTGAGGATTTTACGGAGGATTGTAAGGATTGAATACGAGAGGAATTCGATGATTTATTGGATCATCAAAGGTGTATTACGTAAGGTAGATGGTCTAATGATTGTCATGTATATGAGTCATATGTGATTAATGGAGAGCTTTGAACGTCTGTCTAGTAAATGTTGTAGTAGCCTGAAACGGCGAGCTGTTTCTTTTCGTTTTAGTCTAGTATGAGTATTCCAAGTTAATCTTTTGTCAAGGTGAAATCCTAATAACGGACATGTTCTACAGGAATCAGTGGGATGTTATTAAACGATACAGGAGGATAGGAAGTCATTGGTTTACGACGAAGGGTAAAGAAGAGAGCCAAACCGCCTTCTAATATAATTTAATGTGATAATACGTTTTTTAATAATATATTCTATTTAAAAAGACTTTTTGGAGTTATTCATTTTTCAGTGCTTCTCTATTAAAACTTCCGACTCCCTACTTTTTCCATCAGAAGGAACAAATCATTTATTCCGGAATAATTGGCCGTTGGACTAATCCCAGTAGGCCCGGACGAAACCTCGATTTCTGAGGCAATTCACCGACCTATGGGACTACTTGGGCTGCCCGGGGAACGACCGCAACAAAACCCACCGACCAGATGAAAGATTAAACTTTCATTGCGACCCTGTTTTAGCCTGGGACTTCTGCCGGTCTCCAGTTCTACTTTATGCCCTGGAATTTTCTTCGGCCCTTTTTTTAAGATAGATATAAAATGAATAGGCAGTTCTATTTAGTCAGATTATAGTTGATCCGGAGCCGGTACTCTTTTTGTGGTATCAAATAAAATTCCTCAATGAAAAATATTATCTTTAATCCTTAAAAATTAGGCTTTAGAATTAAACAAGAAGTACGGGAAAAGAATAAAAGCTTCAATCCAGTTTGTGCCATATGTCAATTAGGTCATGTGCCACAACAACCCGTAAAGGGCAGGCAGTACTAGATTCAGATCGGGGTAGGGACAGCCTGTCTATTCCTTACCTTCAACGATACTCAGCATCATATCATCTCATCATATCGTTTCTCGTTACGTTTCGTTACTAAATGTCCAGTGCTTCCAAAATCCTGTCCCATCCATGAAATAATATATTATTGGACATAAAAACAATAAGCACAATTGTATGTTCCAACGATCTAGTACTATTTTTTTTTAATTCGTAATAATTGCCTACAAAGTGATATCATTTTACGCAAAATACAATAATAGAAAAAATCAAAAAAATTAAAAAAACTTACTATAACATAATATTACTATAACAAAAACATAATATAACTATTAGCATTTGCGTGGGGAAATCCCATGCAAGGTTTATTAAACCTCTAACTATCTGGCATAGAAACGATAAGTATTTTTTTTACTATTATGTTAGAGACTTTTGAAATATTGTCTATAAAATTATTGTATTCGTTTTTCTTTTTTTTTTCTCATCCTCCAGAATTTTATTTACAATATAATACACATTTACAAATAAATATAAGCAAATGTTTGTATATAAACAAAAGCCTTCTGTTACCTTTCGGTATTTTAAGGCGTTACAATGGGCTGAGTCTTTTACTATGTTTTTACTAGAACCGGCTCAAGGCCACTGACGTTATACAATAAAAAACAGGGAGGGACCGTTTAGCGGGATCAAGAAATAGTTGTAGATAGAAGAAATGGGGGAAGAAGGAAAAGGAAGGAAGGATAAGTACGTAGTAAGTAGGGAGTACTTACCCCATCCCTAGATCAAGGTCTGGGGGGTGGTTTTGAATCCCTAAATAAGGGGTTCGCACAGTTTTCAGCCCATTAAAAAATTTGATGTGCCTCCGACCTATGACGCTTTAGCGTTGTTTTGTACGGGTGTCTCAGTAGTGGTGCACCATTTGTTGATTTGTAACTTCAACCTCAGTGAGAGCTGCGGCGACAAGAGAGCCTCTAGGATTTCTGTCGTGCCAACTTCAATCTTGCCTGAACGTGCTTTGAGAAGGTGAGATGTCTATCAAAGGTTGAAGTGGATAATCTTCTATCCCCTCAGTCCACGGTAAAAGTCTCCGGTAGAGGTTTCCTACTCACACTCTGAAATGACATCACGATGCAATCCGACTTAGACGGATTCACCCTGATGCCAATTAGTTTTAGCTCGTTCACTATGGTTTCAGTCGCCTTTTGTGCCTTGTTAAGGGCATGTGGGGTGCTGATGCTGGTGTCGTAAATCCCAATATCATCCTCATATCCTGCTACCATTGATCCTGGGTGCTTAATTGCGACCACGGATGCTGTGAAAATCACAGCACCGAGCCTTGAGGTACTCCACAGGTGATGGTGCTAGAAATCGAGTAACTGTTACCGACTCGTCCGAAGAACGTCTGCTATGTGGCCACAATAAGCGGCGGACATTGATAGCTTTGGATTAGCGGCCCCCGTGCTCTTTGAAAATTAACAGGCGAATTGACACCCGTCCGGCGATTCGTAACTTCTTCAATTTATCCAGATTCACCGTGCTGTCTGTTATAATCAGTACTCCTTCTGTGGGTCGGATCTGCTGTCCATTTCCGTCTTTTCTCATCATTAGTTTGGCGGATTTGAATCCTGGGAGTCCTTCTCGCAAGTCGATTGTGAGTTCTGAGATGTCCACGTCACTATTGTATCCATATAGAACGAATATCCTGCTCCACTTCGTTCCGCGGAGTCCATAAGTGTGAAACTCAGTTTCTTTGTGAGTACGGAGTATGGCTATGGCTGTCATGGGCCTTTTCATTGTTAAGGTATAATTCCCTTTCAGTGGAATTCATAGCAAAAAGGGGCAATCCCCTCAGCTAATAGAGCGGCCCTCAGTTTTTTCTGCCCGGGAGGGGGGCTTCCTGTCCTCTTCTCCCCTCTATTATCTTCATTGCACACCATGGACCCTCTTATCTTCTGGTGGCAGGGGAGTAATCATCGCCATATTAAATTCACCGCACTTATTGTCCATGCTGAACACAAGGGTGGTGGCTCTTGCCAGAGCAACGCTACCCGTTTAGCTGTGGACTATTTGTCCACAGGAGGCGTGTGGAGTCAAGCAGCCTAAGGTACAAATCTAGGCAAGGCCACTTGTGGCTGAAGGAGTCTTTTTACAAAGGCTACTGTGCCAAAAATGTATTTCTGCTTAAAACGTATTTTAATACAACAGCTTACGTTAACACAGAATGGGCGATTATTGCATTGGATGTGATTGCAGTACTTTTATTTCGCTTTTGAGCTTTTTTCTCCCTCCTTCTCTTTATCTCTCATATATCTCTCTCACTCACTCTCTCTCTCTCTCCTCTTTCTCTCTCTATCTCTGGATATGGTATCCAACAAAGGTGGTGACTTTAAACCCAGGTCCCGGGATTCCATAGGTACCGTGAAGGACACTCGTGGATGGACCACAGAGTGACTGGTTACGGAGCTATAGGCAGCCACTCTACCAAACAAACCATGGTTCACTACAACGTGAGGTAGCGTGATCCAGGCTCTCTGTTCTTCCGATTCAAGCAGTATATGTCTGCAATTTGAAAGCTACGCACGACCAAAGATGTCTACGGTCTGTAGTTCCAGTCGGAATGTTATAGTTTTAAAAATAAATATTTAATATTAAATAATATCTGTCAAATTGTAAACAGATCAAGAAGTGTTTACATACGTGAGAGAGAGAGAGATAGAGAGAGAGAGAGAGAGATCGTCCTTGATCAATGATGCTTGCTACGACGAAATTAGCATTTAAAAGTCCATGCAAGTAACAATTTAATTCTCGGTTCGTCACAGATTCTTTAATCAAACGAATTCCGATGATCTGTTGATGAGAGAGTGATAGAGAAGGAGAGGGATATATATATATATATATATATATATATATATATATAGAGAGAGAGAGAGAGAGAGAGAAACTTTTAGCAAACCTATAATAGATATATCTTTAATATTTTATGTATGTTAGTCTTATTTTAAGTCGGCTCTTAGTCTTATTTTCTCCCCTTTTCTCCATTTTTCTTCTGTCTAACCCATCGCTCTTTTAAGATCGAAAAACAGAAAAATGTCCCTCCATCAGCCTTGACAATGATATACATTCATTCAGTCGGGGCTAGGACGAATTTCCTGCCGCATACCTTATCCCAGGAGTCATTCCAAGCCCCAGCATTCCTCGGCAGAGAGGTACAACCGACCTGGGTAATGTCGCGGAACTAAGATATGTACGCCATTCCTCGACGTGTAACCCTCGCGACGGAATTCCTAATTATCTGTTCTAA
Source organism: Arma custos (assembly GCA_037127475.1). NCBI lineage: Eukaryota > Metazoa > Arthropoda > Insecta > Hemiptera > Pentatomidae > Arma > Arma custos. The sequence goes on along the minus strand of CM073764.1, from coordinate 50,275,075 downwards.
TTTACTTCTCTACCTCAGAGTGTGGCTTCCTCTACTCTGATTTCTGCAATCTCTGCCACCTCACTGTCTACCTCTGTATATATTTTCTGGGTGCACATATTCTCTCTCGGTGTACATATACTCTGTATACAACCAGAAATATGACCAATTAAATTTGAGTACTGCTGTTTCTGTTCATACAATACATAAGCCGATCGTACGCCAACAATAAAATCATGGGGTTAAGAGTTGATTACTAGAAATCGGTCATAAAAATACAATTATTTCCAATGATACTGTAATAACATTGAGTATCCTGTTTAATTAACATCGTTAGGAATTGAATTAATTTAAGGGAACAGCGGTAGCTCAGTACGTAACTTAGCTTAAAGTCCCGAGTTCGAGATAAACTTTTGGGAGATAAATCGTATATTCTGTTAAGACCTAGTGGGATCTCCCAGTCCTTAAATAAAGATATAAACCTACCGGTTGAACGTGATTTTAGCCCAATCACCTCCTTACACATCCGTTGGTTTAAAACTTGTACAAAGGAATTTTTTAGGTAACCATTCTTATCAATTTTCCAAAAACACTCTTCACCGAAATCTACAAGATATAACTTATTCTACAAGTTATATAACAGAATACAAGTAACATACAGTAAGCACAACACAGTTTCTACTTTGCTCAGAATTCCTCCTTCATTGGCTGTATATGGTTGAGTTTTTTTTTTTAAGAGGTGAGGTTCAAAAGGTATGGTGTGCAAGGTTACAGATATAATCTAAGTCCTAAGTTCGAGACCTGAATTAATAAATTATTTATTCTTTAAACAGATGTGAATCGAATATGTACGATTTGGAGTACCCTTAAATTAGGGAAGACCTGGCAGTTGAGCGTGATCTTGGGCAAATGCAGGTCATGGACAACCGTTGGTTATGTACTGAACAAACACTCATCATGGATTTGAGAGGTATGTTAGCTAATATTTAAACGGATTTACTGATGGAATTGCCAATATAATTAGTTCGGCATTGAATCATTGGTATTGGTGTGAAATAATACATTTTATCGAGTCAATGGCCAATAAGATTATAAATAGGTTTATACAACCAACTTATTAAAAGTATAATGAAAGTGAAATCTCAAATCGTTTTATCAATAAGTCGACAAACTATTACTGCCCTTTTAGCGTTGAGAGATATTTTCCTTCCTTTTGTATTCAAGGTTCATCGAATCTCTATGAATGAATGAAAAATGGATACACTTCTGATTTAATTTATTTCGAGTTTGAAAAGGCGTAGGCGCTTTTCAAAAGCCCAACAGTCAAAGAGCTCTTCTGCGACTTCTTATCTACTGGAAAAGGAGGAAGGAGAATGGTCCCCGAGGGATTTCCAGGACAACACAAAGGACAGCAGAAAAAGACGAGGGTTAAATAGTCGACGGCCACTTCTGTTGGAGGATGGACTGCCAAGGAGAACGAACAAAGCAGGATCTACTGTCCTTTGAACGAACGGAACCCCCACCCAAACAAAACCAGGAGTAATTTGAATCTCTGCCCTCTCTCTATCTCTCTTTCACTCTCTCTCAGATCATCGGCATTCGTTTGATTAAAGAATCTGCGACTAACGGAGATTGAATTGTTACTTGCATGGGCTTTTAAATGCTAATTTCGTCGTAGTAAGCATCGTTGATCAAGGACGGAAATTCCTAGGATCAATGTATTATTGATTCATCAACAAAAAAATAAATAAAATTTGATATATTACTTACACATACTTGGATGTCGTAGAGTAATTATCAAACATACTTACCTAAAATTATAGATTTACATAAAATTTTACTTCTATTCACAAGTATTCTAAATCGGGTTACTTTTCATATCGTTTTTTCTTTATGAACCAATCCCAAAAATCAGGGCCTGAATCTAATCATTAAATTCTAATTCTAAATTCTAAATCATTAATTTTGTAAACTAAAATTGATATTGCTTTTAGATTAAGTAGGCATCAAAATTATTCAACCATATATTTATAATAAAATTAAGAGATTTGTATATGAAAATGACATTGAATGTTTAGTCAGATCTATGGAAGTATAATAGAAGATGTAGACACGCTCATTGTGCATTTCCAAACCAGTGTCCGAGTGGCTCTGTATCTCTCAGATTCTCTGTCTGAGAAATACTTTTCTAAAATGTCTCTCCTTTTCTTCTTTCTTCCTCCCTTCTACCTCCCTTGAGCTTGGGGATGTTAGTCTTCTCTCATTAACAATAAATAGTTAGGAGTTTTCTTCTACATTTTTTAAAAATAACTTCATAATAGTCCTGCCCTTCTTTGACACTTTTACTCGATTTTATATGCGGGTATGTGGTCGACTTCCGAAATTGAATTTAGATCTTTTAAGTCTGGACAATTAATTTATTTATATTTTTGTTATCACTGTGAGTTGGCTGGAAGCTATAAGTACCTTCGTAGATTATATTGATTGCTTCTTACTTGGGCGAATATTTTTTCTGATTCATTCCTTTCAACATTGATATTATATATATGATTTAATATTTATGAATTCTTTCTTCCGAGGGACTCTTCCATACTCAAAGTTCTTGTAGAGGTTCCTTTTCTTTACTAATCTCTAAACTTTTTCTAAAATATTTCTATGTAGTTAGTATAATACATATTTCTTTATTTAAATTAAAATTGCATGCGACTGACTAATTACCTGCCTTTCAACGTGCCTATTTTTTTTCTAATGTGAAGAACGTGAAGGTAACGCGCCATTGCTTGGTTTTAAACCCAACTAAAGAATCAACTAATTAAGACTGAGTCTCTCGACATCCAATCCGACGATCCACGACCAGAAAAGTATGAAAAATTATCTATACGTAAGCACAGTTTAATATAGAGGAATACTGATTTTCATTCAAACAAAATAATAATTTTGAAAATATTATTTAAGCATCCAATTGCTAAATAGTTTAAAAGTTATAATTTTCGCATATATGCCACCAACAAATAATCATGATTTTTTTTTCTGACCCTCTTTTATTTATAAAATTACGTCCCAGAATAAATAAAGATTTTATTATTATTATTATTATTATTAATATTATTATTATTAATATTGCATGCTGAGCAGATTAGAGATAATAATTAATACTCAATTGTTAACAGATCATTTATTTTTCGAATAAACACTGGACGGCAAAAGAAAATAAATAAAATGCATTATTGTTCAAAGACAAATCTCAATGTGAATTATTTTATTGACATCAGTTCTAGATCGAATTGTTGTCAGCAGCCTTGGACCTATTTAAATTATGATTCCACTTTTCAAAACTCGAAAAACACTTGCAAAATTTCTCCAATTAATTCTTATTAAAACTTGTAAGCATACTTATGTTTAGTTTAAAGTTGATAAACCATAAAAAAAAAAAATAGAAAGAAAACAGTTTCATACTAAAAAAAATCAAAATATTCGTACAAACCATTTCAAAGATTTAAAATACTTGATAAAATGCTGATATGTTTAGTAGCTTGGTATAAAAACGCTTACTTGCGACAAATACACTTTTACGAATTACAAGTGATCATATTCAACAATCAAGATAACATAAAATATATAAATTTCGGCCAGATATATTAGACATTCAATTTCATTTACATAAATCTTCAAATTTTAAATAAATAAATAAGCATTAAGTGATTTAGTTTAATTCAAAAAAAAGTTTGCTAAAAATTATTGTAAATATTTCGAATTGTATATAATGATTTATGAATGTATAATTACGTACTCACAATAAAATTAAAAGACTGGATGACATCTATGACACATACCTGCAAACAATAAAAACAATTTAAAAAAAAATATATATTTGTAGACTAGTGTAAATATGAATAAAAAGACGCGGTATGCATAATAATTGTTTTAGTCCACTTAAAGTAACTAATATGGATTAATTATAAATAAATGATGATGATGTTCATTATGTGGTCACCATAATTATGTGGCTGGTAAAACGTTGCAAAATACTAAATTATGGTTTAATTTTTCCAAATAATTAATACTGAAAACATTTTTTCGATTTTAATTACTTTTACTTTAATTACAATTTTACGAGAAAGGAAAATGGCATCATAATTATTAGGAATTAAAAAATCTGATGTTTTAAAGTTCAATTTGATGTAAACATATTAATAATATCTTTGACATTAATAAAATGTTGTATCATAAAATATTATTTAAAAAAAATTATGTATATTGAATGATCATCAGCTTACAAAAAAAAAATGCTTAAATTGTGATGAACTATTTATTTTAAAACTCTTATGACCATCAAACTGTAGATATAATTGGATCAAATGCTAAAATACTGAGCCAGAAAGGCCCTTATAGGTATCTACCCCAGTACAAATCTTGCTTCCTTAGTTAGGAAAGTCGAATATTCTCTTTGTTTATTTACTTTTCATCAAGCTCTCTTAATTATAAAATTTATTATCGTGATTTCAGATGTTGAATTATTATTTTCTTTTGTTAGATGTGTAGATTTATATTAATTATGATTTAACTTCCTTATGTTACAATGCATGGTCCTGGGAAGGTCCTTTTTTCTGTAATACAACTTTGTTATTCTAGTATTTCTTAGTTTCGTTTTTTGTGTTTATAAGATATCCCATATTCTTGCTTGTTTGTATGGGAGCTTTTCCTTTACCCATCAATCTATCTTGTTTGATTCATCACTGAGTAACCCCCGAAAACGAAATCTATTTATTCTTTACAAATGGAAAGGGGGGAAATCTTCAATACAGAAAATAAAAGAAAAGAAGAAATGAAAAAATAAAAATAAAATAAATTGGATTTAGCAATAAAAGACGTCCGTCGCGGGAGAGTGTCGGGTGGAACTCGAAGAATTTAATCTTTGTAAAGAATTGGAGCAAGAGTAATCCTTGCAGATATCCCCGGAATGTGTTTAACATTCTTCCTCTTGAATTAAGTTTTCTCTTTCCGCAGCCTAGAGCTCAGAATTATTCTTTTAATAAATTTGTTAGTATCATCGCGAGTAAGTTCACTAGAAAATAGTTATAGCAATACTCTTTGTGCTTTTTCTCGTTTAAATGTAAAGTGAAATTGATAAAATTGTTTGGATTTTGTTTTAAACTACTTAATTATTATAGCTGGGTATACGATAACACGAAGTTGATTTAAAACATACATACAACCAGTAACAAGAAGAACCAAATTAAAATAAGTATTAATTTATAATTATTACGTAATTTTATCTGCATGCACAAAAAACAAACCAATATTTCATAAGAGTCGGAAGAAACGGAAAGCTTGAAATCAGAATTGTGTATCAGAATCAAAAGGATAAAGAGTTGACATTACTGTTACAAGACAAGAAACAAATCAGGTGACGGATTTTCATAATCATCCAACTACTGCTGATTGATGCTGGCCGCGCAGGAAGGCGTAGTTGAGGTTTTTATCGGCTAGATGGAGTTTTGGAAAAAATAGAGTACCTGGCACCTTTATGGTCAAGACCCCCCATTTTATGTCCCTTTCAAAAGATGGCATCACCAAGGATTTTTTACTCCCTTTAAAGAACCCTAGGGCCTATCTGTCGAGCTGCAAACCGGCTACCTTGGGCATAGTAGGTTGTATGATTACCACTTTATAGGTGACCCTTAACTGTACTAAGAGGTAAATTATGTATATTTTCCAGAAATTAACAATTTTGATCCAATACAATATCCATATTACAATATCCTCCCCGCCAAGCTTCATGACTTACCTCTACCTCTATCCAACACTGCTCTAGTATGGTTAAGTCTTTCCTCTCAGATCGCTCCCAATAAGTTATAGTCCCTGGTATTTTTTGTCTTCTTTCTCTTCTTTTAATCTGTTTTAAAATATTGCTATTTGGGGCAATTTGCATTGTTTTCATTATTTTTATTTTTTTTATTCTTTCCCACTTAAATTATTTGTAATAACTAATTAAATGTAATTATTTTACACTCTAAGACATTATAGCTTTCAAAACCTGTATTCTTATTCTATGAGACTTTCCCAGAACAAATACAAACTTTATTACTATTATATTTTGCTCTTACATATTTTTAAACAGGGTATGACAATTTTTTACTGTAATTTTATACTAAACATTTTTGTTTTTTATGGTCTGCTTATTGATAATTTTCGGCCCTATAAGTTAATTTTTTTTTTCAAAATTAGGGCCTTGTAATTCAAAATTCAGTCTATAAATTTATATAATGACTGAATCGTATTTTAAATAAATAATAGAGAGATTTTAGCAAAACAATAGTTAAATCACAAGAAGAATGCTCCAGATATAAACATAAATTGACTGTTGAAAAACAATAAATATAATTGTCATCTCGTTGATCGCTTTTAATTAAAACGGTTTGTTAACGTTAACTAGCCAACTTGGGAACAAGTTAATTGTGAGCTCGTGGCTTTGTCGAGTGGCTTTAGTATTAACGGCTAGCAGCTCCTTTAATGTTGTTATGCCATTTGCAACAGTCCCTCTAAATAAACCTAGTCTGACACGGCCCCAACTAAAATCCCTGATCACTCACACATATACAATTAAAATATAATATTACTGTATCAACCAGGATATGCGAGTAATTAAATGCATAAAATATATTGTAAAATTTTATTAATCATGTATTAGAATCCCAACATTTTAAATTTTAAATTGAAATTCGCTCTTTAGTTTCTGAAGTTTATGATTTTTAGTGAATTAGGCATTGGAAGTTTAGGAACTGAGTATGATCTATCACAGCCTACCACCATCCAGGTAATTGGGCTTATCACCACCACACCTTGTGATATTAATAGAATAATTTTCATCAAAAACAAAGATAAATTTATAAAACTTTATTCAAACACACGAGTGTCTACTGATCCTCTCATTTACTATATCTCTACCAATGTTAATTTTAATATTAGATTTTTCATAAAAAATGGGATAAGCAAAATTTTTATTGAATTAAACGAAATCACTTAATGCTTATTTATTTCTTTAATATCTTCTAAAATTTGAAGATTTATGTAAATGGAATTGATGTCTAATATATCTGGCCGAAATTTATATATTTTATGTTATCTTGATTGTTGAATATGATCACTTGTAATTCGTAAAAATGTATTTGTCGCAAGTAAGCGTTTTAATACCAAGCTACTAAACATATCAACATTTTGTTTCAAGTATTTCAAATCTTTGAAATGGTTTGTACGAATATTTTGCTTTTTTTTAGTATGAAACTGTTTTTTTTTTTTTTTTATAGTTTATTAACTTTAAACTAAACATAAGTATGCTTACAAGTTTTATACATTCTGTATATTCTTAATTTATTTAAATGACGTATAGACAAATTGATGTCATTTTCAAATCTTTTTTAACAATCTCCGCATCAAATTAATAAAAAGTATATAACTTTAAAAAAGTCAACATTTGTTCAGAGGAGTGGTTTGACCGACATTTTACTCAACCGCCTCGTTTTTCTCAAAGAAAGGGTATCCACTTCAAGTGATGTAGATGTTAACAAATTAAATAATTTTAGGGCCTCTCTATCTCTCCTCTGTGTCAATAAAATGTATTTCTTTCTGTTATAAATTATAATAATAGTAAGAAACTTATTAAATGAGTTACTTTAAAAATATAATAATGAATACAGAAGTAAAACAAAGGCAAAACTCGAGAGAAAAAGAAGAAAACAATGATACATGATAAGGTATATAAGTTAATTTCCCGCGGGCCTTGCAAACACCGACCCCAACGCTCACTCTTATAAATATTTTATTAGAGATAATTTTTCTCTAACTTGTTTATTCAAATAAAACATATCTCCGGCGTCATTTGGGGCTGGGCGCTCATGCTACAACTCCTCCATAGATCATATGGAAATGAACCTACTCGTGAATTCATTAAAATAAATTTCCTATTCAAGAATTTCACGGTTAGTGTAATTACAAATACAAAAAATAAAATATTAGTTTAAATAATTATGACCATTTTTAATAATACGTTTGAATAATTATGATCCTTTTTAATAATACCTACGTTTTACGCCCTTTGAAAGGTTCTTATGAATTCGGAAAATGATGATTTTCTTAGGAATCTTTCTTCATTTATTTATTTTTCAGAAATTTAATTTAATTTTCTCTAGCCGATAATTTGTTGCATGTTTAATTCATCGACAAGATTTGGTAAATTAATCTTTGTGATATACTGCTCATAAACATTTTAATTTTGTTATAGAAACTATTGAAAATTTATGTCTAGTTAAATTAAATTATAAATAATGCCCTTTTCTTAGAAATATTTATATAATTTTCTGTATATATACAAACTTTTTTGTATATGTTGAATTCGATTTATCTTTAAGCTAGTGAAGTGGTAAAAATCAATGTTATAGTATATTTAAATGACTAACCTAAAACCCCTCAGATTGCTGACTTGAATACAACACTTTGCTTTTGTTAGTCTCATATATAGTTATGAAATTCAAGGTAGAATAGTGAATAGACGTAAAAACATGTTACCTCTATCCTTTTGACTTAAAAGTATCTATAGCTACAAATCGAGATTAGGATAGTGATCGAAATTGAGTTAAAATGAGCTATCGAACTATAATAATAATAATAATAACGAATTATTGTTGTAAGGGGCAACTGATGGGTGCAGTTGCTGGGGTAACTGGGAAACCCCCTCGGGTTCCTGTGTACACTACACCACCCACTAACACAATCAAAGCATAAAACACAAAACAATACACTAACATTAAGGTCATTCACAGTACACTCCCACGTGGTTATCAAAGAAGTGGACCCGGAAAAAATAAAGGATATAGCTGATAAAAAGAATTTTGCTTCACCTTGGTGGAGAAGATTGAAGAATAAAATTTATGAAATACGCTAAAGTATTGAGGTTCCCTCTAATTATCTGAATAATCCTGACGAAGCATCAATAACATTGAAGACTAAGATTGATGAACTTATTGTGAAACATATAGACTCCATCAAGAGATCTGAACTCAATTCGAAGCTGTCTGCGCTCTCAGAACTCATGAAACAAAAGCAGCAGTTTATGCTGAGTCAGAAGATATACCAAGCGGAATCTCGAATAAAATAAAATAACCGGTTTCAAACAACTGAGAGAAAATTTTATAATAGCCTGAAATTGAATAAGAAGGAAGACTCCTTTTCCATGTTGCAACTTAATTTTGTAGTTACTGGGAAAACATCTGGAGCTGTCCAAAAAATTATAACAATAATGCTTTCTGGCTCAGAAATTTGCACGCAGAAACACAGAATGTTCCTATGATGGATGTAGTGCAAATTAATGCCGATGATGTACAAGAATCTACTAAGTTTGCAAACAACTGGAAAGCACCCGGGCCAGATAAAATTCAAAATTATGGCTCAAATACTTTAAAAGTGCTCATGGACCATTAGCCTCTTATTACCAGAAAATATTATAACGCGAAGAAATTTCGGCCAATAACATGTCTTAATGGTGTTTACAAAATTTTAACGTGTGTAATCAGTAATAAATTAATGGGACATGTACAAAAGAACAACCTTATGGCACAGGAGCAGATCGGATGTAAGCAAAACTCTAAGGGATGTAAAGAGCTTCTACAGATTGATTCATTCATAGCTTCACAAGTATCAAATAAGTTGCGTAATATATCTTTTTAATGGATTGACTAGCAAAAAGCATTCGATTCGGTCGCTCATGACTGGCTGATTCAAGTTCTCAAGATTTATAAAGTCGAGCAAAAAATGACTGAACTGTTGCAACGGCTTATGAAGCTATGGGAAGTGTCATTGGTTCATCCAACTAAAAAGAACGCTCTAGTTGCGGAGAAAATTTCAATAAAAAGAGGAGTATTTCAGGATGATTCGCTAAGTCCTTTATGGTTCTGCCTCGCGGTTAATCCTCTAAGCTCCATTTTAAATCAGTCTGGAAAGGGTTATTACTTGAATCAGAAAACAATGATCTCCTATTCTTTGTATATGGACAACTTAAAGATTTTTGCAAAGAATGAGAGGGACGTGAGAACTCTTCTTGAATTAGTAAGTTCATTCACAGAAGATGAAGCTAGGAACTGAAAAATGTGCAACCCTTAATACACACAGAGGAAAATACAAGGATTCAGCTAACATTGAACTCTCCAACAGTGAAATCATCAATAAACTTCAGGTTGCAGGCTCCTACAAGTACCTTGGTATCTCACAGCTGCTTAGATTAAAAAAAGAGGTCAAAGAAAACTTTGAAGAGAATTTAAGAAACGAGTCAGAAAACTACTAAAAACTAATCTATCAGCAGGAACTCTGCTAAAAGCTTTGAATACCTGGGCTGTTCCTTCGCTTGCATACACTTTTGGAGTAATAAAATGGTGTGACACAGATTTGGAAAAATTGGACTGCTTCTTAAGAAATCATATGGTTAAATCAAGACAGTGTCACACAAACTCTGCAGTGTCAAGACTATATATCCCCAGAAAACATGGAGGTAGGGGCTTATTAGTCTGTTGAAATCCTGTCGTGAACAAGAAGCAAGGTTAGAACCTATTTTATGAGTAGCAGTTCACCGATGCTGCCAACCATTGCTGCCCTCGACTGCAACTATACAGCACTGAATTTGCTTTGGCAAGATCCAATAGTAATGACAACTGAGCAGAGACTTACAGAATCATGGAAGTGTAAACCACTCCATTGAAGGTTTTACAGTTCTTTAAATATTCCGGGAATCAATTTAGTCTGTCCGTTGGTTGACCACAGGAAAAATGTTCCCCGAGACTGAAGGATTCCTTCTGGCAATACAGGAACAGGTATAGGAACAGGTAACATGGCAACCAACCCCTACAGAAAACGCATTCTGCACCAAGCAATCGAAGACAGGTGTCACCTCTGGCTGCCACCCGTTAGCAGGTAAAGAATATCTAACAAGGTATAATAATGCTGCAAAGATCGTACATCATGCACTGGCTCAAAAATATAATGTAATAAACAGTCATCACCCATTTTACAAATACCAGCCACAGGCAATATTAGAAAAAAAATGCCATCAAACTATATTGGGATCAAACTATGATCACTGACCATAATATACCCCACAATAGACCAGACATACTACTCTTAGATAAGAAAATTAAAAAGGCCATCATCATCGAAGTTGGGGTTCCTGCTGATGACAACGTTTCTAAAACATTCAGCGAAAAAATTCGGAAGTACCAAGAGCTCTGCGAGGAATTAAGGTACCTCTACCGACTGGTGGATGTAAATGTACTGCCAATCATTGTATCCAGCAATGGTTAAATTCCTCTGGAATCTATTAGATCAATGAAGATGCTGGAAATAATTAGAGGACTGGAAGAAGTACAGAAAGCGGTACTGCTGGGAACTGTCAGCATCGTTAGAAAATGTTTAAATATTCCAAATTGACCATAAAATGAGCCATACCCTTGACCTTGGTCCGGGTTGGTGAATTTATCCGACCAAAAGCATGCTTAAATGGTCTATATACAATTCTGACTTAAATCATGGCTACGAAGATTTATGAACATCTCGACTATGAAAAGATGATACCCACCGAACAAATAGGGTGCAAAAAAAGAGCCAGGGATTATAAAGAACTCTTAGTAATAGATACATTTATTGCTGCACAAGTTGCGAAAATCCAGCGAAACGTTTCTATAGCATTTGCGTACCATCCCAATAGAATTCTACAAAAAGGTCCCCTTAAGCTATATTGGGCTGAATCCGCTATAACAGACCATACAGTGCATAATGCTCAACAGATATCCTCCTTATAAAGTCGAGTGAGAGGAAAGCAAGTATAATAGATATTGCGATTCCCAACTACAACAATGTAAATTCAATAGTTGGAGAGTAATTTCGAGAGTATCAAGAACTAGCAGCTGAGCTTTTTCCATCATGCTATACCATATGGAAAGCGTGATGGTAACACCTATTATAATCTCCAGGAATGGATTGGTCCCTAAATCCACGGTGGAGGGCATTAAGGATCTGTGAATTCAGGTCGAGGTTTTAAAGGAAGCTCAACAGGCAGTTCTCCTAGACACAGCCAGGATCTTCAGAAAATTTCTGAACGTTTGAAATATTTAATACGAAAATATAATTGCAAAAACTAATAACTGCAGATGGCTGGACTTGTACCCCATCTCAGTTTTGAACCCGCAAACGCGTGAAAAAATAGATAAGCATAATAATAATAATAACAGCTTTTATTGATACACCCTTTACAAAACAAAAAAGCCTCTCCCTTGGGAGGTATGAGTCTGTTTAACAAAAAATCTACAAAATTTCCTTTTCTGCAATGAATTACATAAGGTTATAAAAATGTAAGACAATTTTAGTCAATAATTAAATAAAATGTTATGCTCAGTTGTTTTTTTGCAAGCTCTTTATAACTTTAGGCCATATGTCCCTGTTCCTTGCCACAGTAGCCCAGCAATCTCCTACTCTTTGCACGATCTCATCTCGCCATCTTGTAAATGGTCTTCCTTTCCTCATCTTGTGGTCTCTTGATATCCATTCTGTTGCAATTTTCGACCATCTTTTCGTATCGAGTCTGGCAACATGATGTGCTTCTTTTATTAGGCTTTTAACTTTAATCCTAGCCTGTACGTTTATGTTGCTGATGTGGTTTTTCCTTACGATACCTATCATACTTCTTGAAAATTGTATTTGTGTCCTTACTAATTTTTTTTAATTGCTCTCTGTTGCTGACCAAATCTGCGAACCAGGGAATATTACCGGGTAAACAAATGATTCCAATAGCTTTGCATTTAATCATGTAGGTAGTTGACTTTTAAAAATATGTTTCAAGCACCAGTATTTTTTCCATCCCAGGTTAACCTTTCTGTTGATTTCATATTCTCTATCTTTAAATGAAATGGATTCTTCTAAATTATTATATTGTGCAACGAAACTGATTTCATGGTTATTAATTTTTATTTCTCATTTCTGTGAATTTGTCATTATCTTTGTTTTGTCTATATTTATGTTCAACCCTACAAGTTCACGCTGTTCAAGGAGTTCGTTCATCATTTGTTCCGTCTCAGTTAATGAATTGGCAAAAATAATATCGTCAGCAAACCTCAAATTGGACAGCTTGTACCCATTTATATTTATGCCCTTTTCTTCCCAGTTTAGCTTATTAAACACATAATTTAGTAAGCAATTAAATAAAATTAGGGATTATTGGGGATCGAGCTAAGTAAAATTCATTTATAAGTATATCTATTTTTTAAATAAACTTGTTTTGATGCTTCGAGTAAAATGCCAATTCCAATTTTTGCTTATATGTATTTTAAAATAATTTGGATAAATTAATTTTTATAATAATAATCAAGTTCAGTTGGAGGTAAAAGTTAGGTGCCTTTGTTTTTCCCATTTAACTGATTTTGTATTGCAGTATCTCTAACAGTTATAACATTTTATTATTGTTTTACGTTTATATGATATTTAAATAATTTACCACTTCTTTTGATAGTGTCTTAAAAAGGATGATCCCAGCATCTGTTGCATCAAACATAAGTTCAGAATTTAAACTTGATAAGGCCATCGATAGTAGTGAATGAAAGGAATAAGTGTACGTTTGTACTGCATCTGCTGTGTACGTACCGGGCGTTATTATAAAAATAAATATGAATTTGCATAATAAGCAAAAGACGTTTTCAAGATCTAGGTCATTCAGGCAGGTAGCACTACTCCCTGATCAAGAGATATCAAAGGAGGAAGGGTCCAAGACTCCACTTTGGAAAATGGACACTTGTTGAGAACAATTGGAGCGAGAGGTGTTGCTTGATGGGTTACTGAAAACTTTGCTTCATGAGTCAAGGGAAGAAGAGAAGCTCGGTTTAGAAAGGAGATAGCGAGAACCGTGACTGACATATCTGACAAAGAACTCTAGATGTGCCCAATTTATTAGAGATAATTTCAATTTAAGTTCTGTATGGATTTTATGAAAATCCTCTATTACATTTGAATCATTAATCGTAATTTCTCATTGTACATATTCAATGGTAGTTCAAATTAGAAATCGTATAAATAACCAAATTAAATATAATTCTTTAGGAACTTACTTAATTCAGATGCACAAAATATTTATGAATTTTTTCTATTTTGTGTAGGTGTTTTTTTTTTCTTTTTCCTACTGTTATAAATATATTACAGCTTTTATTTATTATGTTAATTTAACTTGAAGTGTAAATTGTTTAACTTCAACATGTATTAAGTAATTGTTACAAAATTGTAAATTGTCAATTTCAAGGAATAAAATATATGAAAAAAAATATGAATACTGTGTCAATGGTTTAATTAAGATATTATGTTGGTGCAAACAACACACAAGCAACCTCTAAAAGAGAATCCAATTCAGAATAAAGTTAGGACATTTAAAGAAATAATTATTGAGTAATTATCTTAAATACTTATTCAGACATCCCAATATAATATAATATTTAAATATATATTAAATACCACCAAAAATAGTATACCTCTCGACGAAACCATTCAAAATCGATTCAGAGATGATTAAAATGGGTAATGTATCATTTATTTTGATTGTGACTTAAAAATGGTGAGTGTAACATACGTTACATCAAACATAGATTTAGACTTTCTACTTTAAAAAGCCATCAATAGTAGTTTATGCCAGATACAACCCTATGCCAGATACTTCACAGAAAAATGGATGTTTCTGCTGAAATCTGAAAATTGAAAACTTTCACGATTATAATACCTTTTTATAGTGTTTATATAGTTACTGGGAAAGGTAAATACAATAGGACTCTGAAGTTTCTGTTGAAGGCCACAACAACACAGCCTCAAGCCTAAGTACCTTATGCAAGAAATGCGAAGGGGGAAGTCTGATTTAAATTGAATTTTCGCCAGAGGGAAGAAATAAATTATTCCATCCTTCAAAAAAAAAAAAAAAAAAAAAAGGAAGGAAAAAAGTGTGGCATTCAAATGGCTTTTGTTGTTGCATTATTAAAAGGAGCACTTAGTGGGTTCTTAACTCTTCTTAGTGAGTTTAAGGCTCTTATTTTGTCTTCTCGCAAGCCCCGAACCTCCACAAACACTTGGCTTACAATTAAATCCAATTATGTGATTTTTATCCGATAGCGTTTTGGGGAAGTTGTTTCAGCATACTTGAAATGTGCGTGGGTGGATCTTATCAATTATTGGAGCATTACTAACGGGATCTTAATAATTATTGGTGCATAATTAACATGATATTATCAATTATTGGAGCGTAATTGACAGGATCTTAATAATTATAGGAGCGTAATTGACAGGATCTTAATAATTATTGGAGCATAAACATGTATTAATGTCAACATATTATTTTTTAATTACTATTATCAATTTTACTTCCAACTGTTTTTTACGGATGTGCAACTTGGCCTACGTTTCGCCCCCACTTCCCTTTCTTATCGGATACCTACGTCATACAAAGAACACACCCGCCAAGTTTCAGGTCTCTACGATCAGTTGTTTAGGCTGTGAGTTGTTCCGTCAGTCATCCAGGACATAGCATTTTATATGCATAGATAAATAACTGGGGTTGCGAGAGTTTGTGTGTTTTTTAGGATAGATTGATTCCTGAAAGCCTCCATGCATTAAATTGGTTTCCGACATGACAAAGCCATGTCTGGTTGAAACCTTCCAATAATTTTGTCTATCACTTTGTTTTACTTTATAAACTACAGGTATGAGTATCGAATCAGTCGATAGCGAATTTTAGAATTGATTGTTTATGAAAGCATCCATCAAACTAGGCTATCTAATAAGGGATCAATCGGTGTAAAATAACTTACACCAGGTTAGTTAAAAAATGGATACAACGTACAAAGGTACACAACAAGCTATAAGCGTAATGGTATTTGGTTCATATATAGAGCATAGCAAACCATTTAATTGAACTCCATGTAGCAGTTCAATTAGCAAAAACCACTTCATGGACTACTCAATTAATCTGGGAAAACGTTATATTTATAGATGATATAATTATTTCACCATAAAATAAATTTGTTACATCCTGGGTGAAGGATTTTATGAAATCCGAAGCTAATACGTAAACACCATGGTTAGGTTTGAGTTCTCAAAATATTCCTATGAACTTGAAACAGACCGTGTACTTTCCTCTTATAACTACGCTATCATTGATAAGGGGAGGAGATATATCAATCTCATAACCTTTTTACGTGAATGTTTTCTGTTTGCTTCTTCTACGGCAACTTCTACCAAGTACTGATCCTAGAGCCTATATGAGTTGTTTAAATGCTTTCCCAGAGATGGTTTACACATCCAAATAGAAATGAAAAATAATTCACTGTAACAATAAAAGGTTTAAAAATAACCTAATTTAAAGAATAATACTGTATCAGTTGTATTAGTATAAGGTATTCTATAAAGTTTTTAAATGTAATATTTCAATTTTTCAAGTTTAGTACTTGGCTTTAGACGGATGTTTGAAAATAAGGTGTTATGGAGGACATTCGGTCCAAAAGAAGAATGAGACCACTGGGAAATGTAGGACATAAAACAACGGGGAATTGCGAAGCGTGCAACCAATAAATGTTATTTAAGTGATCGCGTCACGAAGATTGAGATGGGCCTGTAAACCTAAAATTAATGAAAGAATTCTTGAAATGTTAATAAGCACTGTACCGACTGGAAAGTGTCTTAGGGCTATCGGCATCGAGCCTTCGAGTTCACTTATTATATTTATTATTATCAATTACAATATATAAGAATTGTGTATTTCAACGTTTTTTCGTCTCTCTCATTGCTTTCTTCAACTCTAATAATTCAGTATTTATTTTCTCATGATATGCTAAGATTTCCAATTGTTCATAAAACATCTATAACACTACTCTTGTTTACTGTGTTTTTTTTTTGTTTTTTTAATGTCAGGTTATTATCGTAGCATATATTTTATTCACGCCAAAATATACCGGCATTTAAAGCAAGAACAATTGAACTCTTGATAAGATTCAAACTCGTGATTTCTTTATTACTTTTTTTTTTTTAATCTGATAATGGAAAACTAATGGAAAAAATTCTTTGCGTACACTGAATTCGTTTCGTGATTAGTATATACCCAGAGACAGCTATTCGATTTTATCAATAATCGATTTTCAATTTAGTTCCCCAAAGATAAATAGTAGATCTAATCTAGAAAAAATAATAGGACTCACCGACATCAGATTCAAATAAACGAGCTGCAGATAAAATATATATTGATGAGAAAATCATCGTAGTTTCATATTGATGCAAACCGGTAAATCATTGTGCATTATTTACTTTTCATAAATCTTAATACTGTTATCCCATTATCGAATTACAAATATATGTCATCATTATTTATTTATTAAACAAAACAGCTATACAATGTAATATATTCATTGGGGAAAAAGTTTTAATAAATGCATGCATTCAATTCGCCTGTTCCAGCCATCTGCATATAAATCTTTAACTGCTGTACACTAACATAGACATATATATTGTATTTGAGATAGCTTCTGTGTCTCTTGCTTACTGCCTATCATTTTTTATTACCGGTTTATTTAATTTTCATAGGATGTTCTTTACTGATCGAAATAATTCTTTACTATAGAAATATCGCCAACATTCAGATCCATAAAAGGCTTAAGGTAGAACTACTGATCTATTTCTGATTTTTAGCTTTTTAATGTTTTTTTAAGACATTAGAGGAAAAATTTCTATCTAAAAGCCTTAAGTCTCAAATTTAAAATAGGAAGCAAAGAAACCTGTCAATATTGCAACCACTCAGGCATCTTAAGGGCAGAAAGATAATAATATCAACATAATAAAACCAAACAAAACAATATATTTAAAGCGTGTTTGTTATAAATAAATAAATTGGTTTCTAAGAGATAGTTAATCACTATTTAAGATTTTTTTTACCTAAACCATATTCACCTCCACAAAAACAGTTTGATTAAAATTGAATTGCATTATATTTTTCTTTATTCTTTATTATTGTGATTTTATTTTCCTTTCTGTGATAAATTTCTCGAGAGCACAATAAAAGAAAAAAAGGGGATATTCCTTATCCTGTCTTATTATTATTCTACTTCAAATATTTTGGTTTTCTCAGAGCAGGGTTAATGTTGCGGCAATTTCTTTCACAGGCCCCTATCCTTCCAGAGTTCACATCTACGACCCCTTCCGTTTCATTTCATCCTCCAATTCTTTACACCATGTCCTTGCTGGATGCCCATTTTTCTTATTTTTTCAAGAGCCCAATCCCTTACATTCAGGCCATAGAACAGGAGTCGTACGCTCGACGCATTAGTACCACCTCAATTTCTTTTTCACTATTCATTTTCAGACGGTTTCTCCTTGTTACATTTCATTCCTTATTAGCTCATTTCAGAACCTATCAGTCCTAATCATTTTCAGTACATGGTAGAGACCCTCCTGCTTCTTGGAAAAGTGTTGTGTGACCAGATTTCTCCTTCTTATTTTGTGTAGCCACCTTTTAAAGGCTTGGTGAGACCCAGGAGGGTCCTAGATCCAATATGATCCATCTCCAGGTGCAAACAGATTAAATAAAAGTCTTGCAAGGAGTGGTATTTGAACCCAGGAACTTTGGCATGGCGACTCAGCGCTCTATCCACTGATCTACTGCGCTCCCTTGTCATACTAAAACTCGCGATTATTTTTATTTTTGAGAATAATAGAAACGAATGATAAGCTGTTAAGTAAATAGTTTTGACTTAACTCTCGAAGCGACAACATGTAGTACTGATAGCGAACATTTCTTCCTTATTTTTAAAAAATAATACTTAATAAAAAATAAATTCAATAGTAAATCTATCCTTAATGAACAGTAAAATGAATATGAATAAACTAAGCCAATTTCTTTCCAGTACAACTGAGTGGTGTCTCTTCCAAGCTAAATGAGATATTTCAGGGAGGAAGCATCTTCCGAAATGTGTCCTCTATGAGAGGGAAGGAGAGGGCGGAAGTGAAAGGGTGGAAAGAGGAGAGGGAAGAGGGGAAGAATAGGGGAACATGAGGGAATAATAGGGGGAAAGAGGGGAAGATGAGGGGAAACAAGACGCCTCAGGATTGTCGGTATAAATCCAGGCTAAGTGAGCGTAATGCTAGCCCTGTTATCAACATCAACAGCCTTTGTCATTCAAATCCGCCTTCTCTCTCCATTAGCCTCGGTCTTCCCCAGCGCCTGGTATTTTAGTAGGCCATGTCTTCGGATCCAAGGCTCTTCCAAGGAGATGGCATGTTCTGTTAGGCTATAGTGTGTTACAAGTATCAGTCTATAGATAACATAAGTTTTATAGAAATCGATTGTATACTATGCATGCTCAAACATTATTATTATTATTTTAGAGCTCACGCACCATTGTTTTTTTGTTAATGAAAACTACTGTAGCCGCGTCTGTGATTTTCAGTTTGGGAAAAGCTTCTGGGTTCGCGTTACCGGCATGCGCGAGACTAGCGACGCTTAGCGGCCCGTTTAAAAATTATACAATTCGTTATCATCAACTTTAGTTTAGATGTTAGAATTCAATTGAAAAAAGAATAGAAATATTTAACAATTAACAGTTGTATAATTCTTAATAATACCTAATAAATTAAAATATCAATAAACAATTAACAATTTCGTTTCTTCCTATTATTTTAATTTAGCAATATTGATATTTTGTATTAAGCTTGCGCAGCCCATCGTATGTTTTGATTCGATTTTCAGGAAGCAGTCATAGAAATATCTTAGAAAAGATCGGTAGCCAAGCAGAACTATGGATCTCTGTTGAAAAGACACAAAGACATTTGTGGCAAAGTACAAACATAAATCAAATCTACTCCAGACGGAAATAGGTCTGGGTAAAAAAATCAGGAGCCTCAGAGACTATTCAGAAGAATGAATAAGAGAAATCAGCTGTTGGATATCTGATTCTACTCATGAAAAGAGCTTATGGTTTAACGAAGATCGTCCATAAGAAGAAGTGTATCTCCTGGAATGCCAAAATAAGACATTATAACAGTATCGTAAAAAAGGAATGCCTCTCGATGAGCTATAGTTTCAAGTAAGAAACTAGAACTGGAAGCTTCAGAAACTGGAAGAAGTGGATTTCAGATTGAAGACGGATGGAAACTGCGAAGTAACCAAGAAATAAACCATAAAATGGAAAGAATCTGTAATGCCTTACGGAAGGAGAGGCTGATATTCCTCTGGCATCTCTACAGAATCACCAAACAAAGATTGATCCATAAGTTATTTCACCATTTACAGAAGAAGAAGACCACTACATTGTGGACTAAAAAGATAAGGAATGATTTAGAATAGTTGACCACTACAGTCTAACATGTTAGAAGGATGTGAATTGGGGAGCAAAGTGAAAAATTTGAGATAAAAAGGTTTGAGGATAGAGAAACTTGGACGACGTTGGACAGATGATCAAAGGAAACCAACCAGTCAGTGAACGTTTGAAGGAATGTTTGAAACAGATAAAACTCCAGCAAGAAAGGGGGATATAGTTGTAACGTGATCCAAAGTGGTCAATACGAAATTAAAAAAAAAAAAGAAAACTCAACGTCGTCTTAAGATTACAATATAAATTATTATATTATACACATTATTATCATAATGTGTTAAATGTAATATGTGATTTATATGTAACTAGCTTTTGCCCACGGCTTCGCTCGCGTGGAATTTGGTCTGCCACATTAAGCTTCGTGACAGATCGTTTTAAATAAATAATTTAATTTTTTTAACTATAAGTTAATCGTACATCTGAAATTTCAGATGTCTAACTCCTAAACTGACGGATTCCATACAATCTTTGAATCCCTATTATATTAAGGGGAATTGTCCAAATTACTTTCTTAGTGCTCATTTAAGCTATACAAAGAACCTATCTGCGAATTTCAAGATGCCAAGTTCAGTGATTTCTGCTGTGCGTTGCTGCTGGGTGTGTTAGTCAATCAGTTTTATATAAACTTCGCCTGTGTGGTATGTTGATAAAAAGTAGCCTATGTCCTTCCCCAGGCTTGAGATAATCCATATCAATTTTCATCACAGAGGGATCAGCTCAGCCGTGAAACAAACATTGATACTGAGTAGCAAACGAGACGGACAGAAGTTTAAAGTTGTTCGTGTCAGTAAAGGATCAGTATGTAACGTTATTGAATTTATTGAAAAAGATTAATTAGCAAACCAGTTTCACCTATCATTCGGCATATATGTATATATATATATATATATATATATATATATATATATATATACATATATATACACACACGGAAATAATTATAATACTTTTCCTAACCGGAGGTATTTTAAGTAAATACATAGTATGAGTCCGCTGAAGGCGGGTTCTCTAAACCGGCACAAGGCCGCTGATTCTATACATACAAAGCAGGGAGATACAGCTATACAGGATTAGGTGATAGGAAGAAGAAGAAAGGGGAGAGAGGAAGGAAGAAAGGCTTGGACAAGGGAGTCCTCACCACATCCCTAGGCTAATCAGAGCACGTCGACCAAGGGGACACTGCCTTGCCACCTCCCAGGTCTGGGAGACGGAACTATGTCCCTAATGAGTGGGTTGCTACACGCCTTCAGCCCATCAAAAAATTTGATGTGCCTCCGGCTAATGTAGTTCGGTATAGACGGGAGTTTCAGCTCTTCATAGATTTTAGTATTACGCGCTCTTTGGAGCGACGTGCCTTTAACTATACGCCTATGGATGGAGTTCTGGAACTGCTGTAGACTTTTTAGTGTGGTTTTATAAACATTTTTAAAGAGCGGCGCACCATGGAGTGGCGTTGGTCTAATAATTGATTTATAAACTTGGCATTTAAGCCGTAACGACAGTTGGGGCGAAGTGAGAAGGCGGTAGAGCCTATTGGACTTTTGCCGGGCCAGTTTCAGCGAGAAGTGAACTATGTTACTTGATTTGTTTTGTCCAGTGAAAATGTTTATGTTTTTTTTTTTTTTTTGAAAATGTTTATGTGAAAATGTTTTGCGAGTAACACGTGAGCAAGCATACAAACTTTTCCCCTTTTATCATCCCCTAAGGTGTTGAATTTTGGAAAATCCTTTCTTATCGGATACCTACGTCATATAAAGAACACACCCTCCAAGTTTCAGATCTCTACGATCAGCGGTTTAGGCTGTGCGTTGATCCCTCATAAATATGAAATTCAACGTAAAACAAAATGATCTTGTAATACAAAAATATTTCGTTAAAGAATACTCAGAAACGAGAGATCACATTGTACAATATGTACAAGAGAGAAAAGTTTTGAGTAGAAGCAGTGAACTAGTTGGGATCTGTTGCTTCGTTGAATCCCTGAGTTAATTATATCTAGTTAACTCGAGATACAGTTTTGTAGTCAACATGAGCCCAACGAGCCGATGGGCAATGAATTCGAAACAGAACTGTAGATTAGTTATAACCCAATGCATATTAAGCAGATAGTTTGGAATTTCAGTTTGTTAGGACAGCCGTTGTTTAGCGTTTGGTATTAGGCATCGTTAACCTACTCTGTATCATATTAGCAAGTATATCAACAATTTCAAAGAGAAATTATTGAAATTGCCGATGGGGGAGGAATCAATAAATATATTAGTTAATACAGTCGATTATATATGAGACAGGAATGGGTTAATTATGTTGTTCCCTAAGTTACGTTTGTTGAGTTACATTTTTCACAGAAATACAATCTTTTCCTTAAAAAAAAATTGAAAAGAGAAACAGATTTTCGTGATTAGTTTAATTAGTAAAGATAATAAATATTGTTTTTAAACCTCGTTATCAAAAACCGTGTTGACTACTCGCTAAGGTAAGGGAGCATAACTAGTTATCTGTGTACAGTAATCAGAAATAACTTGGTTTCTTAAATTGTCTAGGAAATCACATATATATATATATATATTTTGTTAAGACTCCTGAATAGTGATTAATTAAATAATGAAGAACACGCGAATTATCTTTAATCGGTGGGGAAAATATGGCAAATAAATCTGGAAGCATGTTATATTATTTATATTTTTAAAATATAAAATTAAAGAAGTGTTTGTGAAAGACACATTACTCTGTTGAATTAGAAAATATGTAATGCATAAATTGAACGTTGACGATAAAACTTATTTTAAAAATATAAATATTACTTCTAAATATTCTTAAATTGAAACAGGAATGCTAACAAAGGAGAAAAGATTTTCAACCTTGATATTTCCTTTTCTTATCAGTGAGTAAAATTAACAATAAAATACGCATACAATTCATTCTTTTCATTCAGATTCTGTAAAGAAACTCACTTAAAAATCTCCATTCCCCGCATACAAAGTAGGAAACGGTAACTGGAATACAAAAAAAAAAAGAAAGAAAGAAAAGAAAAAAAGCAACGCCTATGCAATAAGGAAGAAGATATCAAGAATAAAGGACAAAAAAGTAAGACAGAACGGAAAGAAAATAAGACATAATGAAAATAAAAAGGAGTTTGTGTTTTTATTGCGGCCATTTTCCTCGGTAGAAGTTTAACAACAAGTTTCCCGCTGCCTTCTGGATTCATCCGGCGTTTATGTTTCTGTTAGGGGAAATGGCCTCTGATTCACTGCTTCCGGTCCGGCCGACATATTGCTCTTCTAAACGCACCCCCCCTATTTTTAATGATTCCTTGTTTTGACAGTTCTATTCGTCCAATAGATCATGATAAAGTCCACTATTACTTTGTTTTTTATACATCCTTGTAAAATTTGTCAAGTAAAAAATTTAAAAATTTGTATAAAAATTTTTTGTTAAAAATATGTGTAACAATTTATTATAGAATTCTATTGTATGTAAACTTGGCATACATTCTAAAGAAAACAAAACGATACAGTATGTTAGTAATCTAATTCCGTCCCTGTAACAGAACTCATTACCTCCAACAAGGGTGGCACATTGTAAGGGATCTAGAAACGAACAGGGGAAATTCCTTGGCAAGTTCTTCCCGACTAGGTCCGATGAACTTGCTGCCCAACAATGAGAGCGGCCCCTAGGCCTGCTGGAGGATATGATGCAGATTTGAAGACCCTATTCACATAATTTTTCTAGTCACAGAAACAGTCGGAATAGTCATGGATCTAAGGTAAAAGACATTCAGGGGTAATTTAGTCAACTATTCGAATTCACGGGTGGGAAATGCTTTTAGTGATAAATGGCACGGTGAAAAATAACGGTATCGGGACCTGGAAAGAAATAAGCTTGCATATAGGAGGCCCGAAATCGATCCCAAACAATGTGCAAAAATTTTGATTGCCAGGAGAAGGTTCGTTAACGGAAGGGAAGTACATTATTTTGAATAGAGGAGGAGGTAACTATTGTTTAGGTAATGGGTTTACTGAATCCAAGACCCTCAGTTGGGATGTAGTGGTACAGTTGTCCTTTTTTCCGTTTTTTTAGATTTTCGTAACGAAATAATCGATTTAGATGAATTGGAGAAACCTGTTAAAAATCAATTCGCTCTTAAGTTCAAGAATTTTTGATTTTGAGAATATTTAGGTGTAGAACCTGTTGATGTAGACATGTTGAGTAGAGCTCAGTGGTAATATTTAAGAGGTTGGCAACCGTTGCCTTGGGAAATGAAAGTAAATATAAAATGTGAAATGAAACAAATAGACAGGTTCCGTAATGACTACCCCAAATTGTAAATAAAAGAAAAGCTCCTACATTAAAAGCTCTAAATGTTTCGGCAACGTAAAAACTTTCCTGTCAACAAAAGAGAAATGTCTAATTTCTTTAAAAAATGTGTACATATATATAAGTAAAAGTAGTATTTTAGAAATACTGTTCTCAGAAAGCAGTAGAATCGAAAACAATACATAGTTATAAATAGTTATAGGTTAAAACGGTATGATTTGAACGAAATTGGATATGCCATAGTGTTCATTTATTAAATACAACAAACCTTACGGAGGGATAAAATTCAATTCATTATTCCAACATTTTAATTTGTACTTCGATTTAGTGCCCCTTTTCTGCAATTGCATGATAAATAATATAATGTGTCCATCAGTAAACTCAATTTTTTATAATCCATTTTTAATGTCCCCTCCTATATATCATCATCATCATCATCATAATATTTTACCCTTGCCTACCTCCTAAGCAATTTGAGGATCCAATATATGTAAAATAAAATATTACACGGTGCTCTCTAAGATCTTCTTTATATAATAATGAGAAAATTTAAACAAAAACTGTCAAAAATAAGTACTAACAATTTCTAGAAACAATGAACGTTCAGACGTCTGTCATAAATAAAGATTATAATCACAAGTTTGCTTTTGTTTATTGTTTGTGTTATATCCACATCATCTTGGATTTTTCAAATATAATATTATTAAATATTTTTTTAGGTTTCCACAGCCACTATTATTACAAAAGACTTTGTTCATTTTTTCTGGTTTAGACCGTGTAGATAAATTTTTTACCAACGTTTCGCTAACCATGCTGCTGACTTCCTCAGGGCTGAGATGAAATTAATGAATTTATCGATATTAAAATTTTTATATTGGTAGTAATATCGGAAAAAGTATTAAATAATATTATTGATATTTTGTAATAGCATTCATACCCTACGGGTTCATTATATTTGATAGAATTTGTAAATAAAAAATAACACCGATATTAAAGTCGTTTTTATTACTGAGGATTTTAAACATTAAGTAGATGACGATGTTAAAAGTATCATCTTGAGGTCACTTCTGGTATGTAGTGGTTAAAATAATAACTTTAAATTCCAAATCTGGTGGGTTCGCAGCTTGGGCAGTGACCTTAGGTAATTATAAATATACTGTCTTTTTAAGGCGACGTAAAATTCTGATAACACCTGGATAGATTTAAGTGTTACCTGCCACTATAGTATCATCCGACTAGTCATACCAGCATAAATGAGGCGTAAATTAACAAAAGTAATATCAGTAAACTATTTAAATTATTTATTTAACTATAGATTCAATAGCCTTTACAATCGATCCAGACAGAATTCAGGATTGGGTGAAATAGATCACAATAATAGACGTGCTTCGACGGCTCCATGCATTTTTTAGGAGCAATCGTTGGGAGCCGGAGTGCCAAGGGAAATCATTGCTTGGCTATAAACAACTATCACTCTGATTGTTTCAGCCTTATCTTTGATTGTCAATCCTTAGTCGGGAGGGCCATTTTTTCTATTAAAGAAACAGATTCGAAGATCAATTATTATTTCAAAGGTTATTTTTATTCATTTTCTTCATAAATTGACTAAAATAATTATTAAAACACAAATGATAATGATACAAATCAAAATATTTGAGTCACAAAAATAAGTCGGTATCCACCAATTAAGAAAAAAGTTGCAATAAAAAAAATAGGTGGGAATCTTTAAATAAAAATAGAAAAAAGTTAACCTAAACCAGTACCATTATAACTCTAAGCGATTGTGCATGGATGTCATTTGCCCGAGGGCTCCCTCAATTGCCAGACTTATCCTTTACTTAGAGTGGGCACGAGTAAGTCCTGGA
This sequence comes from Arma custos, assembly GCA_037127475.1. Lineage (NCBI taxonomy): Eukaryota > Metazoa > Arthropoda > Insecta > Hemiptera > Pentatomidae > Arma > Arma custos. The sequence continues at coordinate 50,248,494 of CM073764.1, read as the reverse complement.
TGATCAGAGACAGTGCCCATTGGAGACTGTGAAAGCGTTAAATAAATCATCTGAAAATACCGGATTTGAACCCGTGATCTTCAGCACATTAACTCAGCGCTCTATATACTGAGAGATCTATATTTTATATATACATGCTACCAAGCGTCTCACATAACAATAAAATAAAACGTTAAGAACTATAAAAAAATAGACATAATAAACATCGCGAATGTGACGACTAAAAGTCCAAAAAATAATAAAATATGAACCGTGGACTGAACGATACTAGACTGTACACTTCTAATTTGATTTGTTTCGAGTTTGAAAAGGCGTATGCGCTTTTTAAAAGCCCAACAGTCAAAGAACACTTCTGCGACTTCTTATCTACTGGAAAAGGAGGAAGCAGAATGGCCCCGAGGGATTTGGTTGTTTGTTCATTTAACATCACTTTATGCTACGATGGTTAATCAGACGATGGATTTCAACAACACACAGGACAGAAGAAAAAGACGAAGGTCAAATAGTCGACGGCCACTTCTGTAGGAGGATGGACTGCCAAGGAGAACGACCAAAGCAGGATCTACTGTCCTTTGAACGAACGGACCTTCCACACAAACAAAACCAGGAAAGATAGGCCCTCGGCCGGGATTTGCACCCGGAACCTTTGCCACACCGTGACATCGCTAAAATTAAATTAATGTTAAAAGAACTTTAATTTTCTAGTGTATTCATAGCAAAAATTGCGAGAGCACGTAGAACATGGGATCGGAGGAGAGAAAAGATTTGTCCTCTGCCGGCAGGCGCCCTTGGGTAGCTCAACTGGTACAGCGATGTCACGGTGAGATATAGGTTCCGGGTTCAAATCCCGGCCAAGGGCCTATCTTTTCCCTTTAAAAATAAAAATATTTAAAACTCAAAAAATTGACCAATAATTATAAAAAATGTGGAAAAATTTGAATCTCTGTCCTCCTCCCTCCCTCATTCTCCTCTCTCTCTCTCTCTCTCTCTCTCTCTCTCTCTCTCTCTCTCTCTCTCTCTCTCTCTCTCTCTCTCTCTCTCTCTCTCTCTCTCTCTCTCTCTCTCTCTCTCTCACTCTCTCTCTCTCTCTCACTCTCTCTCTCTCTCTCTCTCTCTCTCTCTCTCTCTCTCTCTCTCTCTCACTCTCTCTCTCTCTCCCCCTCTCTCACAATCGCCCTCACATACCTCGATTCATATATTCCATCCTTATCCATTCTTCCCTCCTTTCTACAAAGAATATATTTAGATGGTTCACATTCACAACGAATGTGTCGACTGAGAACAGTAGAGAAAAGTGGAGGTGACAATATCATGAAATGATATTGCTAATATTTATACGGATTAATTAGAAGAAACCTTTACCAATATTACCCATGATGTATATGGGAAACAGTAAATCGTGGAGATTGTACTGCTTCAAAGAAGACGGTTGTCCAGAGGTAGATTTGGGTTGATATCACCCACAAAAGCTAGGTTTTTCCCCTATTAATGATCTCCACTTCGTAGAGGCTGTTTAGCCGCAGGAGAGTCTGCAGATCATACAATATCCATTCGTGGCTTAAAATACTACATGATTTAACTACCACGGCCGGATTAGAACTCGAACAGAAACTCAGCGCTGCAGACACTCAAGTACCCTACTTCTTTACCGATAAACTATTATATTATAATATTGGTACTACATTATAATATACTTGAGAAACGCATGTTTTGCTATTCCATCCGCTACCCCTCTTAATCACTGACGTCTAATTCGGAAAGTTGCTCCAAGAGTTAAGGATACAGTTTGCCCTTTTCTAAAGCAAGAGGTCGGAGGGACAGGTTACTTTAGCCCTGGACTCGGCCCAAACCTATCTGCAACTTCCGAATCCTTTATCTTCTAATTCTTTCCCCTGTTTCTTCTCAGGGTTTATTTTTCGAGTCTCTTTTGCCAAGAGGGTGTGACCAAGTAAATCCTGAGTCCTTTTATTCAATTTCCTGCAGGCATGGAAGCATTCGACGAAGACATATATTATGACTTATTTCGTAATTATTGTTTTCATAATATATGTCTTTTAATCTTTATATATATATATATATATATATATATATATATATATATATATATATATATATGTACATACCCGAATTACGTTCTCCTGTTCAAACATTGAAATCCAATTGTTTCTCTGATGTATTAGACTGAAGAATAATTACTATGAAGTAGAACGGGAATTTGAAAGAAATCTCAAATATAATTGACTGTTTAATATCTGTATGATTTTGAGAATCTGTACTTGTGAGGTCAGTTTTAATGAAGTTGTCAAGAATACATTAATATGTGTCAATAATGCTAGTTGTATATGTCCCATCTTCTTTCTTAACCGTCTTTAGATTATATTTGTCTTATAGTTTGTCAGTTGCATACTTGTGAGGCCATTTACAGTAGTTTCTCCAAGATGTCAGTTTGCTCTGTCTTATGAGCCTCACTTATTGCCTTCTAATTTCAAGATATTGATTTTTCCTTGCAGTACGTAACTCATTGTTGACCTTTGTCTTTTGGTAAATCTTTCGTAGACGGTTATTTTCTTTCCTGCATTGCGTAAACTCGTTATTCCACCAGGGCTGAGGCATATGAATCTTAGTTTATTTGAAATTTCCACCTCGTGATTTAAAAGATTTTTTACATGCCTTATTCAGACACGAGGAGAATTTTTCCAAAACTAATTGATTATTATCGATGCTTAAAATATCTCTCAATGCGATATTGATATCACCTATTATTCGGAATAATTTGTCTGTTTCTAGTTTAAGTATATTACCAAAATATTCCCAATGGGCTCTGTCTGTGTTAAATCTAAATTTAGAGTAGTGATGTGTTCGTCTTTATACGTAAGTCATATATATAACTGAGTAAGTCAAGAATGAATGAAAGAATGATTATAAGTTCTCAGATGGACCACAGATCCCTGAAGGACCACAACCGTGCACCAATGAGAAGCCCTTATTCTCCACCTTTGGTCAGCTCGAATTGGTACTACGACGCACGAAAGGTAACAGAGCCTCGGGACAAGATGATATCCCCTATGCGATTTCATGATCTGCATGATGATGCTTCCTAGGAATGGTAAAGCCTTTCTATTGAACATATTCAACACCTGCATGAGGATCTCGTACTTCCCTGATGTGTGGAAACAAGCCGTCGTAGTGCCACTACTCAAGCCTGGAAAGAGTGGGGGACTACCGGAGCACTATCGGCCAATCAGCTTGCTCTCTTATATAAGTAAAATCTTCAAAAGGCTGGTCCATCAACATATGACGGAGCACTGCAGAGAGGGAAATATCATCCCGCCTCAGCAGACTGCTTTCCAGAGGTGAGACGCCTATGACCATCACCTGGCAAAACTGTTGTCGCGCACCATAGATCACTGCGGATAAACAAAGCTACGTCGTTCATTTCACTGGAATATACCCAGGCTTTTGACTGTGTGTCTCACATACTGCTACTACGACTCTTGGAAGAGTATAGCTTTCCTTCCTTGCTGTGTCTCCTTATCCGGAGCTATCTTAGTGGAAGATCATACGTGTTGCCAGTCGGGAACAGCTACTTGACTTCACCACCACCTGTGGAGTAACTCTGATGTGCCTGATTTTCACAGCACCTTAGGTCGCCATGAAGCATCCAGGAGCAGTGGTAGCAGCCTATGCGAACTTAATAAGGCACGGAAGGCGACTGAGGCAATAGTAGAGATACTCAAACTGAATGGAATCATGGTGAATCCGTCTAAGACGTATGCCATCGTGATGTCATTTCAGGGTAGAGACAAGAAGAGGCTTCCTAGCACTATCACAGTGGACAGTGAGAATCGTAGTTTATCTGCTTCATTTCTCTACCTTGGCGTTACTTTTGATAGGCATCCAACTTTTGAAAGGCACGTCCAGGAGAAGTTGAAGTTGGCTCGACATAAATCCCATAGGCTCTACTACCTGTTGGTGTCGCCGCAGATATCACTGCGATTGAAACTGCAAATTTATAGCTACATAATAAGACCTACAACGCTCTATAGTGCTCCGATTTTCGTTCCCATGTTATATGTGCAGAATTTCATGCAACGCCGTACGCTGATTCTTAAAGTCTTCACCATAGCAGATAGCGTACCATAATTTGATAATGCCTTCTAGATGTAACCTCCTGAAATGCGGGCTGACTTGTAGTACCGTATTTCGCTACTTGGAGCTTTCTCCCGGTTGGGTGATGAACAACGCTCTAGCCTCTTCCAACTCCACCTCCCCCCCCCCTTTGGTTGCAACAACGTAGCCGCGAGGTTATCTTTAGTAGCCTCATCAGGAATATTTTTTATTATAATTGTTGGCCTATTCTTTCTTGGTATATAATATTTCAAACTGGAATGTGAGCAAAGAAGTTTTCCCTGGATCTTTTCTATACCTGATTTACTATCCGATTCTACTATTAATAAACCTTTGTGTGTGGTTTTAATGGTAGTAATTCCAACATCGTACTCTGACGTACCGATAATTCATCATTCTCTCCAATAATCCTGTCACTGGGCTTTCCGCAGAGATATTTGTCGTCACCACGTCTCTTACACCCTCCTGAGAAAACCACTGCTCTCCGCGTTTACCCCATCTTTCGTCTTCTTCTCCTGAAGTCAAAGTTTTCAACTTATGTTCTTCGAGCGTCTTCTTCCGAGTCACTTCAAGAAGTACTTTTTCACCCCTTAGCCAGCTATAGTCTGCCTTCTCCTATGCCCTCTGCAGTAGGTTTAAGAACACCTGTTAAGCTCCACTGCAACCTATCTTTGTGAGCTAGTTTTTTATATCCGCCACTTTGTTGACTATTCTTATGGTTTGTACGATACATTCCATTTATCACGGCCTTATAACGTTTAGATGATTGTTTTTAACCTTTTACATGTCTATTACATTGTGCTTTATGGTTAAATAAAGATAATCTCCTTTCTATTCGAGAAATTCAGACGTTTCATTTTTTAAATTCAGAAGTTGACTACTCTACTATCCCTTGAATTTTCCATGATTTTAATGAATAACAAATAATATATTACAGTAAATCATTTATTATAATCAATAATTGCACTGAAAACCATAAACGACTAGAAGAACAGATTAGACAGGACTACTTCCTCAAATAAGAATGAAGTGTTTGGAGATTAAGAACAGTGAGAACTTTTAGTATTATTCTGCTTTCATGTTCAACGAAATAGGCTTTTTGCGACTGGGGCACCTTTGCTGAAACTTTTCCAATTTCTAGGCTTTCGTCGTTTTAGCATTCTCACTTCCTTTTGTCGCTTTCTTTCAGTTTACCTTAAGAGCACTTGTTTTGAATTTGGTCCCAAAAGTATACTCTTGTTTATTTTTAAATTGGGTAATAAATTAAATACTTTCTTAAAAAAGAAATGGAGTAACAGAAAATAAAATTTTGTTTTTACCATGGGTGAACCTTTACCATTTATTTCTGAACAAGTATCACAACCTATTTTCATAGGTCATTTGCTCAAATTATTTTTAAAAACCTTACTTTATGTTAATAGATTTAAATAAATTTGGGGAATTTTGATGATTATTTCAAACTGTTTTTTTAGATATTACTGAATAAGAGGATTTCCCAAGAGACGCGGATTTTGACAGGGCTTCTAATTATTTCATTTGTTCTTTAAACTTTACTGGACTTTCGTCCAGGTACCTTCCGGGACTTCCGATGGGAACCTTGATGAGAGAATGTCGTTTGGGGGTCATAAGATCAATAGCCTAAAACATCCAGACGATACATCACTGCTTATCCGTACAAATGAAAGCCTCTGTCTGCTGGACCGATTAATGGAATAGTGAAAAACAAAAGCAATGAAAATCGGTAAGCAACGATTTGCAACATCATATACGAAGTTTCCAACAGATTTCTGAGAACGATAGAATTCTGGTGTAACTAAGGAAAGTAAAGGATATTCTGCGCTAAACATGTTTCGAACCAGTTGGTGATGCGCTACCTAGGTAAGGAAGAAGTTAGGGCATCGTTTAAATGAAAAATTGGTTCCATATTACGGCTATATCAAGAGATATGATAAATATCACTTGCTTCAAATGATTATTCAAGGGAAGATAGAATGAAAAGAGGACCCAAATGAAGACGTATGCCCTGGCTCAAAAGATATAAGGTTACATAGGGGCAGGAATGACATCAATAGATTTATTCCAAGAAGGCGTCCACATAACGTCTCTTAAAGAGGAATACATTTTTTTCTCCGAATAATTTTGAATAAGTTCTTACGAAGTCTGTAATATATTCCTTCATAAGACTTGTTTTCTTTTAATAATCCCTAAGAACGGCAATAACTGATCGGTTAGACACAACAACTTGCCACAGCTGACGAACATTCTGTTTTATTGTTTGTACGACCTAAAGCAGGAAGCCGTAGACAAACAATGTGCTGTACTCCTAATCATCGAGACCATCCTACCGGAACAGTTTGTCGTCCAAACAGAGCTCCGAGGATCGCTGTGTGTGCTTTGTAAACATCACCTATGTATCCTTACCGTGCACTGATATGCATATATGTAGGTATATGCAGCTTTCTGTTATAGAGTAATTGTGATTATTGTTTAAATGTCGTTGCTTACTACCAGTCCGATGATCGAACCTGGCCTAATTGTAATCTTCATTAATGTTTGCAGCTCAAGTTTCTTTCACGTATATGAAGTCCTGACAATCAACAAGCTTATTTTATATTATTTATTAGTTATAACTGATTAATAATTATATGTCATTGGGGGTAGAGTGACGGGTTTAGTGAGTATTACAATTACACTACTTTTTTTTAATTTAAATAGAGGTACGTTAGTTTATGTTATCGGGAACTGGGGCCACTTTACAATAACAAAAGTATGCAAATCAAACATAATCCATTTTTCCATCGGTGAAAAAATGTTACCAACTAAAAATCAGTACCCATAAAATAACAAAAAAGAAAACAAAAGCAAAAGAACATAGAGAATAAAATTTATAAAAAAGATAATAAAGTTACTAGAATCTTTGAATTTAAAATAAAAACCATAACTTATTTCATGATATATTTCTGATCAATAAAATTGTAAAAAAAATCAAAAAGAGTTAATAAATTACAAATCCCAAAACAAAGCCTCAAGACTTCAAAATATTGGAACAAAAGCAAACAGAATGTTTGTTCTATAAAAATTCGAAAGTCTATTTCATTTTTTTTTAATTTAGTGTTTAACATGGATGTTTTTATTTTTCATTCCTTTCCGTTCTGTTCATTGCTCTTATTTAAGATGTTGTGATTGATTTTATTTATTTAATTCAACTGTTTGATTAGTTCATTTAAAACATTATCTCTTGAGTAGTTTTTTTTCTTTCTTAACCCCTTGGCTTTTATTAATTTTTGAACATAACATATTAATATTAATAATGATACATGGTATCACTATTACTGCGCCAGGTGCATTTTAAGATTGGATTGTACAATGAATTTTCTTTAAGATTAATTAGATGGAAGGAGTGGGGGATCTAGTGATGGGGCTCACTAGTCCTTTCTGATTCGAGCTTTTCAGCATAGTTTTAATTTTTTAAATTTAATATACATATATCATTATAATTGTCGAGAACCAGCGAATACAAAGTTGCCAAAACCATGGCCAATATTACCTGAAATTGACAGTACTGATTACCTGTCTTGAGTAACTGATTACTACAGTTAAACGTTGGGTGCTATGCTATATGCTATATGCTAAATATGAGAAAAAATCAGGAAAAAAACACCCAGCCGCATATTCTCACGTTGGGTATTTCAGTAGTTTATGATTATTGTCCATGACGAATATCATCAAAAGACAGATTTCGATTTAGTTTTTTTATTGAAATGATACTTTAACCTAAGAGCCAATAACAGAAAACTAGCTTTATGATTTTTTTTTTATAATATATATATATTTATATATAAGCCTGATATGTAGAATAAGCCTGGGATATCTCCTGCCAGTCGTAGAAGGCGACAATAAGGGGCACAGTATGGGGTCAGCACCCCACCTGCGTAAACTTAAGCTCAAAAACCTCAAATAATCCTCGGATGCGGACTGATAATTGGCAAACGAGCCCGAACGGACAGGAAATTAATATTAGGAATATGGAATGTACGTAGTATCCTGCAAATAGGAAAGAGCCAGGCCCTAGAACGATTTCTAAGCGTCCTTTAACATATCTATAATAAGTCCGGCACCCACGGACGAGAAGACAGATGAGGAGAAATAAGCTTTCTAAGACCAGTTAAGAGCAGCTTGTGATGAACTATCCAAATATGATGTTAAAATAATGCTAGGAGATTTTGATAGTAAAATTGGGAGGGAAGAAATATGGGGAAGAGGAACAGGAAAGTTTAGTCACCGCAAGTACAGTAACGGTAATAGGCACAGAACAGTAGTAGACTTCGCTACCAGCAAGAACCTCAAAATCTCAAGTAAATACTTCCAACAAAAAGGTATCCGCTTGGAAACATCGGTCTCGCCAGATGGTAAAACAAGAAACCAGATTGATCATGTGAGGATTGATAACAGGCACCAAAGCGATATAGAAGATGTGAGGAGTTTAGCGATATATAGAAGGGTGCTGATTGTTCAACCAATCATTTTCATGTACGGGTAAGACACAATCAAATACTAGACATCAAACCAAGAGGGAAAACAGAGAAAGCAAAGAATAGATATAAGGTCGAAGACCTGAAAAATCCTGAGAAACAACGGCTATATAAAGGAAAAGTGGAAGAAAAGCTAAGATCTTAGAACAATGCACTAGAGACAGAGGAAGAAGATTTTCAAAAGAAATGGACTAGAATAAGTCAAGCTGTAAGAGATGCTGCGGATGAGACGTTAGGCGAGGAAAAGAGAGAGAAGAAGAACAGATGGTTTGACCACGAATGTGAAGTAGCAGTGCAAGAGAAGTTTAAAGCCCATAAAAGGATGCTTCAACGGTGTACAAGGAAGGTAAGCGAAAAATACAAAAAAAAAAAGAGAAACAGTGAAGCAGCTTTGTAGACATAAAAAGAGAAAAAAAGGAAAAGGATGATATGGAAACAATGCTGCAGGATTTCGAAAATAAAAACAGCAGATCTTTCTATGGCAGATTAAAAAAGATAAGAAAAGGATTTCAACACCGGATATCCTTTTGTAAAGACAGGAAAGGATCCCCTACTCTTGAGGGACAAAAACGAAGTGATCGACAGGTGGAAAGACTATTTCAAAGATGTGCTAAACCCAGAGAGAAACTTTTAAAAGACATTCTGTGAACTCAGAACAGCAGAAGAGGATGTAGAGCTGGAACCACCAGATCATGAGGCAGTGGAAAGAAATTATTATGTCTCTAAAAAACAACAAAGCGCCAGGAATAGATGGGATCCCAGCAGAGGCAATTAAATATGGACGTGAGGCACTCCATAGAGAAATATATGAATTGTTGCTACTAATATGGACGAAAGAGGAAATGCCTAGTGAGTGGAAAGTGGCTGATATGTTGCCAATCCATAAAAAAGGAGGCAAATTAGATTTTAGCAATTATAGAGGAATTACATTACAATGCATAGTCTACAAGGTGCTGCCAACTTTACAAATGAAGCAGGTTGTCAAGAGAGCAGAACAGGTTGAGACAGTTTGAAACAGTTGAGTGATTACCAGTGCGGAATCCGCCCAGGAAGATTTGCAATAGACCAAATTTTTTGTATGAGGATGATGCTAGAAAAATGCTGGGAATGGAACATCGAACAGCACCATTTGTTTATAGCCTACAAATAAGCATACGACAGCAGAAACAGAAGTGAGACGTACGGAAAGTTAAAATATCTCGGATCTCCCATGGAGCTTATCAGGCTTATTGACCCTGAATGACAACAAGTGTGTTGTCAAAATAAAGGAGAACTGTCAAAGAAATTTGTTATTAAGAGAGGTGTTAAACAGGGAGATTCTCTTTCACGTGTTATATTCAATATGGTAGAAGTGGTCATGATGTCGATCCGGACAAGGTCTGGAGGATGTATCTACTATAGACTGAAACAGTATCCAGCCTTTGCAGATGACATTGTGATCACCAGGAGAACAGTCAGTGCATTATTTGGAACTTTCGATGAATGCGAAGTAGCAGCTAGTAGAACAGGACTGGAAATTAATATGGAGAAAACTAAATATATGAGGACAAGAAAGGAAAAAGAAGGGAACAGGCATATCGAGGGGGCTAGGTATTGTTTCGAAAGAGTACAGCAGTTAAAGTATTTCGGTACGATTATCACTGAAGATAATATAATAAGATTAGAGAAGAAATTAAGGCAATAATAACTGCTGGCAATTGATGCTACTGGTTTCTAATCAAAATATTTCGAAACTGAAATATATCCAGAGTTCTCAAAATAAGAGTGTATCGGATTGCCCTTCAACCAGTGGTCATATATTGAAGTGAGTCTTGGACGCTTACACGCAACGATGAAAGACTGCTAAAGATGTGGGAAAGAAAAATCCTCAGAAAGATCTTTGGTCCTATAAAAGAAGGAGATTGCTGGCGGATGAAGACAAGCGGGGAACTTAGAAATCTATATGGTACACCAGATATCTTTGCCACGATTAAGAGCGCTAGGATAAGACGGCCGGGGAACGTACAAAGAATGGAAAGCAGTAGATTACCAAAAATGATGATGAAGGGACACCCTGGTGGAAGGAGGAGCAGAGAAAGCTAGGCTATACCTAGGCTTCGTTGGCTGCAAGAATGTGGAAGTAACACCCAACCTTCGGACGTGGGAAAGGGCAGCCGAAGACAGATCGGAGTGGAGGAGAATCACTAAGGTCAAGGTCCTGCAAGAACCATCGTGTCAATATACATATACATATATATATATATATATATATATATATATATATATATATATATATATATATATATATATATATCGGCTATAGATATCAAATATATATTGTGACATTATTTATTTTCAATAATTCAAAGTATTAATAAATGTTGCAGTTAATGTATATTTTTTTGATATTTTTTATATAAAAGATTTAACGAATAGCTTCATTACCAATGCTCGCTAAACTTGATCCAAGTCTCACTTTTCGAACTTCTAAGTCTATAAGGGGGCTTCAAGAGACGGACCTTAAAAATGAATGCATTCCTTTTGATGTCGGGCTGAATCTTCTGTGAGCTCCTTTTCGAGAGCCTAAACCAGTTATCTTGTAATAAGGCGGAAAATCCTCCCAAACTGTCTTTTTACTCACCCTTCATCCTCCCAACTTAGCTCTTAGCAAGTGATACGTCTTTTATTGATTTAGTTTAAACATTTCTTCGAAAAAACTTTAATATTTATCACTAGCTCTTCAGAATGCCTATGATATTAAGTTACAAAGGATAAACTCTGTGTATTTCTTTTCTATTCCTGTACTATGTACTACAACCCATTAAGGGTCTGGGGCTCAGTGTGTGGTTGAGACTGTACTGTATCATGCACTAGACAAGACAGTAGGAAGATGATTTGTTTTAGATCACGTTCAATCATTTCCGACTGCTACTAGATTAAATAAAACTTTGCCAGCAGCGGGATTTGAAACCAGGACCTTCGGCAAGGCAACTCTGTGCTCTACCATTGAACCGCTCCACCCCCACACTCTGTTTACAACAACAAGTATTTAATGTACTATTTAAGCGCTAGGGATGCTCTTCGGGGTAGAAGATTCGAATGAAAGGAATTGAAACAAAAAAATAGGAGTTGTGATCTTGAAATTATTGGATCCTTTTGATGTTGTCGTAATTCGTTAAATTTCTATTCCTGTATTTATGAGACACCAGATCTAAAATTACATGATAAAGAGATAGCTTATTAAGAAGTTAACTTAAAGCTATAAATAACTAAAGTAAACGAGAAACTGGATCAAAAAAAAAAATTATAAAAACTAAATGCGTATATGAATGTCAAAAAATACATTTAAAAATAAAATATTGCTTTATAACACTTTGAACATCTAAAAATAAATAATATCACAATGTATTAATAAAAAATTAAATATGAATAAAAAAATCTTTTAATATAGTTTCATAGATCGAAAAATCACTGCACATCACTAAAGACACTGTATCATGATTATTAATGTAGAATATTCAGTTGTGCCCCAAGATTATGGAAAAAATATCATTAACTACAAAATATCAAACATGAAAGTACGCGGCTGGTGTTTTTCTCATTTTTTGTTCCATTACTGCTCATTTTCTTTAATTAGCTCAAATTACTTACTACAATCTGAGTTATATTCTCTGTTTTGGGCCTTGTATTTTGAAACAATGCTAATCTTGTCACATTATTTTTTTTCAAAATCTTCTCTTCCACGGAAGAATTTCCCTGCGTCCAGTTGGGAGTTTATTTTTTTCCTTTTCTATAGCATTTTTATGCCGCTCTCTAACGCAAATATGTTGCAGCAATTGGGGTATATCTTAAACACCATTAATTAGGGCTATGTTCACCTCGAGTACATTATTCATTATATCGGTAATTTTAAGGGCCTTGTTGTTTTTGTTGTTGTGGTGGTCGTTCCCGAAGCGATATTCCCTTAAGCAGAATATGGTCGGTTAAAAGTGATTGACTCCATATATTATTATTATCTTAGTTTTCATAATTCCCTTAGATCGCGGACTTACTATAGCTTAGTTTTGTCTCGATTTTTCTCCAAATATAAGCCATAACTCCCAGATTGGTTTATGCCCTTAAATGAGAACTAATATCACTGAACTGGTCGGAGGTATTGAATAGGTCCCTGCTCCTCTTGCAGGGGCTGATCCAGAGTACACCTCTCCCCTCAAAGTGACCATCATTACTTTTTTCATATCCTCCAAAATTTTATTTACAATGTAAATACAAATTTACGATAAATACATGCAAATGCTTCTATATAATCATCATAACTCCGATTCCAGATCATTTATAACCGATCGTATGTTTTTGAAATATTTCATTCTTTCACTAATGCTATTTATAATTTCAATTTCATTCGCTAAAAGCAATGCATTGTAACGATGTATTGTTAAATGTCTAAAACTTATAATTACTGAGGTTATTTCTTCACCCTATAGTTAAATTAAACTCTTGTTTCCTCATGAATATACTTAATTTAAAGGAATCAGCCTTAATGTTTGAAAATATCTATAAATATCTATGAAGGTAAAGGATTTCCATAACTAACTAAAGGAGAAAATAGGATAAGTATCATCCTCAAATTGATAATTCCATAAATGAAAGTAGTAGTTCAGATGAATGAGCTGAGAAAAAGAGTTTTTGGAAAAATGTTTCAGATCATTTATAACCTATCATTTATTTTTGAAATATTTCCCTTTTTCACTAATTCTATTTATTATTTCAATTTCATTCGCGAATCATATATCATATATCAATAGAATATCATTTCCATTACGAGAAATTGCTGACCAAATTAAGGCCAGAATGGTCCGGTTCATATCCAACTGAGAACCATGCACAAGGAAATATTATTGTAAAAGAAGATGAAGTTCTTGCTGCACTCAGAAATGCAAAATGTGGGAAAGCTGCAGGACCTGGAGGTATTTCAGTAGAGCTGTTAAAGGCAGGGGGGCCTGCATTGTTAAAAGCCCTTACAAAGCTTATAAATCTGATAATACAAGGGCAAGAGCTACCAAAGGACCTTAAGACAGGATTTCTTACACCTATCCATAAAAAAGGAGACAGAAATGTATGCCGAAATTATAGAGGTATTTGTGTCCAGAGTTCGGTATCAAGAATAGTGGGCAGAATTCTGAAGCAAAGATTAGAAGAGGAGTTTGTCACCCCAGAGGAACAGTTTGGTTTCACTGCAGCCAGGTCTTGCACAGACAGCATATTTGTCCTAAGGCAGCTCATAGAAAAGCGAATAGAGAAAGGAAGAGCTGTGCATATAGCTTTCATAGACCTAGAACAGGCTTATGACAGTGTGCCAAGACAAAAGATGTGGGAATCCCTTAAGAGTGCGGGCATTAGCGATGCCTTAATAAATACCGTGAGACGTCTGTACAGGGAAGACGAGTACAGATTGAAGCTCGGCTCTCGCTTATCTGAGCCTTTTTCTGCCTCAAAGGGCCTTAAGCAGGGATGCAGTATGTCCCCGACCCTGTTTAAAATTTATGTACAGCAGGCTGTAAAGGAGTGGAGCGCACGTTGGAGAGGAAAGGGCATAGACATAAATGGACATATGCTTTTCTCTCTTTTCTTTGCCGATGACCAGGCAGTGGTCACATATAACAGAGATGGTCTGGAAGAGTCGCTGATGGCCCTGGAAAAAGAATGCAGTCTATGGGGTCTACGAATAAATTTTGATAAGACCGAATACCTGGCAGTGAGCTGCAGAGAAGCCACAGTCCTTCATATTAGTGGGAAAATATGCAAGCGGGTGGACTCTTTCAAGTACTTAGGGTCAACAATAGATGGGAACGGCAAGTCGGAACCCGAAGTTAGGAGGAGAGTTGGCCTGGCAAGAAGAGTGACTAGAATGTTGCACCCAGTTCTTTGGAACACAGTCATCTCAACGGACAACAAAAGGCGTATTTTCAGAAGCATTGTTGAGCCCTCCCACAGCTACGCCTCAGAGACCTGGACACTGAACCCGGGGCTCTACTCCAGATTACAAGCTGCAGAGATGGACTTTTGGAGGAGATGCCTGAGGATCACCCGCCTGGATAGAATCAGAAATGAAGATGTTAGAGACAGGCTGGGCGTGACCGAAGGAGTTCCGGAGAAGATTGGAAGGAACAGGCTGCGATGGTACGGACCTGCCAGCGGATGCCAGAACGTAGATGGCCGAAGAGACTTTTGCTGTGGGAACAGCCAGGCAGACGAAGAAGAGGAAGACCCCGAACCCGGTGGAAGGACTGCGCGGAGGAGGAGATGGCCGGCAGGGGACTTGAGGAGGATGACTGGTGGAACAGAGAAAAGTGGAGAGACGCTCTGACTTAACCAGGCAACCCATTGAGGGAAAAAACCTGTAAAAGAAAGAAGAAGAATTTCATTCGCTAAAAGCAGAAATATTTGATCGGATCGGTTTCAATCCGTATATTCAATAACATTGTAACGATCTACTGTCAAAATGTGAAAAATGCTATTCAAATAATTAATAAATATTAATTTGTAAACATTATAAATATCTTCAATAATTAATAAATCTCAAAAATATATTAAATTGAAAATAATGTTTTAACTTTATTTAAAAATAACATTTTTTCGTTTGCAAGTGAACGTTGTGTGTTCTGCAATTAAATACAGATGTTTCTTATTATAATTTTTTTCATGAATCTATATTATAAAAAGGAACAGCATAAGACTTGAACTAAAACAAATCAGACCATCAATTGAAGCTTAATTAGTGTTAAACGGGGTGTTATTATTGGGTTTCACATCAACTAGCAAACATAAAATTCAGTGGAAAAGATTTATGAAATTGGTACTACCCTTCAAAATCGTATACGCCTTATACTTGGCTTCACTTATGGCTGAACGATTGTACGATAAAAATAAATACGATCGGTCATAAAGCTATCCAAACATTTCGTATCTATAACTTGCAGAAGAAGTTATCTCTGTGTATAAATACAATATATCCGATCTCGAAGCCAGCTCCTACTCAGAGATAAGGCACGATTCGAGAGGCTCTTTATCAGGCACGGCAACTACCCAGTCGGCATTATATCTTCCATTGCAGACCTAAAGTTTCCAAGTGTGCAATTCAAAGTCCTTTCTAACTTAATACTATAGATAATAGTTAAGTATTTCTAATACTTATATATATATATATATATATATATATATATATATATATATATATATATATATATATACACGTATATACCAGATAACCCAATAAACGTTGTTCTGTTTAAACGCTATGAAATCCCGAGATTAAAACATTTTTTTAATTTATTGTAATTATTCGAACCATCTTAACGAAAATATTCATAAAAAACAGTAAATTATTATATCATATTTATAATGTACATAAAGATATAGTAAACCAATAGACGTTTTTCTGGTGAACGTTTAGGTGTACAATAAATTAATTAAAAAACTTTATCTATGGGAAAATTGTGAATTCAAGCCATTATCGATCCCGCTTGAACTCACACATAAAATTTCATTAAGATCAGTCCAAACGTTTAGAAAAGATCAATGGCATAGAAACGAACAGAAGAATTTAATTTGTAAAGATAATAAATATTTTCAATTTCTTTTAATCTATCAATTGTTTTATTTACTTATTAGGTCAGGATTATAATTGATCAATAATCGTGTAAACATCATTGAAATTTAATGGAATATCATGAAAAATAATTACTTAATTTGTGCTTTACAGTTTTGCACAATATATAATTAATAAGATTGCGCAACGCTTCACGCACTAATTTAATATTTTCAATTGACTAATTAGTGAGCAGAGTAGCTCAGTGGTAGAGCGCTGAGTTGCAATGCCGAAGGTACTGTGTTTAAATCCCTCACGCGGGTATATTTTATTTAATCTGTTAGCAAACGGAGACGTTTGCTACAGGATCTAGGACCCTCCTGGGAGTCACCCTTCCTCTATAAAGTTGATACTCAAATAAGGGAGACAAACCTGGTGGTTGAGCAAAAAACAAATGTAAAAAAAAAGATTACAACCTAGTTGTTTTTAAAGTAGCAACATTTTTATCTTTAAATCTTTCGATACTGCGATTGCAGCGCTGCCTCCCGGTTCCAATGGGTTATAAACAGCAACCGGAAAATAGATAAATTAACTTCAATCATTATCTATCAATTTGTGAATTTAAACCATTCTTGAAACTTCTTCTTGATTTTGACAAAATTTTTATCAAAATCGGTCCAACCATTTAGGAAATGTTAAATGCGTGTGTTAAATGTGTTATATATATATATATATATATATATATATATATATATATATATATATATATATATATATGACGATGATCGCATAGTCGGTAATATCAAGCTGGCATTGTAAACAGCTGTTGGATTCTATAAATAGAGGTTCAAGATGGCAATAAAGTCAGTATTAAACCAGTTCGATTTCGGATTGTTTCATCCTTATTTTTTTCTTTTTATTATATACATAAATAAATATATATATATATATATATATATATAAAGTTGGATAAAAGTTGTACTAAAATTACAATATATAGAGATCCTTTCTAATATATGTTTTAATGTACACATTAGTACTTCGCTCGTGAAAATGTTTCATTACACGGAGGTTTAAAAAAAATAATAAAAAAGGAAATATGACTAAAAAAAGAAGAAGAAAATTAATAAAAGGTATAAGTAGATAAACAGCGTTTAGGGATATTAAAGAAACTCTCATTTTTAGCAAAGCACACCCTCCTTTTACTCTACCATGATCCTATTAGTTCTCTTCCTCATAAAAAGGAAAAATCTTTTCAACGATAATAAAAATATACGATGGTTTTCTTAAATAAAGTTTAAAATCTCCCTTCTAACTGGAACGACCCAGTTTTCCCCCAAAATTCTCTATTATATATTTTAGTTATTTTATTCCCGGTTTCGTTGGATCTCTGACTTCATAAGAATAAATATGCTATTGCATTATTTTTCTTAATAAAGGATTTGATAAACCAAATTATACGGATAAAAGATGCTATTTACCTATAATGTTATTTCTATTTTAAAAAGAAATAAACTGTGCTTTCTTTTAAAATTAGAACAAAAAAATAACGTGATCAAACTACTCTACTAAATTTCTATACATAGAGTCGATAATGTCTAAACACATATTGGCATAAAGTGTTTAATATAATATAAATTGAATGAGCAAATAACCTCAGTATTTTTAGTATAGAAAAATAATTGCTGACTTAGGGAGTTGGCGCCTCCATAGCCCAGTCTGACTGCAATTAGCCACTGGTCCTCCAGGTTGGGAGGTAAAACCCGGTCACATTTTCTCCTAAGGTGACATAAATATTCAGGAGACCATTTGCCCCGAGGATAAGGGGCCTCTATCTCTGGGATAATAACTCGCATGGTAGAAAATCTATTTAAAGTAAGCAAAATAGCCTCCAGGTTCCTCGACACTAGAAATGGCATAAGCGGTATAGATAACCAGATAATGTACACCATAATAATTATTGGTTGCCAGTTTAATTTGAAGAATAATATGGTTTGGGTAATGGTCCAAAATAATAATTTAAAAAAATATTAATATAAAAATTTAAGTTTTCTAAAGATGGAGTTTGTAATTAATGTTGAAGGAATTGGTCCGGGTAGAGGTCACTGAATGAGCATTCATCCGCATTCATACCTACTATTTAGTTTGGCAATGTAAGTACACCACTAAAAAGACTATAACCCCCACCCCCCACACATAGGTTGTTTCTTCTTGGCGAAATATCTTTGCTTGGGTATGCAATAGCATTTATCATATAACAATCGTACTACACAAATTTTTCACGCAAAAACTACTAAGCGGATTTGGATGAAACTTTACAGTAATATAACGTGCCCTCCTAAATACGCCCTCCAGACAGTTTTTTAGTTACTGTGGAGAATCCATTGTAGTACATAATTAAAGGCAAATCTAATCTATTTTTCCTACTAATATTATATATGCGAAAGATTTAAGGGGGGCACGGGGGCACGTGCCAGATAGTGTTTGTTCGTTCTGTGGAGAATCCATTATAGTACATAATTAAAGGTAAATCAGAAACTTAGCATTTTGAAATTTACAGATAGGTTCTTTGTATAATACAAGAATTTTAGATAATTTCACCCTCAAGGGTTTCCACTTTAATATAATAGGGGTTCAAAGATTGTTTAGAATCCGTCAGTCTGAAATTTCGGATGTACGAGTAACTTATATTATAGTTTAAAAAAAATTAAATTATTTATAAAATGATTTGTCACGAAACTTCATTTGGCAGACCAAATTACACGCGAGCGAAACCGCGGGCAAAAGCTAATAATATATAAATACAATATCTTTGAAGAAACTCGATAAAGAATGACAGGAACTAAAATCGGATATTTTGAAATAAATATTTTATAGCAGAAAATGTGGTGTTTTTCTTGATAATGACATAAATGCAGATAAATTTGAACAAGACAAGAAATTTATTTATTTAAATTCAATAACGAGAAAAAATGAAATTCATGAGGAAATAAAGTTACAAAATACTAGTCATTTTTCGGATTTGGATGCTGTTTGGATAATCCCCATAATATATAACGGCCCATCTTATTTTACTGACCATTGCACGAAATAAGTCTATCGATATTAATCCTTGCCATTACCTGAGGGTTTTTATCCAGTGTGATGCCCGCGACCTGAACCTCTCCTAGAAGTGGAATATATAATCATTTAAATTTTCTGACGAATGTATGCATGTTCAGATTTAAATAGCATTGCATCTTTCTGAGTTGGTTATAGGAAATTCTCGCCTTCTCTATACCAGACCTGATTCCATAATACATAATACACGTATCCTCGATAAGTAACTCTATCGGTTCTTTCAGAGGCTGATTGTATGGAATTCTGCATCAACATTTTAATTTACACGTATAATCATAAATTGCGTTTTGTTATAACTAATATTCATTCCAAAATAATTATCACAAACTACAATAATAACTACAGTATGTTATCAATGAGACGTTGAAGACCTTCAGTGCAGACTTCTAGAAGCTCTCCGAGTTCGCATTAAATATTGTCGTTGAAAGAATCCATACCTGCGTTATGGCTCCACTTCTGTGATAGTTTTCGGATAGTTGGTCATCGATGCGGACGGACCCCTTCTGATTTTCGTACTTTTTTAAATTTCTACGTTCTAATGGCCGTGTAATCTATATTTTCTTTTAGTGTTTCTGAGAGTTTTTCATGTCGCACTCAGCCAAAAACCTTTTCGAAGTCGAATTATCATGCAAATACCTCCACACGTACATCTCTTGCTCTTTGTACTAACATATATTGGTTTCTCTATGGTAGTATTTTTCGTGGAGGAATGAAGGTTGAGAGATACCAGTCCTGAGGAAGCGTTCGAGTATTATAAATCTCATTATTGAACAGGGTCAGTTTGGCAATATGGTTATTCTCTATCAGCTTCAGAACCTTACTGTGGACTCTCTCCGGGCCCGGAGCTTTATTATTCTTTAGTATTTTTACTGTCCATTTTATCTCTTCTCTTATTATTTCTGATCCATCCTTAGTTTCTTTTGTTATTATGTCTCGTGGGCATTGTCCCTTAAAGAGATCCTCCATATATTTCTCTATCTCTTCAGTTTGTCTCCAATCTCTATCACTATATTTTCATTAGCGTCGTCGATCACAATTAGATATCTTCTACTATTTCCTGCCATTTTTTAAATCTTTTGTGGGGAGATATTCATATGAATATGAATCGTTCATATTCAACATGCATGTATATACAACAGAATTTATATAGTATTTGCCTATAAAGGGAAAACAAACTTTTCTGAAACATTATATGTGTGTTAATCATTTTTTTCTTTATTTAATTCAGAATTATTATACACTAATGGTACCTTTGGTATTGCGGTTAGCATAACAACATTTGTTCCCGATCTCACGGGTTCACAGTCCATCAATAGGATTGTTAGAATGGCGTAAAACATCCTTTGTTACGCCGTCCTTCAGAAGGAACGTAAAATGGGGTCCCATGTATTTACGTTGTCAGGTAATCTTTTACTATCCCTATTTTTATTATTCAGACGAAATTTAGGACTGTAGCATTTTCCGATTAGTCATTACAGCTTAAAATTACGTTAAATAAATAAACAGACTATACGCCAGTGACTAATGTGCTGATAATTGACTTGTATTAATTTCATTAAATAGGAAATCCGTAAACGCAAAACTGTCGAAATGAATCCTATTCTGTTGATTTGTCGTTGTATAAATAAACAATAAAATTACTATAACATAATTATATTTGATAATATCTTATTCTGGTAATTATTTCTAGTAATATCTTAACATTAATGGTTTAAGGTACTGGACTTGACTTTTATTTTATTTTGTTTTATAGATACAAAAAACCTTTTTTTTGTCCAAGTTATCTTTTATTTATTATTTCTTTACCATGTAGACGTTTCGACCCATGTGGTCATTCTCAATACATGTTTTTTTTTTTTTTTTTTTTTTTTATATCATCATTCAGTTAGCCGAACTCAATCCGCAAAAAATACATCTATATAACATTCAAAAAAGCAAAGCATTAACATTATAAAATTTAACATTATAAATTTTTTTTATAATTATATATGAAATACATGAATCTTCTTAAAAATTATCCTATCAGCCATAACCATCATACATGGCATCATCAAAAAATTTACTGCATATAAATTACAATTATTACATTACTGCTATCCTCAAAATAGTACACAGATAGATATACCTTATTTTTTTCTTGTAGACTGATATTAAAATGCAGAAAGAGGAGGAAGGCTGGGTGGGGTCACCCATAGTCAGTCACTGCAACTAATAAGTAGAACTAGGACTTTGTCCAGTCTGGATTATCTGAGTAATAATAGCTTGTTTTGTTTTATGTCTCACATTAATTATTATTTCTATGCTAAAAGTAAAACTAATTACAATTCCAGCATATCCTTTCTATTAATATATATTGAAAACTATTTTTTTATTCTATTTTATAGGTATCCCAAAATTGATTAATTATTGTTATTATAAAATTGCTAATCCGATAGGTAAAAATATAAAGAAGTAGAAATGGATGTGTTAAAAGGTTGAGTTTATTTTATTTATATAAGCAAATTGATTATCTGTAGAATTAATGTTTATTTTTATTTTTATGTTTATTTAATCTTAAAAAAATGGAGGAGTAGTATTTTGACAAATCTCCTCCCTCCTTTTTATCATTCACTATATTAGTTAAATTATCTGTTATATAAAGTGCTTCTAAGTATTTACGTTTTGTTGTATTGCTTTCCCTATGCAGTATTTTAGGTCTGTTAAAATTAAAAGTATGTAGTTCTGTTTTACTGTGGTTAGATA
Source organism: Arma custos (assembly GCA_037127475.1). NCBI lineage: Eukaryota > Metazoa > Arthropoda > Insecta > Hemiptera > Pentatomidae > Arma > Arma custos. The sequence continues at coordinate 50,226,405 of CM073764.1, read as the reverse complement.
GCGATGTGTTACTTTTACATGTTGGTTTTAAGCTGTTTTTGTGGTAATAAAATCTATTTTTAAGGTGTGTACTAGTATGTCCTATGTAGTTTTTGTTACAATTTTCACAATTTATGTTATAAACTACATTTTTGTTTTCTAGTAGTGGGATTCTGTCCTTTTGGTTATTGATTATGTTTTTAATAGGGTTTGTTGTTTTGTGTGCGAATTTGATTTCAGGAATATCATACATTCTAAAGGTCGGTGCTATTGTTTCTGACAGTCCTTTTATGTATGTAAAGGTTTTATATATTTTTTTGTCCGGTACTATTTCTGATATTGTGGTTTCATCCGTATTATGTGTTGTATTATTTATTGGCTGTGTATGTTTGTTTTCTATTTGGAAAAAGTTTGTAATTTTATTTTGAGTAGGTTTAGTTGTTAACATGCTATTACTGTTATTTATGTTTAGATTATTTGATATTGGTTTTGGGTTATATTTATTGTTATTAGGTCTGTAATCAGTTATCTTCATATGTTCATTTTCACCTTCATTTACATTATTTATTAATTTAATTTGTTTATACCATAAATTATTGATGAACTTTTTAGGGAAAGCATTACTTTCTAGGATGTTGAAAATTTTTGTTTTAGTTTCTTTTAAGTATTCTGTATCGGTTAGTTTAAGTACTTTATTTATAAGGTTTTGTGCTGTGTTTTTGATTTGGTGCTTTGGATGATTTGAGTAGAAGTTTAACAGTTGTTGTGAAGATATATCTTTTTTATACCATTTTGTGATGAGGGTGTTGTTTTGGGGATTTCTTATTATTGTAATGTCTAGATAGTTTAATGTGTGATTATTTTTTTCGAGTTCCTGTGTAAATTTAATATTTTTGTTTTGTTCATTGAGTACTTTTGTGAGTTGTTCTAAATCATATTTATTAGTTATAATTAGTAGGTCGTCAATGTATTTTGTTATAAATATTGATGGGTAAATATCTTAACGAAATCCCCGTATAAGATGGAATAGTCCATCACGGACACGATAAACATAATTCAAATACCGTTACTTTAACTAGGTTAGTTCGTATTTATAGCCATGCTATTTTGGTCAAAGAATATGAAAGCAATATCTTGGCTACATGACATATATTGGTCAAAGAAAGGGCGTGATAGAAACGATAGGAGAGGCATATAGATAGATTTGACAGGAACATAGACATATAGACCCCGATATACGCAAAGTGTGACTATATAGTTCCAAGGCTGCAATAGGACCCGGACTTAATATTTATGGGACTATTTATACAGAAATATTGTCGTACCTTATCGCAGGCTAGTATTACCTGGAAGCTTCCCTCTTAATATACTACTGACAGCTTTATGTAGTATATAATTTATAGCTATCCTTGCTTATATAGTTAGTCCCGTCCTCCTTTTTAAATATACTTAAATAACAACCTATAAATAAAACAATACTAATATTGATTAATGCTATAATAAAATATTAAAGATAAACAATAACAATCCTTGCAATGTAACGAATTTCGCTGAAGTAAAAAAATATGTATAAAGGAATATACCTGAGCAATAATGTAACCTATACATACTGGAATAAACATATGGGAAATAAATATTATAAGAAAGAAAACCTGTAAAATATGTTATTTTTATAATTGCTATAGCATTATATTGTAATTAAAATGAAAAGAAGAATCTCAAGTTTATTAAGGTACTTTTATCAGTTTTCTTTTAGTATAAATTGATATTATTTGTTACTAATTTCTTGTTTGGTTCAATAAATTTTCAGGCATTGCATGGTTTATATATATATATATATAATATCACAATAACTTACTGCCTAATTTGAAACTAATTTTTAATAGTTTCGTTTAGTTATCATAGGAATTCAACTAGTTATTTATTAATAGTTTATATCAAACTTCTCTCATTTTTAAATCGTGGAAATTAAAAAAAACACGTAAAATTTCTCCTGAAAAATCTCTTCTGACATGGCGTAGATTATGCAGAACCAGCAGTACAGGACGGTCGTTGGGATCTACACAGATCTACAGTTAAAAATAGACATTCCAATAACAACTATAAACAATAACAGAGCCTATTTGATACACAAGTAACAAAGATCTAGATACCAATTTACTTAGGTTAGCGAAATGTGTTATTTTTGTAGTGAATACTACGTGATTAATTAATAGTAATAAAGTCAGGCATTTTCTTGAAATTTAGTTGCAATATAACCAATAACTCTATTTCAAGCCAAAAACTAAACATGACAAGATTCCGCTTATTCACCAGGTATGTGTTCTATTTTACTATGACAGATAAGATTAATTCAGACGATAGATGAATTATATTTATAAGTATGCATATATTGTAGTTTGTTATTGTTTAATAAACAGATACGAATAAAACTATAATAGTAATATATTACAGTTCATTCTATAGGTGTAACCTATTCTGAGTTACAGTTCCGGCCTGTTTTTTCGGTTGAAAACTTGGTTTTACACTGCTCAGACATGCCCTTACGACATATCAAAAATGCAACTCTCTTCAATTTTTTGTGACCCTCAAACATCTGGCCGCTGGCCTATATTTGGACTATTTGGAAAAAATGACCTAGGGGCGTAACACAGAAACTTTTAGACCTACAGGCCTCGGTTTCACTGGACTGCATCCAGGCCTTTGACTGTGTGTCTCATGAGTTGTTACTCCAATGCTTAGTAGAGTTTAGCTTTCCCGTCACTCTATGTCGTCTGATACAAAGCTATCTCAGCGGAAGACCATTCGTCGTCCGAGTAGGTAACAGTTACTTGACTTCTAGCACCACCACTGGTGGTGTACCTCAAGGCTCTGCAGTGGAGCCACTGATGTTTGTGATTTTCACAGCACCCGTGGTCGCCAGGATTAATGGTAGCAGCATATGTGGATGATATTGGGATTTACGCCACCAGCATCAGCACCCCTCATGCCCTTAACAAGGCACAAATGGCGACTGAAACCATATTGAGCGAGCTGAAACTGATTGGCATTAGGGTGAATCCGTCTAAGACGGATGCCATCGTAATGTCATTTCAGAGTGTGAGTAGGAAACCTCTACCGAAGACTTTTACCGTGGACTGCGAAGATAGAAGATTATCCACTTCAACCCTCTACCTTGGCGTTACCTTTGACAGATATCTCACCTTCTCAAAGCACGTTCAGGCAAGATTGACGTTGGCACGACAGAAATCCCACAGGCTATACCATCTGCTCTTGTCATCGCAGCTCTCACTGAGGTTGATATTACAGAACTACAAGTCCATCATTAGACCTACGTTGCTCTATGGTGCACCACTACTGAGACTCCTCTGCAAAACAACGCTGCGGCGCCCGCAGCATTACCAGAACTCTATCGTTAGAAAGATCGTAAGTGGCACATCGCTCGTGGGAGCACATAACACCACCATCCGGGATGAGCTTCGGCTTCCCTCGGTGCCCGAGTTCATAGGTCGGAGGCACATCAAATTTTTTGATAGGCTGAAGACCTGTGCGAACCCCCTATTTAGGGACTTAAAACCTCCTCCCCAGACCTGGAAGATGGCAGGGCAATGTTCCCTTGGTCGATGTACTTACATTTGATCTAGGGATGGGATAAGTACTCCCTTGTCCTTATCCTTCCTTCCTTTTCCTTCTTTCTTCCTATAATTTATTCCTTTTACAACTATTCTTGATCCCGCTAAACGGTCCCTCCCTGTTTTGTATTATATAAAGTCAGCCAGTTTGAGTAAAAGAGACTCAGCCCATTGTAACGCCTTAAAATACCGAAAGGTAACAGAAGGCTTTGGTTTATATAGAAGCATTTCCAGGAATTTCTGTAAATTTGTATCATATTGTAAATAAATTTTTGGAGGATGAGAAAAAAAAAATGATATGAAAAAATACGATGAAAAACTGATTCCACGAGAATATCTGAGTTATATAGACTACTAAAGGTACTAAAAGTAACGTTAAACCAAGGAGACACCATAACGCTAACTGTGAAAATGATATACTGTGAAAAAGATGCAAAGTTGTTTATGACACCGTTTGAGAAAGAAGTGAGCAACTAGAATTTAGAGGATGATAAAATAATAGTAGGTAACATTGACGTTACATACGTATTATCTATAAATACTTATATATAAAAAACTATAAATAACAAAAAGGGAATAAGTAAATTAAAAAAATAGACCCGCCTAATCAAACTCACTAAACTAACAAATGTAGCTTGATTTCCATTTTAATATGGTTCAGGGATTCTTAATTAAACAATTAAAATACGGTAAACATTAAATACGCGATAATTAATACCCGAAATTAAATTAATTGCCGCAATAGCATCGAGAACAAAAGTCTATTTAAAGTCGAGAGGGGTTCCAATGTAAACTGTTGAAATAACTTAATTAAAAAAACCTAATTTAAAATTCTCATGTCGGAAAGAACTGGAATAAAAGCGTTTATTTGTCTAAAATTAAAATGGAGCCGTTTAAAGTACTATGCAAATACGTAAGCACTTGTCTAAATGGTGGAATAGCCAGCCTCCTGCAAACCCTATGGAGAGGAGCTAAAATAAAAGTTTTCACATCTGTCAAACGATAATTCTGTATTCTTTAATTATGAGTACCTATTTCTTTAAACATATACATATTTTTCCCATACATATAATGCCTCTAAATAAAATATTATAGTTAGAGTAAACCCTCTAGATGACACAAAGAATTCCTAAACGAAAACTGAGCAGAGATTTATTTTAAGTAATGATTAATTATTTGATAGTAAAAGTAAATAAAATAAAAATTTTGGAGGATGAGAAAAAAAAATAGTAAAATTATTGAAAATAATAACAAAGTCTTACAAATGGGTTTCAAATTTGCGGGGCGGTGAGAGTTTAATTTTTACTCATAGTTTTTAATTAAAATGTTATAATTCGAAATGTTTTAACTTACTTCACTATAACAATGAAGATTTGAAGGAAAGCAATATTACAGCGGAATTAATTTATTATGTTATATTTGTGTTGTATTGATCTCAATGATTTTTAACAAAGCTTTGTTAATTCATGTTTTTAGTCTTGAAAACGGAATGTTTGTCAAAAGCGTATTCTGTATAAGTAATAAGGTAAAAAAAAATTGAAATATGAATATTTTCTCCCGAATATTAAATTTTTAAATAAATTTAAACCCCAGTTAGATAATCCATTTACCTTCCTGAATTCCGGGAAAAAGGATCTAAACATATAAAAATACTTCCTTTGTGGGACTAAAAATGAATTAAAATAAAAATAATAATAATAATAAATAACGATTCAAATAGGTTTATGTGTATTTAAGTATGGAAGCATATAACATGCAAATTTGTTTACCTCATAGTCAAAATATTTCTCAGAGCTAGTAGGACATCTTACCTGCAAATTAAATAAAATATAAATAACATAGAAGATAACAGTATATATATATATATTGCTTCAAATAAATTCTAATGTGTATTTCGTTACATTTTTTTCTGCAAAGTGGATTGAATTCCTTATTCGAATATTTGAGTCATAGTTTTGAAACACACTTACCATAACTGCACAGAAAAAAGGAAAGGTTAAGGAAAATAATTATTTTTCTTTTCAAATAAAATATTTAAAAAAATTATAACATATAACAATAAAATAAATTATAAAATGACTACTTATTACTCCTTTCTGTTTTCAATTGCCGATATCCCGAATCTTGACCAAAATCATAGGTTTAGCATATCAGCAAAAAATATAAGTAACAGCAAAAGTAATTATTCGCAGATCCCAGTAATTTATGATTATAATAATTATTATTATTGTTATGTAATTTTCATTTGCACCTGCGCAATTGCGCATCCAGCAAATTTGATCCAGGTGTTTTTCTCTTTGCTATTCTACAGGAACATCGAGTTTTGGCATGAAATACCAATATTTGAGTAGGTCCCTTGGCCAATATCTTTTGAATCTTTTTATTAAAATTAAAATTTATAAATTGTATATATTAATCATATTCTAATGCAAAGTTACGCTTTGAAATGACTACACATCAGGCCATTTACTTAATTTACTGTTTTATTTTAATGGGTCATTTCTTTATTCAGCTTTTTCGTGTAAAACACGTTTCAAGGTGTAAAACTCATCAGTTCCATATATATTTTTTTTAAATTGTATAGCATAATTTTGAATAACTAAAGACTAATTGGTACGCAAATATTCATAAGCCCAAATAAATTGTTCAAGTCGGTAACATAATTATAAAATGAAGTAAGATTAATGCATTAACATTTCCCCACATTTCTTATCGCCTTTCGGATTACTAATCGTCAAAACGGTAAACTAACGCGTATATCGTATGTCTTTATTGACGGATATCATTGTGACAGATCACTGAACATCCAAGAAAGGATAACTCAAACCCAAAGTATAGGACATAAAAAAGACAAGAAAAAAGGATGATATATCAGGGAGGTAATAGTAGGAACAAATAATCGAGCATCGACATAACAGTGAGCACAGGGCCGAATATAAAGCTCCTCGAAGATAAATCAAAAGGCCCTTCGCCCTCCAGAACCTAAATTACAGGACACTCTTCCCTTCCTCACTCTGAAGTATATCTTTTCATTTGTCGCCGAGTTCGGGACCAATAGGATTGTCTCAAAAAATATATATTTACAGAAATATTTTCTGATATTTACTTATATATTAATATGTGATTTGCTTGTTAAACGTTAATTTATGCTGCAACTGACAATCATTTTTATGGTACAGTGGGAATCTTAAATGTTGCCTGTCCAAAGCGTAATCAGAATTAGTACCTTTACAGATTCGCTTGACACCCAAGAGACACCGAACCGCCATTTTAAATCCCCTCTGAAAGATGGCATAACTCGAAGATTCTTTATTCCCTCCCTTTAAATGATCTCACAGCAACCTGCCACCGCGAAATTGTGCACAGTGGGATGTTATGCTAATCACCACACCACAGGTGAGCGACATTTTCTGATACACCATGCATGAGAGCATTAATTTCATTAAAATTGATAAAATGTTCGATGTCCACAAATTAGGTAATATTTTAGATACATTTTCATAAATATATACTACGATTAATATTTCCAATTACTTATCAAAGATAATAGCAGCATAAACGTAATGTTTCTTTTAGCTGTTTCTACGAGTAACGGAAAAACAAATTTTAATAGTTATGCTAAATCGGGTCTTCTGAATGAAACGATGCGATTTATCATTTATATTTATCGATGAGGAAGAAAAGTAAATAATAAATGACTTTTATTACTTTATTTTTTCGAACTTGAATTTTTATTTGCAACTTCTTGAAGGATGACAGTAAGAAAATGAGTGGTAAAAGATAGTAATGATCTTAGCCAGACTTGCAGTTTTCCGTTTAGTTAGAAGATTTCTCATTCAGCTTCGGTTTATTCTTTATAAATCGATGAATAGTTTAATAATTATTGGCTGAATCTCAAGAACCTGAAAAACATATACAAAAATTAATTTAAGCTTTATTACACAATTCTTCATAAGTACTTATATGATCAATAAAAAAAGAACAATAAAACAATGCAGAGAATAAATGGTAGTGTCCAAGTATAGACGATTTCAAGAGCTTCATTTAGACCTTCACTGACTAGTAATTAGTACCTGCATAGTAATGCACTTAAATGTCATTTTAAAAACCGTTTCTAAGGAGAAAGTATAAGAACTGAAATGAGGGAAATTTTCAAATTTACACGCTTACAGTCACTGATGGAAACATATAACTAAGATAAATAATAATATAAGATGTAAAAGAAGAACAATAAAAATGATCAATGGTCGGAATGATCAATGAAATGAAAAATGATCAATGATGAGTCGGAAGATTACTGTTATATTATCGGAAGAATACAAGATATTAGCAAATACTAGGAATTATTGGGTGATTATACATTTGTGGTCGATTGCAGAGATTTTACTTTGATATGTTGTGTTAGAATGGACAGGCATATTTTCTTTGACTTGGCATTCCTCAAATATAAACAAAAAAAAAGTACGAAAAAAAATTGGCACAAAAGTTCAGGCTTACAATTATTGATTGTTGACTTGGAGCAGCAGGAGATCAATAATGCTTATAACATAAAACTGTTAATACCCGTGATGAGATATAATTATTACTAAAATAGTTGGGTGGAGAATAACTTTAAATTTATAGAGAGAATAGAGATTCGGATTATTCTTAGAGAAGAGAGATATAAGAAAGAGATTGAATAAAAGGAATTATGAATACTGAATAAGAGCCTTGACAGATTGAGGATAAAAAATTACCAATTGGAAAATATTCAGATCGAAAAGTCATGAAAATCTTCTGAGCCCTACAGATTGGATCCCAGCGCAAAATGAAAAAGTTACTAGCATATTAAAACTTCAAAAGTTCCCACACCCATTGGGATTTTTTTCCCACTCTTTTCTCAAAGTATAACATTTATTTTTTTTACTTTTTTTTATTCTTTGAATCCCTATATCGTGTTATAGCGGAAAAAGGAAATTTTGTTGACATTTGGAGGTAAATGAAGAAATACGACCTGTGTAAAAGGGGTCTCCCTTTTAAACCGAGACCATAACTCATAATCAAACCATACCGACAAATTGGTATCTACCCTTTTCAAAAAAAGGATTAAGTTTTTGCTTTTTTATTTTTGCTAGTTTTTATTTCTATTTTAAGGTTATTACGCGACTTGTCAGGCTATAAATTAGAGATCTTTATCCAGCAGTAAACTGTATTTATAGCGTAGAAGGGATATATATTGTTAGCTGGAAAGAAAAATAAAGCTAAAATATTCCTAAAACCCCCGGAATTAGCTGTTATTTCAACAATTACAGTTGTAATGTATCTAAATGGATGTCAGAATTTCTTTCAAAAAGATAAATGTAATGCTATGAACTGTTTCATCCTAATTACATTTAAAAAAGCAGTAACCTGCGTTTGTTTATTTCTAAAAATAGATTGAATAAAGAGTATAAATATACACAAACACTCGCGCGCACCCGCACACTCACACTCACACACATACACACACACAAACAAACACACACACACACACACACACACACACACACACACACACACACACACACACACACACACACACACACACACACATCCCGTGAGGAGCTGCTAGTCTCCCATCGGGCGCCTCCCCAGGTGGCGGATAGGGGGATGCTCACTAGATATGGTGGGTACCGGGGAAATAGAATACCCGGGGTGGACCAAAACTAGACAAATCCAGGCGCGACTGTTCCTAGAATAGGCGGCGTCCTAGTCAGCGTCTGTTCCTCATGTTAGAGGCGGCTGTATTACACCTGGCAGGAGGTATAAAATGCAAAAAAAACTAATGAGATGAAAGAGCAGGAGATTATTGTTACGGTGCAGGAGCTCGGAACTCCAGTACCGGCGTCGGATGAGGTTGCGAAAGCGGGACCCCCGTCGTCGTCATCAAGCCACCGCAATGGCACAACGATAAATTTGGCTGTAGCTGAGACAGCCTCAGGAACAACTTCAACCTTGGAGTTCTGCCAGGAGGAGTTGACAAACCTTGTTAAAGAAGTCCAAGATCTGCAGGCATACATCCAGTCGAGGCATAATGTTCACGGAGAGATAAAGGAGTATTCCTGTAGAATCCAGAACCACCTCATGTCACTAGAAAGTAAATTGAGATCTGGGGAGAAGATCCAAAACATGGTGGATGCAGGTACTCAAACTGTATCTCCAGCATCAAGAAAAGCACCAATAGCGAAGAATCGGCTGGAAGACCAGCCTTCAATGAACCACGTAGGTCCAGGAACAAAAAAGCAACCAAAGGCGGTTGCGCCAAGAAAACAGAACAAGGCACCTAGTGGAAGAACAGCGGAGCAGCCTTGGCAGTGTCGGCAACCTGTATTAGCTTCTACAGCATCCAAAGGAGAAGGGTGGCAAACAGTCACAAATAAGAAGAAGGGCAGAGATAGGCGCCCACGTCCAAAACCGCCGAAGCCTGACGCTCTCATAATCAAGATTACGGAGGGCACCACCTACGCAGATACCCTGCGTAAGGTTCGAGCTGATCCAGCTTTGCGAGATATGAGCTCCAATATCACCAGGATCCGCAAAAATGAGGCAGGGAATCTCCTGATACAACTGGACCGAGAATCAAGAGGGGCCACTCTGGAGAACATGAAGCAAACCCTGGTAGGAGCGTTGGGTACAGAGGCCGAAATTAGGGCTTGGAGGCAGGAGGCACTGATTGAAATCAGGGACCTGGATGCCCTAACATCCAAAGAAGAAGTCGCAGAGGCTCTCACCAATTTACTCGACGGAGAACAGATTCAGACAACAACAGTGAGATCGATTCGCTCAGCATACGCTGGAACAATTACGGCTGTTGTTGCTCTGCCGGTTTCGCTGGCTAGGAGAGCAATAGCCAAAGGGAAAATTAGGGTAGGATTGGTTATCAGTCGAATACGAGAGAAAATTCGACTACAGCGCTGCTTCCGATGTTGGGACTTTGGACATCTGGCCAGGCAATGCACGGGACCCGACCGAACGAAGTGTTGTCGTAAGTGCTGTGAAGAGGGTCATCTAGCCGTGGACTGTATGAAGAGTCCTACTTGCGCACTATGCGCTGGAGGTGGCAATAATGGACACCCCTGCGGTGGTAGCAAATGTCCAGTACTACAGCGGGCTCTAGAAGAACAAAGGAGGCTAAGAAATCGTCTCATATGAAAATCCTCCAACTAAATCTCAATCACTGCGAAGCCCCACAGGATCTCCTGTGGCAAACCGTGAAAGATCTTAAAGTGGACGCTGCGATCTTGAGTGAGCAATATAAAAACATAGACAGTGACTCTTGGATATCTGACGCCACAGGAAGGGCGGCGATATGGGTAAGTGAACAAAGTTTCATGGAAGAAACACCGCGAGCCTTCACAAATGGTTTTGTCTGGGCCAAGATACAGCATATGTACTTGTACAGCTGCTATGCCCCACCGAACACTACAATCGAGGAATTTGAAGGTCTTTTAGATCGCATAGTGCGAGACGCCATGGGACGCAGGCCAGTGGTAATTGCCAGAGACTTCAATGCCTGGGCGGCAGAATGGGGCAGTAAGTTGACCAACCGACGAGGAGAAGTTCTATTAGAAGCTTTTGCCCAGATGGATGATCTGGTACTCGTAAATACAGGGACGGAGCCCACATTTGTTAAGGGAGGTTGGTCTTCTATCATCGATTTAACATTTGTCAGTGACTTTCTACGCCCTACTACTGGTTGGCAGGTCTGCGACCTGTACACCCACAGCGACCACCAGGCTGTACTGATCACTCTGGGAAACCGGAAACCAAAGTCAAAGAGGCAAGAGAAGAGTACAATTCGATGGAAAGTCAAGACTTTTGATAAAGAAGCATTTAAAATTATGATGGAGGAACCTTGTGAGCTCTCAGGCACCGCAGAGGATAAGGCCCATCAGGTAATGGACCTGATCAACATAGCGTGTGACGCAGCTATGGAGCGCAGCAACAAAGGCATAGGTCGATGGCCGGTCTATTGGTGGAACGACCATATCGCTGACTGTCGCACACGTTGCCACGCAATCAGAAGAAAGTATCAGCGAGCAAGAGGCAGCCCCCAGTTCCAAACGCTACGGGAGGAATTCAAAGCTGCGAGGCGTGAGCTCCAGCGTGCAATTAAGAAGAGCAAGAGGCAGTCCTGGAAGGAACTATGCGAGGGGGTGGACGAGGACCCATGGGGTAGGCCTTACAGATCCGTCATGAAGAAGCTGAAGGGCAGCTCTACGAAATCGCCTACGTGCCCGGTGACGGTGGAGAAGATCGTTGCCACTCTGTTCCCAGAACAAGAGGAATTAGTGCACTCAGAAAAGCTGCAGCCAACTGACGCACCGACCGTGGCAGCTGAGGAGCTCAGGGATGTTAGCATTAGCCTTAAGACTAAAAAAGCTCCAGGTCTGGATGGCATTCCGAACGTGGCACTAAAGGCGGCAATGGAGACCAGACCAAACCTATTTCAGGAAGTCTTCAGCTCCTGCCTAAGAGAGGGATCATTCCCGCGATCATGGAAAAGGCAGCGCCTTGTGCTGATCCCGAAAAGCAAGGGAAACCCATCGGATCCTACCACATATCGACCAATATGTTTGTTGTACACAGCTGGGAAGGCTTTGGAGAAAATAATAGCCAGTAGGATCCAAGAGACCACCGAAGGAGCAGGAGGGTTGTCAAGGACTCAATACGGATTCCGGAAAGCGAGATCTACGCTGGACGCTATTACCATTGTAATAGAAACTGCCCAGAAGGCTATTGCAGGAAAGAGATGGAGAAGAGGTGCGAAATGTTATTGCGCTGTCATTACACTGGATGTAAGAAACGCCTTCAATTCTGCGAGATGGAGCTGCATTCTGGACGCTTTGCAGAAAATGGGTGTCCCCATTTACATTCGGAACATTATCGCCGATTATTTTACGGACAGGACCCTGATATATTCAACGGAGGACGGTCCCAAAAGCTTCAAGGTGTCTGGCGGAGTACCCCAGGGTTCAGTGCTTGGGCCTGTCCTGTGGAACATCATGTATGACAGGATCCTCAGGCTTGGCCTACCAGAGGGTGCCAAGACAGTGGGTTTTGCTGACGACGTTGCAGTGGTAATTGAGGCCAAATACAAAGATGAAGTGGCCCTGAAGGCCAACCAGAGTATCTCACTAATCCGTGATTGGCTGGCTTCGGTGGGGCTTCAGCTTGCAGACAAGAAAACAGAGGTTCTTATTAGTAGCCGGAAAAGGAGGGAAGAAATAACCCTGAGAGTGGGCAGACAAGAGATCCAGTCCCAGGCCTCGCTGAGATATCTCGGAGTAATAATCGATGAAAGGCTGCGGTTCAAGGAGCATATCCAGCGAGTATGCGATAAAGCAGAAAGAGTGACCACAGCAATGGCTCGACTGATGCCCAACGTAGGCGGGCCTAGAAACAGTCGAAGACTATTATTATCGAGCGTCATCTCATCCGTCCTTCTCTAAGCAGCCCCGATATGGAATGGTGCCTTGGACACACTGGCTTACAGGAGACCAATGGTGTCCATTTATCGTCGAAGTGCCCTGAGGGTAATCAGCGCGTTTCGCACTGTCTCTTACGAAGCTGCATGTGTAGTGGCCAGGATGCCACCAATAGAACTGATCGCAGAAGAGAGACAGCGTTGGTATAAAAGAGTTGCTCGCATCCCCAGAACTGAGGAAAGGAAGATGACAATCGAGAAGTGGCAACAACGCTGGGATATGGCCACGAACGGGAGGTGGACCCATAGGCTGGTTCCTCGCATCGAACCCTGGATGGATAGGAGCCACGGGGAAGTAGACTACTACCTAACCCAGATGTTTACAGGACATGGCTGCTTCAGAGCATACCAATTGCGGTTTAAGCTGGACAATACAGCAGAATGTCCAAGCTGCCCAACAATAGAGGAGACGGTGGAACATGTATTCTTCAGCTGTCCCCGTTTTCAAGAAGAACGGAATGATTTTAAAGGAGTCTGTGGCTCAGCAGCGACAGCCGACAATATTGTTAGCCTGATGCTGCTTTCACAGGAGTACTGGACAGCTGGCCAGCGCCTGGCCGTAGAGGTCATCAAGAAGCTGAGGAAGGAAGAGAAGGAGAGGCGTGCCTAGAGCAGAGGTAGCCTAGCACAATGAGGCGGCACACAGCCACTCCCCCTCCATGAAGTAATGCCTAACGGTGGTCCCGTGGAGGGTGGGAAACAGGTGTAGGGAGGTGGTTTTAGTGGGTAAAAATCCCACACTACGGATAGGTACGGGCCTATCCGTGTCTTTTGAAGATTTCCACCTACCCCCGTAAAAAAAAAAAAAAAAAAAAAAAAAAAAAAAAAAAAAAAAAAAAAAAAAAAAAAACCACATACACACATACAGAAAAGGTATTTGAGAAGATCCTATCTCTCAGGCTTCAAGAATTTACTGAAGGTGAAAGAGGCCTCTCAAAGGCTCAATACGGATTTCGAAAACAGCGATCTACGATAGAAGCTATTGGACTAGTGACCGAGATTGCCCGAAAAGCAATTGTAGGAGTGAGGTGGAAGAGAGGTGCATAGAATTATGCAGCTATCATCATCAAGGATGTTAAAAAGGCATTTAACATGGCGAACTGAGCCTGCACATTGGATGCCCTACGGACAATGGTGGTCCCATCGTATCTACTGAGGGTCATCAACGACTATTTTACAGATATTTACAGGCTGCTATTTTATGCTTCGGATGGTGGTTTCAGGAGGTATGAGGTCACTGGTGGCGTCGCACAGGGCTCAGTCTTAGGTCCTCTCTTGTGGAACGTTATGTACGAAGGAGTTTTAAGGTTACGCATGCCGGATGGAGTTACAGTTGTTGGTTTCGCCGATGATGTGGCAGTTGTGGTCGTGGCAAAATATATTGAGGAGATTGTCCTAATTGCCAACCAGGCTGTCGCTATTATTCGAAAGTGGCTGACTTCTGTGGGGTTGCAGCTTCCTGACCATAAGACTGAGGCGCTCCTGGTCAGTAGCAGGAAATAGATTGAAAGTGTTACTCTCACTGTGGATAGGCACGAAATTCATTCCCAGCCATACATGAAATACCTGGGAGTTCTCATCAATGCACGTCTCCAGTTTAACGCACATACGGAGTATATCATCGCCAAAGCGCCAAGAATTACTTCATTATTGACGCGTCTTATGCCGAATATTGGAGGACCCTCGCAGAAAGTACCTGGCAACTGTTGTACCCTCAATCCATTTATATAGAGATCCAATCTGGAAAGAAGCCATGTCCACCGCATCGTACTGGAGACAGATGTTCTCAGTGTATCGAAGAGGTTTATTGAGGGTGACAAGTGCTTTTCGGACTGTTTCTTATGAAGCTGTATGCGTACTCGTAATTCCGGTCGAGATGCTAGTGGAAAAGAGAAACAGATGGTATAACCGTAGATCTCGAGTATCGAGAGACGAAGAAAGGAAAACCACCATCGTACGTTGGCAACAGCGTTGGAATTCGGCTAATACCGGTAGGTGGACCTACAGGTTGGTGCCTGACATAGGTTCGTGGTATGATCGTCGACATGGAGAGGTGGATTTTTACCTTACACAACTATTGTCTGGATATCGATGCTTTAGAGCCTACCCGTACAGCTTCAAACTCGACGACAGTGCTGAATGCTCAATGTGTATGACGGTAGAGGAAACAGCAGAGCATGTATGTTTTTAATGTAGCCGCTTCACTGACGGGAGAAGGGAATTGGAGCTGGTTTGTAAACAGAAGGTGACTCCAGAAAATTTAGTGAGCTGCATGCTAAAGTTGGATGAACAGTGGACAGCCGTGAAAAAACTGACAACAGGGGTCCTCAAAAGACTGAGAGAGGAGGAAAGGACAAGGAGAGAAAATAAGAAGTGGAAGAGTGGTGACTTTGAAGAAGAATTTAGAACAGGAAACTACAATATGGAAATAGCCATGAGGCGGCACACATCCATTCCATTCCCCTCCACGAAGTAATGCCTAACAGCGGTCCCGTGGTGTGTGGAAAACAGGTGAAGGGAGGTGGTTTTAGTGGGTAAAAATCCGCGTCTTTTGAAGATTTTCACCTGCCCACGTAAAACACACACACACACACACACACGCACGCACACACGCACATATATGTCATTTGGTATTTTTCGTAAAAGGATATAATTTCTAATATTTTATATTCCTTAAAGATTGTAACATATGCCCGAGGTTTTGTATGGGAAATAACTAATTATAAGGTACATGGTACAACAATGTATAGTATTTTCCAACATTATAGATTATTAGAAAGGGTTACTTTGATTAAGATATACTTAATAATATCATTTAAACTAAATTGCTGAAGGTACCGAGTTTAAATTCAGTTGTGGCAGACAAATTATTCAATCTGTTAACAGCCACAGACCCAGTGTGACCTCGGACTGAATCGAGTGTGAGTGAAATGTAAGCTTTCAAAACTTACTAAGAGCCTGAAGGTGAATGTGAGTTATGTGATTCATGCAAATGATTTTTTTTAATTGAAAAAATGGGATTTATAAATTATTGCGAAAATAGTGACATACTATTTGGCATTCTGGGTAGCACCGATACATTCACGAGGCCGACGTTGAATGTAAATAGGAGTATATGTAAAGAAAGTTATGTGAGTATGCTCGCGTTATGTACTAATGCACTATTGACAATACCGTAACTTTATTCCTAAACGTGGAATTAATGCAGTACATAATGCTAACCTCAAACTCATTTGCAAAACCACAAATATCATTACGATGAACAGTTGTTAGCTTCTGGAATTCGACGTTAGATTTTCAAACTCTGTCTATTCTTCTCATCTGTCAGGAGTGTATTCAACAATGATTCAATGAGTCCCTTAGCAACATATTGTTTCAAAATGAATATGAAGGGTGTTATAAGACAAACACAACAGTTAAGACCACTGTGAGTTAGCTTCACCAATTCATTTTTTTAAATTAAAGTTATCAAGGAACTATCCTCGGCTTAATCCTCTACACAGTTTACACAGCTGACATCCCAAACAATCCTAATACTATCCTTACCACGTATACTGATGATAGATATCTATTACACGAATCCAGCTATACCTTCCCATACTCTTCCATCCGATATCACTGACTTTGAAGAATGGTGTCAAACCTGGAGGATGAAAATAAATTTCCACATATCCCATGAAAACACATTTACCCTCTGCCTTAACCATATGGCTTCCTGCCCTGTAGAACAGATCCGGTACTTTGGACTGGGTCTTGATCACCTCTTCAATTCTTGATAGTTTCTGAGGTGTCGGAAAAGAAGATGGACTCTTGATCTTCCAAGTTGAATTTTTTATCGAGGACTATCTGTGGGAATGTATATTACATTAGTTATGTACCATATTATTATACAGTTGTTAATTCCAATAAATAAATTAAATAAAAAATTCTAATAGTCCACTATGGTAGAAGTATCCATAAGAACTAATACTAACTCGCTAAGATGTAATTTAAAAATTGTTTATTTAAACATTAAAACATATTAAAAAAACCTGTACCATAAGAACCTTGAATGGGTCTGGGGTTTAGTACATGGTAGAGACTGTGCTGTCATGGAAAACGATTGTGCAAGGAGGTGAGTTTTCCTAGATCACACTCAACCACCAGATTTCCCCCTTATATTGGGTACCCACTGTATAGAGGCTGGGTGAGCCCCAGGAGGGTTCTTCGGCGAACCCATAAGGTCTATCTTCGGCTGCTAACAGACTAAATTAAAGTCTTGCTGGCAGTGGGAATCGAACCAGGATTTTCGGCATAACAACTCAGTGCTCTACCACTGAGCCACTCAGCTCCCTAATTACAACATTATTGCTCTGTAAGTTTATTGCAAAAAACTGTGGGGAAATGAGTTATTAACAGGATAGTTTTAATCTGTTGTGGACCAACAGAGCTTTAAAAAAATCAAAGGTTTAAAACAAATGACCTAAGAAAATAAAAATCTATTTTACACGATCTCTGACGTAAAAGAAAAGTAATGCCGAAAGGACTGAAACAATCTTAATATAAAAAGAAAGCGATAAAATAAAGGCACAGAACCTTATAGTGAAAAATTAAATTGAAAAATGTCAATTGAAGAGGATATAAAGCCGCTGTTACAAGCTGGTAATACTAACTATTTTTCAAAGAGAAAATTATTTGACTGGAGCCTTCTGTCAGAACGATAAAACTAATATTATTCCAACTGTTCGTTATTAATGTAAAACGTCGCCATTAACTTTGAAGTAAGAACAACATCTTAAGGTTTTTAAAAGTATATTATTACATAGAATATTCATTTCTATAAAGATATGACCTCTGAGGAACATAGATTAACTACACGGAAGAACGGAGGTCGATTGATATAATAGAAACGGTATGATTGAAATGTACTTGTAAAGTTGTTGGGCTTAGTAACTAGCAAATCCCTAAAAGTTAATATAGGCTGAGCCGAATGGTAAGCAAATGCGGGGTAAACCGAGGCATACATTGCTGAGTCCTGCTAAGCATGGTATTAAACATCACAGCGCAAACCCGGCTTTGAACCTTCATAGTTAAGCCTTAATAATAATAATAGTAGATATTATTATTCAGTAGTATAGTAGTATAGATATAACAAAAATAATGCTTAAAAAATAATTTTAAAAAATGAATATGCAGTACTGATAAAGCAATAAAAAAAATAAAAAATTTAATAGGCAGTCAAGAAGAGTGTCAAAAAAAGTGAAAACTGGAGACTTTGGAACAGCTGTAGTTCTTTTTATGAATTTCTAAACCAATTATAGTTAGAGTTATTTAAATTTGTAAATTTAAATTATTAAGATTTGTCTGATTTTAACATATCTTGACACGCTAGGCTCATGACATGAGAATGACAACTAGAGGAACTACCCACTGGTAGTGCTCAGATCAAAGAAATTAAAAGGTAAGTATTTATTTTTGCATATAACTTATATTTATAAATAATAATACGATATATTTTTTTATTTACTTATTCGGAAGTGATATAAACACCATATAATTTTTGTTGTGGTCTTTTGGGCAAGATGTACATTTGTTATTCTGTACATATTTATTACTCTAAAGAGACCTTATTATAATTATGTTTCTATTGCATTATATTCAAAACCATTTTTTAATGGAAAATTACAAGAAATTATTTTAATGCTTAGATATTTTTTGCTGAAAAATGGCCTCATAAAATATTTGTTTCTACTCGAGAGTATCACGTCAGGATTATTTTCTACGCCAGGACAAGGTAATAATTCTTGGGGGATGTGGCGCTGAATATTCTAGTGTTTTATGAAGGCTTCCTCAAAAAGGACGGGTCACAAAACTTCGTTTCTTGAATATCCTGTTCTGAAACATTCCTCTCCATTTACGTCCCTTGTCCTGAAGAAGAATGAAAGAAATGAAGAAGAAGGGCGGAGTGTACAAGGGCGAAGATAAGCGAGTGAGATCAATAATCTCTGAGATATCTTTAGAGTTATCCCTTCCAGTCGCAATAATACAGAATTAATAATAAATCGTCCTTATTTCATTTTTTTATTATTACATTTCCTTCCTAACGTCCTCAATGATTCTTAGCCCTTATAGTTCAAACTCCTTCTTATATCTCATTCTAAACATGGCTTCCCTAAAACCTAATTCAAGCCTGCTAGAAGGGTGTAAATAAGAAAAAGTATTGATGAATAGAATCATGACATTCTACGCAATACTTAACGAGCAGTAGTGCCATTTCCACGCTTTGAATTAATCTCTTAATGTAGAAAATCTCTCATATAATTTGAAATCTCCAAGGTCACTTTTAGAGAAAACACATCTTGTTGTAAAGATTAGCAACAAAAAAATATCTCAATTAATACTTATTTTACCGAAAAATCTTAATACTTACAATATCTAACATTGTAGCAGTATCGACATATTAATATTTGTGCTTGTAAAATGTATTTATAATTTTTAGCAAAGGAATCGATAGTACACGGCAGTATCTCTTCCGGTCTTTAATTAGTCTCTCAATTCGGGAGATCTCTCATCCATTTTCTTTTTAGTCACTACTTATTGGTCAACTAGGCAGTTATTTGTCTTAATGTTAATATCAACCATAAAAATTGCAATGAAAACAGGAAAAAAGGTAACGCATGTGTTCATAGACAGTTAGTAGTTGTGAGATATTAATAAGAGTTGTGACTTATGCTTCAGTTAATGTATTTCGTGCTTGATCGTAATGAGTTTATATCCCTAGTTGGTGTCTTGTTGGCCTGTAAGATCGGAATGTACTTCATTTTTTTCTTTGTGTCATTCTCGTTGTTTCTTGATTTTACATGGAACATCCATGTGAAATGTCGGCAAGTATCGTGTTTCCTGTAGTTTTAGAGAGTTAAGGCGTTTTGTTTAGAATTTTTCCACTCATGTCCTCTTATATACATATTTAAATTACATTTATAACTTAGTGCAGACGTAGGACGGTGTAGGTCTTGTTTAAAGGAATGCAATATTACACCTCATGGAATGACTAAATTTTCACTTCCTTATGTCTTAAATGGATTAACTTCTAATACGAGTGTTATGGAAATGTAACACTGTATGGAAATGTAACACTGATTTGAATGCAAATCGTCAGAAAGCACTCAAAAATTCTAGAGTGAATTTTTATATGAATACGAAGCGAGTTTTTCAAATTATGAGCGAAATCGAATTAGAAGAAGACGATTTAGTGAACATTTAAATTGGCAATAAAATAAGTTAAACATACATTATACAAAGTTAGGAAAGTACTTATAAACATAAAACGGAGAGTTTCGTAGTACATTATAATACAAAACACAGTACTGCAAATTTCTTCCATAATTCTAAGTTAGTTGCATTTTAATACCGTGGAAAAATTCTTTCCTACTATTTTTGAATTGTTTTATTTTTTTTATTTTTTCCTGTTGTGCTTTTTGAAGTTTGTTGAGTGTATGTTTATTTTTCAAATTCTGGAGTATTTATCGGCTGTTTTATCTAAACTTATCCAGCCAGGGTCGAGTAACCTTCCTTATGATTCACTAGTTGCATTTGAGCTTTGCAGGTGGTGAGATGTTTCTTGGGCGCATTATTCATTTTTGTTTTGTTGTTCTTTTTCTATCCTGAAGATGCCTGAATAGGCAAAATATCGGACAGATAATTTCATTTTCTGTTTTAGTTTGGAGACTTTTCGTTGGAATTTTTCAACGGTCTTAACATTTATGTGAGGGCTCTTTTTACTTTTCAATATTAGTTCTATTTTTTTTCTGTAGAAATAGAGTTTTTGTAGAAAGAAGTTGTAATTTATATTTATAATTTAGTGTAAGTAGCTGATCTATTTCTGCATTATAGCGCTCTTGGCTCCCTACATGTCAACTATCTTGTCTATGAGGAAAGGTTACTTGGATAACTAGATATGATGATAATTGACATTTATAATTTAAACCTCGGAAAGGGACTTTTATTCCATTCCATTGCTGTTCAAGGCACAGTAACAACTTAGGCTTGGGTCTGATCTCTTTGCCACTGAGATAACCATATATTGTCTGCCTGAGCCTTCAACTAGAAAATTTGAAAGACAAGAAAATGTGCTTAGCATATTTCGCAGAACTAGCAAGGAGTAGAAAAACCACAGCAGGGTAAGAGGCAACCCGGCATCATGCACATATAAATTACCACCTTGAGCTAGACTTAATAATAATTATTAATAGTGATAAGTCTCATTTCTGTTACCATTAAAAGTGTATAAATTATGGACATAGAATGTTTTTATTCTTTGTTTTCACAGCTATCTCATTCATATCATCAAATACAGACCATCCTGGAAAGAATAGAAAAGCACCATCGCCCTTATAAAGGGAACATATATTTCCATTCTGAAATATTTGTTTAGTTAAGTTGAATAGTACTCTTTCTTTGATGTTTTTACTCTACTTCTGTGTTAACTCTGTGACAGTGGTTTTATTTTCTTCAAATAATTACATATATATATATATATATATATATATATATATATATATATATATATATATATATATTGTCCTTCCATAGTAACCTAGACTAAAGGTAGTTTTTTATAATTACGACGTACACCATGGATACATATATGCCATGTAGTATATTTGCATGTGTCTGTATTAATACAATCAAGTTAATTAAAGTTGGAAAAAAGATAATATTAATCCAATAACGGTTCTTCGAGTCATTGAAATATTCAAAGAGATATAACGCACGGTATAGGCTGAAGCAAGATGACATATTCAGAGAGCAGCAGGTGCACCCGGCGAAATACGAATGGGGAAAAATTCTCGATATTGGTGTTTGAATATTTGAAAATTTTACCGCTGGAAAGCACAGAGCAGTTCGTCCCTCCGTTCCCCTGCGAGTCCTCCCTTCATTAAACATTGACCCGCTCCGAAATGTTGATGGGGTTAATTCATGGTCCCACCGAAAATATTCAATACATGAGATCTTATGTACACAGGCACTGAATTAATTGCTACCCTCTAATGAAATAAGAGAAATGAAATTGATGTTTGAACATAAAACAGGAAATATAATATTAAATATTCTTTTCCAAGAGGAACAAAATAATACCTTCCAAATTAAGAGGTGATCCAAGTGGTAAATGTCCGAAGGTTAAAAATATTGACTTACTTTAGATTTGTGTGGACGGAAGCAATTGCTCGGTGTCCTTCTGGTTAGCTTACCCTTTTATTATCATTTTTATTATTCTTGCTATTTACAGGAGAGTGGTGTACTTAAGGTTTAGGGTTCCTGAGATTTTGATTGCGATTGGCTGTGACAGATAAATTATTTTGAGACTCTGCTGGGATTCACACAGCCTCTAAAAAAGTGCATATCCCTAAATAGTATGAAACTAGTGGTTCACCGTGCCAAAGCATCACCTTGATAAACCGATGATGTGTACCTACGAGTAGAAACAGAAGTGGAGAGTTTAAAAAGAAAACAGAAGGGAACAGTCCACTAACAGAAGCCAGTGGGGTAGCGCCTGGTGGTTTAGCGCGATTTTGGCCAATGTCCAGAACATAATAGTATAAATAGTACAGTTAGAAACTGAAGCATACGACAGTACAGTACAGAAGACCATTCTCGATTACATGAGTACAGGTTTTCCTAAAGAACCTTTTTAAAACAAACACTTCCTTAAAAAGCTAATAGATGCTGATCCGAATTTTTGATATCGGAGGGTTAAATTATTTTTAGTGTTAACAGCCATAAAATGGCTCTGTGGAATCGGTTGAAGCTGTTGGAGGGCCTATTAAAAGTAAGAGGAGCATTTAGAACACAAATAATTTTTTGTCTATTTATCGATGCCTTAGTTTACATATGTGTAAAGTGCCGAATAATACGAGTATTATGGAAATGTAACACTGTATGTAAATGTAACACTGATTTTAATGCAAATCGTCAGAAAGCACTCAAAAATTCTAGAGTGAATTTTTATGTGAATAAGAAGTGAGTTATGAGCGAAAACGAATTAGAAGGAGACGATTTAGTGAGCATTTAAATTGGCAATAAAATAAGTTAAACATACATTATACGAAGTTAGGAAAGTACTTATTAACATAAAACGGAGAGTTTCTTATTCAATACATGAAGTAGATTATAATACAAAACATGGGGCTGCAAATTTCTTCCATAATTCAAAGTTAGTTCCATTTTAAGACCGGGGAAAAATTTCAACGAAAAGTCCTTAAGTCTCCAAACTAAAACAGAAAATGAAATTATCTGTCCGATATTTCGCCTATTCAGGCATCTTCAGGGTAGAAAAAGAATTACAAGATTTTACAGTAGTCAAATTTGATAATCATTTAACACAAGAAATACAGTTCAAGTTTAAGCACACAATATATTTTTGTAACCTCCACAGCTTCTCTATTAACTTTATATCAACATATGATCAATGATTTACAACTTTACAATTATTTACTAGCGACCCAACACAGCTTCGCTCGGGTAATAAGGCACATCAAGCCTACATAATTTGTCTGTGTAATGTATTTTTTTTATCACGTACCGGCCACTAAGGACCACGTGAATATCATTGGTTAGGCTTCTTTGGGAGACTTGATTTTCTTTCTTCCCATATCAGCTAATGTACTGTATTATACAGAAATTATGAAAATTAAAACTCTTTTTTTTCCCTAGCCCCTTGGTTTTTATAATTCTGTTCAAAATTCAATAGTAAGGAGAAAAAACATCACCTTTACTCCACCAGATGCATTTTAAGAGGGGAAATGTGAAAATGTGAATAGGATTTTCTGGATTAATTAGATAGTAGGAGTGGGGTTCTAGTGATGGGATTCACTAGTTCTTTCTCGTTGGAGTCAGTTAGTAGTTTACTCAGCCCAAGTTGAGTGTCTGTACATGTGTTTGCCAGCACTGAGGTGGGCCTGTCGGTGTTGCCTGTGTTGAATAGTGGGTTCATGAAGTGTTGGAGGCTATCAAAGAATTTGATATGCCTTCGTGTGATGAAGTCGGTTACTGTTGGGAGTCCGAGAATCTCGTGTATTATGTCTGATTTCGTCCTTTGTAGGGAGGTGTGCCTTACTATACACCTCAGAATACGGTTTTGAAATTGTTGGAGCCTTTTTGAAGTTGCAGGTGAAATATTATTTAACATAGGCGCCCCATAAAGGAGTCCCGGTTGAAAAACTGCCTTATAGTTCATTACTTTGAGGCGGAGTGATAAGTTCGTTGAGGTTATAAGGTAATTAAGTCTATAAGATTTAATTCTAACCAATCTGATTTTCTTATTAAAATGTTGGGATAAAATAATAAACCAAATATTTCTTTATATACGAATTTATTATCTTACACGATAGATAATTGCACGGGATTAGGCAGCGTCTTCGGTGAAACCCATCGATATTCCAACCCATTTAGACAAAACCTCGACAAATTATATACCTCAACCTTCCGGGTGAATCACTTTATCTATTGGTGAAAATAGCATGAAAATCCGTGCAGAAGTTATTAAGTTAACCGCGAACAAACGTGGCGAGGGCTTTGTTTTAAAATATGTATAGATATAACATAACCCATTTTTGAAAAATGTTGCACTTAACACATTTTTTGAACTAACTGTATTATGCAGTTTATATAGTTATTTAATAACTGTAATGAATATATTAACATTCGAAGTAGTATTAGAATGAATTGTAAATTCTAGAACAAGGTCAGCACTTAAATGTTAAAATATTCTGAAACGTTAACAGCACTTAAAATCAAAACAGAAGTCGGTCAAACTTGACCGTGTTAATTTTATTCTAAATTAAATATTACAGTTTTAAGTTGTATATAGTTTGAGGTCCTCGCTTGTTATGTTGGGAAAATAAAACTAAAATTCTATGTTTGCTCTTATTGTTCTAACTAACATAATTTTATTCTTATCAAGGGTACCCACTTCACAAGGCCTAGTTTCCAGTTGCTACATATAGGATTTACGGATGTTAATAACTAATATATCTGCCATTGTCGGATTCGAATTCGGTAACCTATCACTCAACGTACCAAACTGCCCACCTCTCACTCTTCATATAGAAAGTGACGTTTTGAAGATACAATATAAAAAGTCATACAATTTGAAAAAAATCATGATCATTTTTTTTCTTTTAATAAACGTCTTCCGTTAACTATTCGTATCCTAGGCTTTCTATCTCTTTTTAATGAAAGCTAAAAATCAATTATTTTTTGTTTCTTCTTTTATTTCTAAATAGAACGTTTAATAAAACATGTTATAATGTTACCCATAACATTACGAACCGTGAACTGGTCTGTGGTTCAGTAGATACAAGGTTCAGTACTGAACTGTTTTATGGATAACGGTTGTACAGGGAGTTATCCCCAAAACTTTAAATTATATAACCCATAAGTAAAACACAGGACCGCCTTCAGCGGACTCAGATAATGGATGTATATCCTTGAAATACCTGCGGCTAAAAGAAGGCTGCAGAGTCTACATGTACATATTATATGTTCAATATGTTGTAATTTTAATTTCATAAAATTAAGGAAGTTTAGAAAGAAAAATAAATATAACACAGGAATCCCTCTCGTTCCCTTCGACCAACAACATCCTTTATTTTCATCCAAATTCTTTAAACTTGTAGTACGAATTCATCATATTACCAATTTTTTAAATTTCTGAATCTTTTGTTATAGTTTAACGCTCCAGAAAAACTAAAAGAGAAACACGGAAAGGACGTTTACTGATTTAGAAGGAAGGATTAATGGTTTAAAATTGTTTAATTAAAAAAGTTTATTTTCAATTTTATTCATGAAAGTTTAAAAGAGATCACAGACAGAAAAGACCATTTTTCGTATTCCAGGAACCGTTCCTCAGAATGGTTTTAGTCTTTTTCAGTTTTCACTTCCTTGTTATCGGAAAAAGAAGTATTTTAATTCCAGAAATTGTAGATTTTCTTTTTTCTTTGGATACATTTATATTACAACAATTTGAGCCCAAATGGAGCTTTGTAGATCTAACAGTCCTGAGTTAAGTTCCAATCATGTAATAATTAACCGGAATCTTAGGAAATCTAATATATAAAATTGTCGTATCACAGTATTTGTAACAAAACTCCTTCGAAACGACTCGAACGATTCTTATGAAATTTTATTTCTATATTCAGTAGGTCTGAGAATGGGATGTAAACCATTTTTCATACCCCTAAGTGATATGTGTCGGCCATTATTATTGATTATGTGTAATTTGAATCCACCGATTATGGAATCTTACACGTTTTGTTATTAAAAATATCACCGGGAATGTTATTGAAGCAGCAATGTTGACTGCAATTTTTAAAGGAGAAGTCTTCCTGTAGCCTCTTACTCCAATAATACCATCAGAACTCACAACCGTTCAAAAGACTTCAATTTGATATAAGCTTGGCTTTTGCTATCAGCAAGTCTCACGGCCAGACAATGTCCATTTTCGGTTTGAACCTAGAACATCCATGTTTCTCCCATGGACAATTATATGTTGTATGCTCACGTGTTAGTAGACCATCTAATCTTGCAGACAGCAGTTGACATTACTTTTGTTACATAATCCTCCATATTTTTAGAATGATTTAGTCTAATATTGAAAAGTTTTTTTTTTTTTAAATTTATTTATTGATATTTACAACTGTATTACAATTATACAACAAGTAAATAGAATGCGTGTTACATAATGACATGAGAATGACAAGTAGAGAAACTACCCACTGGTAGTACTCAAATCAAAGTTCAAATAAGAAGGTCACGGGACCATCTTCTTTTCAGACGCCTCGGAGGATTATCGGGAATTGAAGAGGAAGCTAGGTTTGAAACTAGAGGGTTTGAGTGGGAATGAAGTTTGCTATGAAAGGATAGATACCGGGTTCGGGCCAAATCAGCAACAAAAGGGACATTAAGGTCGTTATGGATGACTTTATTCTTAACAAAATAAGGAGCATTGAGGATTTTACGAAGGATTTTGGATTGT
Source organism: Arma custos (assembly GCA_037127475.1). Classification (NCBI taxonomy): domain Eukaryota; kingdom Metazoa; phylum Arthropoda; class Insecta; order Hemiptera; family Pentatomidae; genus Arma; species Arma custos. The sequence continues at coordinate 50,199,275 of CM073764.1, read as the reverse complement.
AGGGATTGGATACGAGAGAAATTCGATGGCTTAGTGGAGCCCCATAGCTCTACTCCGTAAGTCCAAATAGGTCGTATGATGGTCATGTAGATGAGTCTTTTGTAGTTAATTGGGAGCTTAGAGCGTTTTTCTAGTAAGTATTGAAGTAGCCTGAAACGTCGAGCGGTTTCTTGTCTTTTCAGTCTTGTATGAGGATTCCAGGTTAATCGTTTGTCGAGGTGCAACCCTAAGTATCGGATCTGTTCTACAGGCACCAGTGGGATATTATTAAAGGATACTGTAGGGCAGGAAGTCATTGGTTTACGACGTAAGATAAAAGTGATTTGATGTGATTTTTGCGAATTTATTTTAATTCTCCAGTTTTGAAACCATTCTTCAAGATCAGTGATATGGGATTGGAGGCTTTGGGATGCAATAACTGGATTGGTGTTGACTGATAATACACATGTATCATCAGCATACGTGGTAAGGATAGTATTAGGATGAGTTGGGATGTCAGCTGTATAAACTGTATAAAGGATTGGGCCAAGGATACTACCTTGAGGAACACCAGCAGATTGGGAAAAGAGGGATGAATAGAAATTATTATGGTTTACTTTGAAAGTTCTATTTGTGAGATAGGATTGAAGGATGAGAAAGTATGTAGGGGGTAGGAATTTACGGAGTTTGTAGAGCAAGCCCTTATGCCAGACTCGGTCAAAAGCCTGTTCCACGTCAAGAAAGACGCCCGAACAATATGATCCACGTTCTAATGCAGAGGAGACCACATCCACCACACGATGACATTGCTGAATGGTGGAGTGTGATGCTCGGAATCCAAACTGGTGATCTGGTATTATGTGATTTGCATCAAGGATAGGGTACGATCGTTTAAGGATGAGTTTTTCTAGGATTTTACCCATGCAAGGTAAAAGAGAGATAGGACGGTACGAGGATAGGTATTCTGGTTTTTTTTAGGTTTGGGTATCATTTTTACAATGGAGAATTTCCAGAGGTCGGGAAAATATGTGGAGCGGAGTACAGCATTATATATATAGGTAAGAAATAGAATGGCTTTTCTAGGTAGGTGTTTTAAGATATGGATTGTGATGAGGTCGTGCCCAGGAGCTTTGCGGATAGGTAATCTGTGAATAATGTTGGATATTTCTGAAGGATGGAATGCTTTGGGTGGAAGAGACATTTGGAGGGGAACATCTAACGCTTCTTTTATATATTCAATTTGAGTTAGGTTAATGATATCAGGATGTGGATGAAAGATTTTGGAAAGGTATTGGCCAAATAACTGTGATTTTTCTCCGTCAGATCTTGTCCAGTTATTTGATTCAGTAAGGAGTGGATGATTGAATTCTTTGAACTTTAGGAGTTTTTTGGTAGTCATCCATAATGTTTTGTCGGTGGTTGTAAGATTTTCAGTCCAGGTAATTAAATTTTGAATTTTGAACTTCTTGATTTCTGTTTTTAGTTTGTTAGTTAATTTTGTATAGATAGTTTTATCTGCTGGATATAGAGTTCTATGGCACTTCGATCTTGCTCTGCGTTTTTCTCTTAATAAGATACGAATATGCTGTGGCAAATCAGTCTGTTGATGGTTATTATTTGTGTGATTTGTGATATTGTCTTGTATACTGTTTCTGATTGATGTTGTGAGTTTTTCTATGGCTGTATCAATGTCTTGTTTTGTCTTTAGTGAAATTTTTAAGTCCAGTCTGTCCTCCAAGTCATAACAAAAATCGTTCCAGTTAATACGTCCTGTAATCAATGTGGGAGGGGAAGGCTTGGGAGCGAAACTTGAGTGCAAGAAAAGGAGGACTGGACTATGATCTGATGAAAGGTCGTCCAAGGATTCAATATTGACTTGTGCGGGGGAAATTTGAGATGTGATAAATATGTCAAGGATATCGGGACGTTTCTTGGTAGATGTAGGCCAATAGGTGGGGTTGTTTGGTGCCAGAATGGAATAACTCTTTTTGGATGTTACAGCAGACAGGATATTTCCTCGGGAGTTGGATGTTCGACAACCCCATCGTTGGTGTTTAGCGTTGTAGTCTCCTCCAGCAATGAAGCGTGAACCAAGAGATTGGAATAAGGATTCAAGAAGATTATAGGAAACAGAAATTCCAGGAGGACAGTATACAGCTGAAAATGTGATATGGAAAGGACGAGTTGTTATGGTTTCTGAGGTTGATTGGATAGCATCAGTTGGAATTGAAGGAATAAGGGAATGAGGTAAGTTTTTGTGAATGAGAATACAAGATCCGGCATGTGAAGTGTTATCTGGGTGGTCTGATCTGTAAGTGATGTAGTCCCGTAGGTAGAAATGTGCGCGATGAGTGAAATGTGTTTCAGTAAGTAAAGCAATATCTATTTGGTTGTCGTGTAGAAATATGTCAAGTTCATCACGGTGATTAAGCAGTCCATTAGCGTTCCACAGAACGATAGCTAAGGGCTTTATGCTCATCGTGGGTAATTAAGAGGGACTTCGCTAAAGATTCTCGTGAGTAGGATGATGAGAGGCTTGATAGTCTCTTGAAGGTCTTTGAGGAAGGATGATAGGATAGAATTTATGTCGATAGGGTTTTGGACATGGAATGGATATGAGCCTTGAGTTTGATAGGGATAATTAATGGGCAAAGGAGGGTTGGCTGGGGGTTGTACCCGAGGTGCTGGATTTTCATTCAATGTTTGTTGAACTACAGCATTCGTTTGAATGATGTGGTTGGAAGGGAGAGGATTTGGTTGTTGAGGAGGTAATTTGACCCGTAAGGGTGTATGGTGGGGAGGAATTTGTTGACGTGGAGGTTGTGGACAGGGATTGGCTGCCTTGGGCTTGGATATGGGTTCCCGAGACTTGGATTGGGACGTCTGGGATTTGGTAAAGGAATTCTGAAATTTGGTTTGGGAGGTTTGAGGCGTCTGAGCTCGAGGCTGCTGCTGAATGCTTGATGTTCCCCTAGTTATGTTGTCCGGAAGTCTATCTGTGGGGTTAACGGTTATATATGGTTGTAATACGGCAGGTCTAGGCAATTCAGGAAAGGTGGCAGTATTGTCAACTTCAGGAGCCTGGATTGTGCTCTTCTCTTGACTTTTTAGTTGATAATTCATGGTTCTAAGGCGTTGAAAGTTCTTATGAACTGAACAGCCTCTATAGTTCGCTGGGTAATCCTCACCACAAAGAGCACATTTAGCAGGCTCGTTTCTTGATTTCTGACAAGTGTTAGATGAGTGTTGTCCAGCGCATTTGACGCACATAGCTTGATGATGGCAATACGTCTTGGTGTGGCCTAAGGCTTGACAGTTAGTACACTGAACTACAGCATTTTTATGCCTAGGTTCTTCAAATTTTACTGTTGAGTAAACAAGTCTTAAAACTTGAAATATTTCTGGGTTATTACGGGCTGGTTCAAGTTCAACGAAAAACAATGGAAGGTGGTACTTTTCGGTGGGATGCAACACTGGAGAAATATTTCTTACTTTGTGGCCTATTTCTTCGAGGTCACTTTTGATTGCTGTTGTGGGCGTTGAAGAGTGCAGTCCTCTTAAAACGACTCGATACGATTTATCCTGTTGTAGTTGGTAACAATGAAAATCATAGTTCTTCACTGTAAGATGGTTAATTAATTTTTTATAGGATTTCTTGTTAGTTGTATTTATTTTAATGTCTTTTACTCTAGAAAAGCATTTAAAATTAGTTTGTCCTATGAGTTAAGATATTTCTTGAGCAAATTCATAAAAATTTGTTATCTTCGTGACAAAAATAGGAGGAGGGTTAGGGTCAATGAACCCTCGGTGTTCTTGGTTTTCGTCACGATTGCTTTCTGTAGTTCCAGGGTTGCTGGAAGATGAGGCGATTGGAGATTTGATTGAATTGACTGCAGTAGTTTTGTTCAGGATTATGGGAGGCTCCGGTGGTGTATTGTTTTTGGTCACTGACTTTTTTGACCCAGCCGATTTATTTATTTTTTTGAGTTGGGTGAGTTGCCCGCTGAGCCAGGGGCAGCCTTTCTCTGACGTTTTTGGAGAGTCCGTCGTTTTAAATATTGCGAATCGGTCTCGCTTATTTCTGAAAATGGAGTCTGTGCCTCCGACACTTCACTGCCCGAATTGTCTACTTGCATGTTGAACATAATTAATTATTATTAATGATTAAAATAATTATAAATAAATAATTAAATCTCACAAAAACAAAAGAAATAAATTTTCATATTTATATAATAATAAAATAAATATATATACATATATATATATATATATATATATATATATATATATATATATATATATATATATATATATATATATATGCGTTTAAAAAGAATAGACAATAAAGAGAAAAAAAAAAAAAAAAAAAAATGTTGATGAATGCGGGATTCGATCGAGAGGCTGGTTGCCAAGTCTTGACCGTGAACTTGAGGTAAATATTTACGTCCCGTGGAAGGATTATTGGCCACGTTGCTACCTTCAGCAGCCCGTCACCAATGTATTTACTGAATTTATTGTTTAAAACAGTCACTCACCTCACTGATCTTGGATAAATGTCTTAAAGTACTTACGGAATCTTCTGACACAGTTTTGAGAGTTTTTAAAAAGAAATATTGTTATAATAACGTAACAAGCACAGTGCGAATTAACAAGTTGACATCAGTTGCGGCCATGACACTTGGTACTGAATAAAATTTAAAATCAAAAATCTATATAATTCATTTTTCCATTCATTCATTGTTTCTTTAAAATTCAAATTTTAAGGTAATATATTTTTAAAACTATTACAACAGCCACAATAACGCGTGGCTGGGTCAGCTGGTATATAATAATATATAATCTTACTAATATTATAAATGTGAAAGTTTGTATGTTTGTTTCTCTTTCACGCAAAAACTACGGGACGGATTTAGATGAAACATTACAGTAATATAGGTCATACATTAGAATAACATATAGGCTATAGCAAGCGCGGATTTAGGGGGGTGTACAGGGGCAAGTGCTCTCCCCCCTCCCACCGACAGTTTTTTAGATACTGTGGAGAATCCATTATACCACACAGTTAAAGGCAAATCACATGATAATAGTTGTTAAAATAACAGAAAGAACATGAGTGAATCTATTTGTTTTGATACCCTACTAATCTTACTACTATTATAAATGTGAAAGTTTGTATGTTTGTCTCTCTTTCACGCGAAAACTACTGAACGGATTTGGATGAAACTTTCCAGTAATATAGGTTGTAGCTTTATTTGGATTTAGGGGGTGCATTTGTAGATAGGTCCTTTGTATATTTTAAGACAAAATTTGGATAATTCCACCCATAAGGGCTTCTCCCTGAATATCATATGGGTACAAAAATTGCATGGAATCCGTCAGTTTTGAAGTTAGACATCTGAAATTTTCGATGTACGAGGAACTTATATTTTTAAAAAATAATAAAATTATTTATTTAAAATAATCAACTTTATGTGACTGACGAAATTCCGCTCGAGCGAAGCCGCAGGCATTAGCTAGTATATATATATATATATATATATATATATATATATATATATATATATATATATATATATATATATATATATAAAGTACTAATTTCTCATTTGGAAAGTTAATAAATTGCAGATCTCATACAAATAACTTTCTCCACCTTACCTGGATTAATCTCCGTTTATGCCGACTCTCGAGATATCTCCTCACCATTGAATCTTACGGGCTTGCGGAAGAGCGGATCTGAGACGGATCTTCGGTACAGTACGTATTGTTAGCGGCATTAAGACGAGGTTGAGACGACTAGTGGATTAGGAGAGGGGAAGGGGGGCAATATTTGAGGGGGCAATTATGGGAGGGGCTTTGAGGATGCGGCTAAGCTCTTAGCCCTGGCATTGTACTTCGGCCCCTGAGCGTCCACATTCTTCTCCCCAGCGGTCACACACAATAGCAGCTCTTTCTGGTCAGGTGCCGACTCGAGACCTCTTTATAATATTCTCTATTGTTAGCTTTAGATGGAATAATTCAACAAGAGTTTCATATATTTATCAATGTATAAACGTAACATGTAAATTTGTGCGCAAAGAAAACAATTCGCAACTAAGACACCATCTTAGGACACTCATTTCTACTTTCTTGTAAAAAAAAAAAAAAACGTTGTACAACGAAGTGCTTTGGTTTTTCCCCAATTAACGACAAACCAAACTTGAACATACAAAAAATGATATAAATAAAAACACTTAAATAAAAATGTAGAATAGTTACACCTAATATAAAATATTATTATATTATATTAATATATTTGATTATATATCAATATATTTATGTTATTATAGATTAATTTATTTACATTTTTATATATCATTGTATTTTTATTAGTATATGCCAATTATAGAGCCATGCACGTTTCTCGGTACTCTTCTATCAGGCATCCTTATTATATCCCATTACTTTGGTTCACCTCGATGAATTGAAAAATATGAGCATTCTTTTAAAAGTATCAGGACAATCATTCGCGTATTGAATGCCCATGTTGTTTTTCCTTCAACGTCACTTTATGGTTCTACCTGCCACGTAGTAAACCCAACACACTTCACCGGTTGTAGTGGTACATGCTTTTAAGCTACTATGGGTAATAGAAAAACTACAGTGGGAGTCCTAAATTTTGCCTATCCAAGTATGATTAGGATGAGGATCATTAGTAAGTTACTGTCACCGCACAGGATTTAGACCCCCATTTTACGTCCCTTCCGAAGGATACCGTAATAAAGGATTTTTTCCTTCTTTCAAAAACTTCTAAGGCCACTTGCCGGGTGGCGAATCCACGCCCTATGAGTGTCCATGCTTCTTCACAGCCTAATAAATGTTTTCTACGTCTTGGGAAATACTATGACAAGAGTCTTTACTATTGGCAAGAGTTTAATATTTCTAGAATATGCTAAGACCACTAATAAAATATTTAAATAGTATATTATAATGCAATTAGGAAAAACCACAATGCAAAGCCTTATGTTTCAAATCCAGTAATACACCCACTTACCAGTCGACGTTTCACCTATTCAGGCATTATCAAGACACCAAAACAAAAAGGGTTATGTGAATCACATCTCGAAGAAAAAGGTGCAATACATCCCAACGATCAACAGCCCTAACAGGCTCCAAGCATGAGACAGCACCCCACCACCAAGACGTTCAATATACAACTCTCATTACTGGATTTGAAACATATGGCTTTGCATTGTGGTTTTTCCCAATTGCATTATAATATATAATAGTGTTTCTTTTTGAGTTTTTGGCTCTATTTTATTGGTTTAAATAATAGAATTATCCAGTAACTTCATTATCACGCGGGCGGGAGGATGATAGATGATCCTCAGACAGAATAAAGTAATTCTCATCCTCTAATAAGAATGATTTGAACCGTACTGCATTTTTGACGAAGAGAGTCCCCCTAGACGCTCCGGAGACCTAACCACAGAAGTCCTCAGGGAGGAAGGGTTTTCAATCAGAAAGCAATTTAAAGAATGGGAGGGATACACCTGGAATTAGATGGGCCACATCATCCCTCAGGAATATTCCCTTTGAGATTGGCTATCGATTCCAGCATCCCTCATCAGCCGAGCAGCTCATTAGGAGCTTCCACAGCATAGACTACACTGACTTCATAGACTACACAGACTGTACTGACAACGCTGACTACACTATTAACGACTAACAATGAACCAATCCTCTTCATCTACCGACCTTATCAGGATAATGACTTGATCAGAGAGAGAGAAAGAGAAAGAGAAAGCCTCGTGAAACTTAATTTATTACTTTGTACAAGAAAAGAAGGAAGCTATGAAAGACATCCTTTAAAAGGTATTTAATAGGTAGTTAATTGCTAAACTTGTAAAATATTATCAAAAATGATTTATTTATGTCTATTGATATGCTGTTATAAGAATAATAAGACGACTTAGCGGACCCGAAGGCTCGATGCCGATACCACCAATCTCTGCTTACAAACTTCTGTCCACGGATCATTACCCAAAGCAAAATCCGCCAGATCATTCTTAAAGCAATCCTTTCACCATAACGTTGTTATCTTTCTGATGGATGTGAAAACATTTGGTGACCAAAAAACCTCAAAATTTTTGGATAATAGATTGTGAGTTACGAACCTTTGAAAATTGGTATTTTTTCCAAAAAGTTCTTATTTTAAGTTTTGGTCGAATTTCTTGAGAAACACCGGCCGAAGAATTGATAATACGATGTAGTTCAAAGAGTTAGTAAATTTAGTTAGCTTTATTTTAAGCACATAATGAGGATAATGTCATGCCGGTGTTTCTCAAGATAGTCGGCCAAAACTTAAAATTTTACATCTTAGGAAATCGTTCGTACCAATTTTACAGTCCAGTACAGAAAGTCCAACAACTTTACAGGCCCATCTTAATCTTCATGTGATTGATATACTACTATGGTAATAAACTCAACCTTATTACTTATTTTATTGTCCTATCTTTGTTTAAATCGAATTATTTTTCCAGAGGTTGGTTTTGTGTTTACTAATCAATCAACTTTATACCTTAAGTAAACCATCAATATCGTACTCATAAATGTATAGTCAACATCTCGGTTAAGCCCCTAAATAAGTACAATAAATATAAGAGGATGAAAATGGTGTGGTAAAAGAAATCTCTTTAATAGGGAGAACTTTTTATTGGAAAACCAACGTTTCGAGCAATATTTTAGGTCTTCTTCAGCGATAAGTAAACAAATTACTGACAAATTAAATGTTTACCGAAACGTCGGTTTTCAAATAAACAGCTCTCTCAATATAAGAGTTTTTTTTTTTACCTCCACCACCCGGAACATTTTCTTCCTCATATGTATTCGGTTAACTAATATTATTCAACATTTAATGTATACGTGTATATATGTATGATTCAAATAAATAGATGATTGCCTTAAAATACACACATTATTAAATTTACACTTATCTTTAGTTAACAGAGGTACGTCTATAGTTCAGTTAGGTCTTTAGGTAGGGCGGCGGACCTGGCCACTTTCTCTCGCCCAAGCCGTCCACAGGCAGCCTTCACCACCGAACTCCCTTCAAGAAGTAAAGTCCTCCATGGAAATTCTTACCCCCCCCCCGTGGTCTTTTTACCCTTCAGGTTGCTCTTTTTAGGAGTTTACCTGTCCCTTAAGGTTCCACTGCTACCTTTTCATGACAGTTCCTTTTTTAAATTTATAACTTCCAAAACCTAGTACGCTTTGTACTATAGCAATTCCCTGTACAATACCATTTGTTACTAACATTAAGATTAACAATTCACATAAATATTAAGTCTTTCGCGTCTTAGAATTTTAAATGAGTTGCTGATGGACAGCCAACGAATATATTGATATTCACTTTACATTGGGAAGATCTTACCAAATGAGATTCAATCCTAGCCCAAGTGAAAAATTTACAAACCAAATCGAGGCCCCAAATCCCCGTATCGGGCTCAATGCTCATGTTAATTTTTCCCTCCCGATCCGCCGCAAACCCTTCCGTTTTTTTAAATATTCACTTCGGTCAAATGTCACATATTCAGCTACAATTATAATGTATAATTTTACAGGAATCGTTCATAATTATATCATTGAAAAAGTAATTTATATAATGCCCGATTTACATGAAATTCGTTTCTCTTCGTTAAACAATTTAGAGCTAACACTTTTACTAAAGGCAATATTGAACAGAAAACATATCATATAAATCAATGAAAAACTATTGCTATCTATAAAAATAAATTCATGGGATTGGAAGTTTGGTTATAATATTATTTTGTTTTTTTCTCGGTCATAATTATGGCATGGAAGTTAAGACGAAACGTAAGCAAATCATCATTAATTTAAGTCCCCTTTTCGAATTTTTAAAAAAAAAGTTTCTTAAGATTTTTATAAAGCGATTAAATTCTTGGTATCACCTTTCATAAATATGTATACAATAAACAGATGTGTTTTTTTAAAAGGTATAATTGTTATTTTAGGCTCAAGGAAGAGTAGTAACCAATAGTAATTCTCGAACTCCCGTCTTGAAATAGATATTTAAGAAAGAGATCTCTCATCCAGCTTCATTTTATACCTCCATTTCAGTCATAGTCTTATTGTTTATTATTCTATTTTAGTATACATAAACATCGTTATGAAAATGAGAATAAAAATTACGTAAGTGTTTGACGGTTTACAGTTTTGTGATAAAAGGGATACAGGTAACTTGCTGTATATACTTTACCTATCATTTATATTATTACATGTTTAATAAGTACATTAACCCATTAACGGCCAAGGCTAGAATAAGTTCAAAGTTTTGATTTTTTCCAAAGAAATGTTTTTATTGTAGTTTAATTAAACTTAAAAAAAATATTTTTTTTTTAGAGATAAATAAGGTAAAATGTTTATAAATGATACTGTTTCATGAAAACTTTTATTATAATCGTTTGAATAATAAACCCCCTCAAAGAAATAAAGAATTACAATTTGCATAGTATTTTCACAAAAAAAAAATTACAATTTTCATTTTTTATTCATGGTATGATTTAAAGCAATCTGGGTTTAATTTAACATTACATCTCTAACACCTATAAATAGTTTGGCTTTTACACACCCTACATCTTTGCATGGTCTCATCCCTGACAATGAAATGTCCGATTTTGTCATTTCTCACTTCATCTAACACCGTGTTCAGAGATGGTCTTCGTCTTCTCGGTTGTTCATTGATAGATCTGGGTTCATCGATGGCTAGGGGACCTTCGCACTCAAATTGCAACAAGTTCCTTACAATATAGGATTTGAAATCCAGTAACAGTATCTTGCTCACTTTTGCTATATTATAAATTTTCCAAGCATTTATCGCAGCAATGTCAATTATATCGATCACGAATATGCTTCATTAGACAGGTTGGGGAGATGAACATGTGCTATGTGTTGTATCATGGAAGAGATGCCGGGTGGCAATCATGAAAGCGATCAGGTTATGCACAAAGATCAATGTTGGTTTGCGAGAAGTAAGTCATGCAGGTGTCCTCTATGGTCCTCTTACGTTCAAGATGGCTGAAAATATAAGAAATGGGGGAAGTCGAAGACTCCACTGGAAAAAAAGACTCTCTACACAGATCCTGAGGAAGAAGAAAGGGAGCGGCGAACGACGCGGACCGAGAAGATGAGGAGACCCGAAGACCCACACCCTACCAAGAAGAACTCTAGATGTACCCCTGTATCGCATCTAGGCTTAATTTAATTCCTGTAATGTATTTTATGGCAATCCGCTATATCTATATCTAAATCATTAAGCGTACCTCTAAAAATATATCTTTTGAAGATATAATAGATGAGTAAATTGGTAAACACAAGAACAGACCTCTGAAAAGGAATCAGGTTAAGACTAAGGCATATAAATAATAATTTGAGTAATCATCCTAAATGATACTCTGGCATCCCAAATATAAATCAGAATGAAGAATGGAGATAGTTGGGGGGTGCAGTCAAAAAACAAAGTCAAAGTTAGTTTTTGACTGCACCCTCTCAACTAATTCCATTCTTCATTATCAAGTCAACTATTTTCCTCTCTAATATAAATCAGAATATTCAAAATATATTTAAGAGTAAAAACATAGCACATGCATGGTCCTGTTTTCTTTATAAAAACTTCATAGGAATGGCCAATGATGTGTTAACGCAGCATTAACGTAAAACGACTATTCTAAAAACAGTATTTGAATTGTATAAAAAAAATTCATCCATATGTTTATATATATGTTCATAAAATAAACAATTTAATTGTAGCAACCCTTATTTGGCCGAATTTAACATTTAAATCTTAGTACTCATTAGTGTTGAAATATAACCTATTGTAGTATTATTTTTCAATGGGTTAAACTACACAAAATGTATTAAAAACTTTTTTTTAATTATTACGAACCCTACATAATAAACTGATGTAACAAATTAGAAAAATATTTGAATTTATAAAAATAAAAAAAATTGTTAAATTAATGTTTCGTATACGCATCAGTGGCGGTAAATGGGTTAATATTTAGTGTAGTATAATTTATATTTAATATTAATGATTTTTATAATAAATATAATATTAAATTCCTAGGCAAAATAAATGCAATAAAATTAGCGGTATCCTCTATTTCATTTTTGCACAGTTTATATAGTCTCAAAGACGAATACGGACAAGTCGGAGGAACGAAAATTAAATAATATTAAATAAATAAATTAAACATTTATAGTTTTTATAGTTTCCCTGGTTTAAAAAAAAGTGGTGAATTGTATGATTCAAACGAATGAAGATCAATAAGGAATTAATCAACACAATAATTTAATTTACATTCTGGTCATAATATTATTGATTGGCTTTACAATAATTAGATACATAACTCTGGTTTAATATAATAACTTTCAGAGCTATTCCATGAATTATTGAACATAATTATGATCACGACTATACAATATTAATTATGCTTTTGTTTGAAATCGGAATTAATTGTTTACTCTCACTAGAAAGTTATTGTTATATGGATTGCACATTTTCAAACAAATAAGAATAATGAATGAGATGAAAATAGTTGACTGGATGATCTAATGTAAAGGAGATAGTTGGGGGGTGCAGTCAATATAAAAAATAAAATAATATTAGAGTAAAAATATTGACTGCACCCCCCAACTATCTCCTTTACAAATAAGAATAATGTTGTACCAATACAGCTCATGAAGAATATTGAGCTGAGTACATTGCAGAGTTTGAACTGTTATATACTAATCTAAAGTTTGGACAGTGAGGTGTTTTGGTCGATAACACTTTTAACCACCATGTTTTTCCCTAATACAACACTTTACAAAGGCTGAGTGATCCTGAAGATTTGGTTGGGGTCGATCTATAGTTAAATAGATTAAATAATTTATCTTCCTTTGACGGATTCGAACAACTAATATAGTTGCCTATATTACGACTATACAATATTAATTATACTTTCCTTTGAAATCATAGTTAATTGTTTACTCTCTTTAAACAAAGTTTTTTTTTATACAGAGTGTAAATGTATAAACAAATGATAAAAAAAAAATTTACCGAAACAGCTCATGAAAAAAAAGCTGAGTATATTAGAATTTGTACTGTTATTATGAAAATGTTTGTGCAGGGAGGTGATTCGGTACTTGTAATGTTTAACCACCTGTTTTTCCCCCAAATAAGAGTATCCACATTATAAAGGCTGTGTGAGCCCCAGAAGAGTCTACGATTCCACGGGTCGATCTATTCTGTTAAAAGGCTTAGCAATGTATATTCCTCAGACAGATTAGAACAAAGAACCAACAGCTCAGCGATCCTTCCAAATAATAGATAAGTAAATAAATATATAAAATATCCAAAGCGAACGAAGAGGTCGAAAAATGACAACAAGGAAGAGGAGAAGATACTGGAAATCCCTGGAGGGAGTGAGAGGATTTTGAGACTCTGGAAAATTCGAGATGCTCGCTAATCCAGCGATTGGTGTCAGGGACTTCACTGATTTTTTTCAGTTCGGTGTTTCATCTCTCGTCTCCTCTCTTCTGTATTTTCATTTACTTTATTCTCTAAACCCATTTAAAAGATCCTTGTTTGCTTTGTATTATTAACGTAAATAATTTTCCTAACATGTTTTATTTTTTTTTTTAAACTATGTATATAATTTTATAAAATTTACTGCAATGCTTAAATTTAAATTATTATATCAAACCTACTGAACATTTAAAAATACCTTCAAAGATTTAAAGTGCTACTATTATTTTTAAAATTTATTTGCTGAAATTTTACAACTGTATTATAGTAATAATAATAATATGTGGAAGAAATTGGTCCGGGTAGAGGTCACTATGAATTTCTCGTAGAATTAGAAAAAAACTTTATTGATTAGCCAACGTTTCAATAAAGCCAATAAAGTTTTTCTCCAATTCTACGAGAAATTCATTGTGACCTCTACCCGGACCAATTTCATCCACTTATATTATCAAGGTCAACAATTATCATTCAATATGAATTATAATAATACATCAAGTTCTGCTACTATCAATGTTCAGTTTTCATTCAAAAGTTTTTTTTAAAAAGAAATTTATAAAATTGAAATGCTCTGCCCATTAGAGATATACACTAATATGCGAAACTAAATAGTTATTATTCGATGATTCGGGTTGACTTTCAGGCCATCGGTTCTGAGGAAAAATAATCATAAAAAATACACAAAAGCACTGTCTATAAAGGAAAAGAAACATAAAAAACAATAATTATAAGTAAAATTATATAAAACCTTATTTAAACGTTCACCACACGTTTTACGTGAGCTATTTAAGTTTACATGCCCTCATTTTCTGTAAAGTTCAGGATATTTTATTAATATGTTATTATATTAAATACATATTAATTACTATGAGATCTTCCTTTTAAACAAAGGTAATCGAGTAGAATCAGGAAAGAAATACACTAACACAAAAAATTCGGCCTAACATGAGCAAGTAAACTTGTTTTTGTCCTATTAAATTAGATAGTGTAACTCCTATTAAATTAGATAGTGTAACGTGTTGATAGTTGGAATGATTATTTTTAAGTATAACATATATTTATATAAAATTTAGAGTAATAAATTAAACAGTATTCGAACTTATTCATTTTCTAGGCAGTGGTATATACATAGAAGATCAACTTTTATCCATTAACTTATTGAATAAACCAAGAGAGAATATCAAAGGTTTGTTTTTGGAATTTCCCTAAATCTATGTCACTATACTTTCACTCTTTATTGAGATTAATTGAGGTCTCTCCCAAAAAAAAAACTTACTAACATACATATTTCTAGTTTAGAAAATGAATCACGTTATTATAATAAATAAGGATCACGTTTGTGTTATTTGGAATATTTTGTTTCCCAGTCCATTATATTGACGTTGCAACTGTGGCTTCTTTTTTCTGCCCATTTCTATCCACACTGGGTTGTTTTTCTTGTTCTATTTCAAATCAATCTAATAAATTTGTCTCCTTCCTTTATCACATCTAGCCTGATTCTTGAAATGATTTCCATGAACTGTTTATGTATGTTTTTTCTTTTATCAAAATAGATTAATATCTTTTTAGTCATTCTATTATCATCTTTTCTATAAGTATGAACAAAAAATCTCAATGTTCACTTTTTTTGTTTCATAAATGTTTATCTTAGTCATCTGTGGTCTTCGGTCTTGTGTCATCCTTTTCCAGTGGTGATTTAGAATTGCAATTATTCTTTACTAGAAAAATAGTTAAAAAAGTCAAAGCTTTTTCTGTAATGCCAGGACATTTAATTTTTAAATAATACTTTAATAATAAGCTTAATAAGTATCCAATATACCTTCCATGGGTTGTAGTGATACAGCTTTTCATATGTAAATATTCAATTCAGCACTTATAGTAAGACTTGCTGGTGCAGTAAATGAATGTTAAATACCGTTCCGAGATATAATAAGCATAGCCTTGAATAGTTTATTCAAGTTTCCTTCTCAGTTCCTGAGAAATAAAGGAAGCGAGACAAGAAGATAGGAGGAACGCGCAAGAGGTTAAATAGCGAGGTCTTTAACAAGGCCATAAAACGATATGATAAAGTGACTTGCGGAGACCCCTTTAAAGTCCTTCTTCTGACTTAGCCGAGCCCCTTAGATCCCTTATCAGCCCTTATCAGGCCTTAGAAGGCTTTGGCGAGTGTAAACTTCACCAAGTCCCGTGTTAAATACATAAATTTTCTCGGGCTAATTCTGAAGGAGAAAGTTGGCCAACTTCAGGAATGCCATAGTTTCGAGTTTGTGCAAAGTGACACCTGCTCGAAGCTGGCGGGGGCAAGTTAAGGAGCTTCGGAACTAATGCGCCCCAGTTCTGATGCTGTTGACCTCTCGATTTCTCAACCATTCATTAATCAGGAAATACCTGTTGACTTAGTTATTAGGTCAGGCTGTTGCACCTTGGCAATAGTGCATTTCGGATCACTGAAGTATGCAAGATAGAAAGAACAATACTTAATTAAAATTGATTTTAAAAAATAAGAAGCTATCTGAAGAGTCATAGTGAAGTTAAATAAAAACTAAATTAAAATAGAAAAACAAACGCTCAAAATGTGACGTGATGTAACTGTCATAAATGAAAAAATAACAAACAGAAACCGAACGTAAAATGTCGACGATTCAAGCAACATCAGGACAGAGAGAAGAAATCGGGAAGGTAGACAGCGTAAAAAATGAATAAGGATGGCGTGAAGCAGTGGTTTTCAACCTAGGGAGTGAAGAAAGGAGGGGGGCGCGGTCCAGTTGAAAATTAAAAAAATCCTTACTCAACTTTAGTTATTTTTCACTTACCTTATCTTAAATTACCGTATCTTGTGACAGTAAAATTAAATGTTTTTTTTCCCAATGTAATCCTTGTTTTTTATATTCATACAATGTATTGTGCAAGGGGGTCGTGGAATGCTTTCATTTGAATAAAGAGATACACGGTGCAAAAATGGTTTGGAACCAGTGGTTTATTATTATTTTTATTCTGGCTTATGGTCTTGCAAGAGCCAGAGCCTCCTCCACCACTATTTATATTAGATGTTTTCAAAATTCGTCTTTGGACCAGGAAAGATAATTTAAAAAAATGAACATCAAGGATGAGAGAGAGAGAGAGAGAGAGAGAGAGAGAGAGAGAGAGAGAGAGAGAGATTGAGAGAGAGACCGCAGCTGTCAGAATATCAACAACAGGTTTGTGTTGGAGGGAGCAACAAAGACAGAAAGGTCCCAGAAATAAATGATGTGGACTACAATTAATCATTGGCTCCTCTGGACAGGATCGAATCCACGCCTCGCTCTCCGCGCTCTTTGCTAATTATTCAGTTAGCTTGGTTTAGTTTCAACTTTTCGCGTTTCGCTAACCAAGCGACTTGCTTTGTTTTAAGAAATAATTAAAAGCGGTATATTAGGATATGGTATATTAAAAGTATCCATTTTCTTAAAAAAAAAAAAAATAAATAAATAAAAAGTAATAATATAGGGAAAGTTCAAGAATGAGCAAAAAGAACATTTAAAATTAATTTCCAATTATTTATGAAATTATTAATAACAAATGAATCGGCAACCACAAACTATAAGCCTGTCTGTTTTAGGTTTTGGTTAAGCTGCCTATAATTAAATTAAATTAACTAAAGCTTAAATTAAATTTTCAACTTTCTTGCATCTAATTTATTTTTTAAGACACCAAAATAGAAATATTTTACTCTTAAAGAAAAAATATTACTACCACCTGAACATTACTTGGTACATGTACATGGTTCATACATATCATTTTCATTTTTCTGTTGATGTTTGTTATTCTAAAGGGACTTAGTCCCAGAATAAAGTCACTTTTCTATTCTATTCTTCTTGGTAGGGGTAACACTGATTCTAGGCCAACATTTGTGCTTTGGCAAACATCACGCTCAACCACAAGGTCCCCCCCCCCTATTAAATGTACCTTACTTTGTAGACTTGAGCTAAGCTACATGGAGTTTTGAAAATGTAATACTAAACAAAAAAATTGGTATAGCATTACATACTATATAATTATCTGTTAGCTGCCGGAGATTGATATTATTGTATTTAGGACCTGCCCGGGGCTCAATCTGTCTCTGTAAAGTCAGAACCAAAAATAATGGGTGAGCGTAATCTAGGACAAATCAACTCCCTTCCCAACCGTTATAATAGAAACTGTAGAGTCTCTACCGTAAAATGAAAACAAGACCCTCCATGGGTTGTAGTAGTCCATGCTTTTTTAATAGAAAATAAATAGTATTCTAAATTATATAATAGACATATTATACAATCTATAAATGCATTATTTTAATGGACATAACAGGATCATCTATATAGCATGTTGAATATTTACCTAATAAGCTTCCACTGTGGGAAAATCCAATTAGGGGAAAAGTGTAATGCGTGGAAGAGAATGACACTACAATGCTAACTTGTCCTCAACACAAACTGTTTGTAGAATGAGGAAATAATACCTCAGAAAGAGCTCTTAAGTTTGCCACCAGAGGGCTCTGTCTCCCTTCAGTCAGCCCTGACCGGCTATTGTCTGTTCTTATAGGGGATGTTAATATTTTATACAGTACTGTACACTGAGTTCTGTCTGCGGTTGAGGGCTTTGTTAGCATACCTACCAGCCTAGTCTATTCTAATGTTTGTTTGTATACTTCGTTGCACAATGTATATAAGTACAAACAGTAATTATACAAAAAATGCAATATTAGTAATAGCCATACAGCTCAGGATTTTTTCAAAATAATTTTAAACAAAAATCGTAAAGAGATAATCTATAATTGTTAGCATTGATCCTTCCTTGTGGTTTAGTTATAAGAGTGTTATATAAATAACAGAGACTCCTACTATTACCCACACACCCACAACACTCTTGTTATTTATTCATTACACTTTATGCTGCTACTGCTAATCGTACGATAGTGGGAGTCCTAAGTTATGCGTATCCAGGTATAATTAGGATAGGGATCTTTAATGAGTACCTGACACCGTGCAGGTTCAGGACCTCCATTTTATGTCCCTTCCGTAAGACAATATAATTTACTCACATAATATCCTAAAGTAACCGGCCGGGCTCACAATCTTGAGCATAGCAAATTGTTAATCTAACCAATAGACCACAGATGATTGCTCACAATATTCTTACGTTGCTTTCCAATATAGCTTCGCTATTAACTTGTTTTATGGTACAACTAGCTTTTGCCAGCGGCTTCGCTCGCATAGAATTTGAACTACCACATAAAGTTTCGTGATAGTGTTTTTTAACTCAATAATAATGAATAATTTAATTTTTATAACCATAAGTTACTCGTACAAAATTTCAGATGTCTAACTTCAAAACTTATGGATTCCATACAATCTTTGAACCCCTATTATATTAATGGGGAAACACTTCACACTGGGGTGGAATTAGCCAAATTTCTTTTTTAAATTATACAAAGAACCTATCTGAAAATTTCAAGATGCCAAGTTCCTGATTTGCCTTTAATTATGCTCTATAATGGATTCTCCAAAGTACCTATAAAACTGTCGGGGGGAGGGGGCACATGCCCTTTGAGATCCCCTAAATCCGGGCTTGCTATTGCCCATGTGTTATTATGATGTATAACCTATATTACTGTAAATTTTCATCCAAATCCGTTCAGTAGTTCTTGCGTGAAAGAGAGACAAACATACAAAGTTTCACATTTATAATATTAGTAAGATTACAATTACTGTAGTAAAGTTCTAATATAGAACATTTATAATTACTACATTATAATAAATTATCTTATTTCCTGAGAGCTTTTTGACAAGTCACCCGTTTTAAAATGATAATATTTATTAGTGAATAACATAAAAATATATTACAAAATACTATATTAATAGATTTAAGCATTAGAGTCAAAACACATGTACAACTGCAACCTCTCCATAAAATTTAATTATGATGATTCGTATTCAATTATCGTATCTTCACTCCCTCCTTAATACTCTGCCCATTTTAATTACTACTCAGGCATTTCTAGTTTCTCCTACACTACAAAATCGAAAACTTTTCCTAACGCAAATCCTGATCTATTGTGGTTAGTAGGTAAATATAACTTCATACAGACCTCTATCCTCGCCATATTCATTTTAAATTAAAAAGCTACAATATATGAATACATTTAGCCAATGGTAAAATAAGTAAATAAGAAAATGAAACCATTTTGTTGAGGTTCGTTAGAGCGTTTTCTTATTACTCATCATAACGCCCACCTCACCGCTAATCCAATATCAAGAAGCATTTATAATTACCACTTTTTCTCTGCCCCATAATAGTCCATTCCTTTATAATCATCACTTAAGCCCTTTTTGTTTTTTTCTACCTCTACAGTTTGCTAATATAAGCCCTACCAGTGATCCAGTGAGGTTATCTGGAATAATGCACCGTATTATGTACATATATCCTCAATATATTTAGATATTAAGGTACGTCACAGTATATGTATATGTGTAATCTATGGTAAAAATAATTATTTGGAGAGCATATAAATATTATGGAAAACGAAATGGATTTCCAGGTGGAAGTGAAAAAGAAATTCTTATATAATTAGGAGCAACAATTTGTTAGAAACTAATATTTCAACCCACATTGCAATTCTTACAGCATATTGCAGTTACAAGTATGACAGACCACGAGTATTTTATATATAATCATCATTATCATAAGCCATCCTCGTCTACCATCTAAGCAGTGTGAATAATTTTATATTTATAAAGTATGTATCAATTTACCAATTATGATTATCAGTAAGAAGTATGATTATCAAGAATATTGGTACTGAATTCCATGCAAAAAACTCTAGGAAGAAGCGATAGATCGTTTATTATGTAAGATTTAATATGACTAATAACTTGGATCACACAAATGAATTTAAGACTCGTATAGAGAAGGCAGGGAGTGCAAGCAATCAACTCAAAAAGGTGCTTTTAAGCCTGAAGAGTAGTTAGAGGTTAAGTGTTCTCATAAGAATCAGAACCATGGAGACATCGGGATGCTTCAAGTAAACGTTAACATACGTTCGAGATGAGGTATTATCGTCGTATGTTCAGAGTTTCATGGGTCCACCATTTCATAAATGAAATTATGAAACAACGAATTTAGAAGACCCTCGAGATATTAGAAGTAAAATAGAAATTCGCAAAAGTGCCGTGCGCTCCATTTAATCATGCAGAGCGACACTGAAGGAAAGATAGGTCCAGATCGCAGGCATCACCCCTAGATAAAAATCTTTAGGTAATGGATATATTTGTTTTATGCAGCTAAAGGATAGACACTTTTAAAAGAAGATTGGACTTATAGATTATTATTACATTGGACTCTCATACTTGCGAAATTCAATGAGGGTCGAGACGTTTCTAAGTTCCCCTATGATCTAATAATTAGCGTAAAAACCTAAAATACCCAAGAGCGCTGGTTCGTAGCCCGGCAGGTAGTCTTATCATTTCTCAAAGGGCGTAAGAAAGCCTTAATTATGGCGTTCATCGTAACGGAAGTAAAATGGATTACTAGTGAATGTGCCTAGAACAGGCTATATACCAAGCACAGGCATAGTACCTAGTGCAGGCTATTTGTTAAAGCTGCCTGTTCTAATTATGCATGTAGCTTAGCCATAGCAGCATTGTGAAGTAAATTAAATGAATAAACAAACAAACGTTATTTTCATCCAACAAGAGACTTTTTTCCTCCACTTGATAAAAATAAAATTGATAAAAAGAAATATAAGCCTTGCCGTTAAGGATTTGTTAGAGGTTGCCCTATTCCCCTGATAACGAGGTCAGCCCCAAGCGCTAACTCCTTAAGCGCGGATCCCAACCACGACCCTTCCTTCCCATAGGCTCCTTAAAATATTAAACCCCCTCCGATAAGAAGAGCTAACAGGCTATAATTAAAAGTAATTAGCGGGAGGATGGAGGACGCTGGGGAAATTGCCGTCGCCGGCGTAATCCAGCGTCGCTCGGGTTTTACGCTCCGTTAGTCAGGCCACGCTCCACTGAACCTAAATCAAAACCGATTCCTCAATAATTACCTTATTGCCTTAGAGCCGCGGGGGCAAGTCACTCGTTTTAAAATGCCCCTTAGAGGGCAATACTAGTGAATACTTAAAATTAAAAAAAAATTCAATAGACAAGACAAATGGGGACCACCATCAGGAGTGAATGCTCAAAACATTGAAATAACTGTGTTCCTTCTTGAATTTCTTAATCAGTTACAGCCTGAAATATTTCAATTTCATAATTTGCAAATTGAAATTATTAATTATGGTCTGGATTGTCACATTTACTGGCATGCTGTGCCAGCAATAAACATATGCAACACAGCTACAATTATATACATTTTCCAGCAGTTTATTAATCAAAACACATAATGGGCCGCATGAGAACTAATATAATTAGTATGTAGCTATATTATTTATTCCTTGTATTTGTATTTACATATATTTTATTTTCATTTTATTATTTTATTGAACACATATTTTACTATCACCGTTATGGTCAACAGTGCATGGATCATTTTTACTTTTAATGACTTAAAACAATAAAAGTAAAATTAATGAATAAAAACAAGGCAGCTAACTATTGCAAATAAAATATTTTAGGGGAAACGAAAAATCCAACCGGTTATTGATATTTGTAGTCATTATCAGTATCAATTGTTCAACCATTAAACTTCTTTTTATATAAATATAATTATTCTTATAGGAATGAAATTTTAACCGAAGAAATTTTAAATTAAAAAAAAATAATGAAGTCATGAGGACTGCCGACAGAAGTGGAAACTCAAAACTTTGGAATACCTGTGTTCGTTCTTGAAATTTCTAATATTTTATAGTCTGAATTATTTAAATTGCATATTTTAGGGGATCGATAATTGATTTGTAAATTGAAATTATTAACAATAGTATGGTTTTCTCATCAATAGGCACTCCGAGCAATATTTATATAAATTTTCAAGTAGTTTATTTATAATCAAAACAAAGATGGGCTTCAAAAGTTCAATACAAAATATTAATATAACTAAATTGAAGTAATAGTTAGCATACAATTATATTTGAAACTGAGAAATCTTGTAGGGCCGTAGATCAAGAATAATTGTAATAATGAAAATTATATTATTTATATCTTGTATTTATTTATTTTAAATAAAAATAATAATAATAGTAATACGAAACTGAGGCTATAAAAATTCGTAGGGGAATTCACCAGGGAGATTCACTAAGTCCTCTATGATTTTGCTTAGCCCTAGCGCCTTTAAGTTATATCCTCCACAGTAGAAACATTGGTTACCTGTTGAAAGTAGACGATTAAGAGTCGACCATTAGCCATAGTCTCTAAGCGGTTGACCTCAAGTTATATGCCAAAAATAAAAATCATCTACAATACATGATAGAACTTGTCTCAAGATTCAGCAACTCCATCTGTATGTCTTTCTGTATCGAAAAGTGCGCTACCGTCAGAGTTACAAAACGAAACATATGGGGCAGAACCTCTTTACAACTTATTTCAGGAGCTATCTTGAGGCACCAATCGATGGGAGAATTTTACAAATACCTGGTCATCAAGCAAGCTATAAAAATATCCATAAAAGATGTATTTAGCGAAATATCTGCCAAGTAAAAAAAAGACTGCAGCTAATTCTTAAAGCCAGATGAATGGCAGAAATAAAATCAATGCTATAAATACATGGGCAATACCAGTCGTAGCATTTAGTTTTGGCATAATAAATTGGTCGAAAACCAAACTACAACAGATGGATCGCATGGTGCGCACAATGATGGCATATGGTAAAATTCATCACCCAAAGGCGTCTGTGGCTAGACTCTATTTACTGAGAAAAGAAGGTGGCCGTGGGTTAATTCATGCAGAAAGCATGTAAAATCCATGAAGGAGTACTTTATAACAATCGTCAATAATCGATGAGACAATTAGATGAAAATTACACTGCCCTAAATCTGAAAGACCCTATCCTCCATGATATTACTGATGAGTATCGCTAAGAGACGATTTGGATGGAGAAGGAAGTGCATGGTAGATTTTGCTACCAACTGCATCAGCCTGAGATTGACAGTGAAATCTCAGTTGAATGGTTAAAGATGGGGCAACTGTTCGGAGATACTGAAGGGTTCACCGTAGCCGTACAGGACCAGGTAATAGCTACTAGAGCCTACAGAAAGAACATTCTTAAGGAGAACCTGATAACAGATAAATGTCGCCTCTGCACGAAAACTCATGAGTCTATGGCATCATCCATGTGGCAAAAGGATGCGAAGCACTGGCTGGGACGAACTGCATGATCAGGCATAACAATGTGGCCAGAATATATCACCAAAGTATATGCAGGCTATTTGGACTGTTGGGCGGAGATGAGGTGCCTTATTATTGATATCAGCCGGAAAACCTTTAGGAAATAATGAAATAAAAATTTACTGGGGTGAGCAAATAATCACTGACCATAGGGTAATACATAACCGTCCGGATATTTGAAACATAAAGCGAATAAAATAGGTAGAATCATAGAAATAGCAGTCCCATGTGGTTCAAACGTAATGAACACTAGAGCCGAAAAAAGTAGGAAATACTAAGAACTTTATCATTTGGAGAAAGTGCTCATTACTCCAATAGTCATTTCCTCGAATGGCCTGATATTGAAAAGCACAAGGGAGAATACAGAAGACCTTGGCCTCCATTTAGAAAACTTAAAATTGGCACAAAAGGCAGTTCTGTTGGACATCTGCAGAATTGTTAGAACATTCTTAAATAAGTAAAATATTTACACTTCCCTTGAATTTCGAATTCCGGGATGTGAATTTGACACCACAGAAATCTGTGAGAAAAATAAATAATAATAATACTTTGTATTTTCAAAGTTCTTAATGAACAATATATTCATTTTTAGCATTAATATTACTTCTATCTTCAGCAATGCTTAGATCATTTGTAGCTTACAATTTTTTCATTGTATCTGTGTATGTATGTTATATTAATATATGAAATTTGTGTATGTATCAATTAAAAACTGAAATCGATCGTCATTTTATATTTCATAGCACTGAATTTTCAATCAGGAATGGGCAAAACTAATGCTTCATTTCGAAATTCAATTAGTGGAAAATTCTCTCTCAACATTTGTTTATTATTTCAGAATCTCTACGATTGTCCACAGATTATCCATTCTATTCTTTATAAAAACAAATATTTTTTTATTTAAATCTTAGGTTTAACTTACACTAAATAATAGCGTCATAATGTTTTATTATAATCGCACAAGTGATTTTCCACTTTTAAGGCATAAATATGGGAACAATAAAATCTCATAGCTTCATCAGAAAGTAGTTTAAGAATTAATGGCCGAAGGTGAAGAAGAGAGGAAGAAACTTATGTACAACTATGTTTCCTAATTTTATCACTTCAATGAGCAATGTTACAATGATCTGGATATATAACATAATCGGAACAGACTTAATGTCTGTAATAGACATAAAGACATCTCGGATTTTAATGTAAAGAAGAAGAGGAAGAAAGGAGTTCTAATAAAACCTAGTCGAAATAGTTTATTGGAGAATGGAACAAACCGAAGACCTTCTCACCGACCTTTCGATTAAACTTCGCGTCACTGTCCACAGCCATTTCCCTTTAAATCCAACTTCCTCAATTATTATCTATCTCAGAATTTTTTCCCTTAAATCGTTATTTTTCCTTAACAGTTTGTATTCCTCTGGTGTATTTTCTTTGTTTTTACATATATTTTACATAAAGTTACAACTGATTTCCCCTTAGTTCGAAATATATTTTTACCACACCCTTCGGGATCACCGGTCTTTCATTAAATTTAGTTTATCAATCACAGTGTAATTAAAGTAAAGAATGATTATGATGACAAATCTAAAAATAAAAAAAAAGGAATCGTAAGAGGAAAAAAATACGCTGTTAAGGAAGGGAGATTCTTACATAGTTTTTCGTGGCAACTGTATTGTTAAAATCCCGTGTTATTTTAATATACGACTCATAGTCTAGAGGTTAATTTTTTGTTTTTAAAGTTTCGTATATTTTAATGCAATTTAGGAAATCATAATCTACTGTTTTTTATGTTTTTCTATAGCACTAAACGTTATTAAATAAAGTATATTGCATTGTTCTATTGCTATTTAAATTAAGAAAACAGAAAAAAAGTAATGCATTTTAAAATAATATCGTGTTTCTCGGGACATTTTGTTTAATTTGAAATAAACTCTATTCGTATATGAATATACCTTTAAACGAATAGTACGCAAAACTAAATTAAAACCCTATACCTCTACAAATCACGAAGAGTAAGGGGTCAGAACTTGTTAGGGACCGTGCTGTATTAAGCCAACGGTTGATTATATACAAGGAGGCATTTCCCTCAAAGCTGTTAACAGTGTGAATCAAGATCGAAACCTAGAGCTCACTAACCAAGTACTCTACTTAATTTGCTACCTTGCTTCAGAATATACAACTAAAGAAAAGGATAAAATATTTAGATAAAAATATACTTATTGATAGTCTAACTGAATTTTATAAGATGCCCATACCCCAAAAGGAGAGTAGCGCACATTTCAAAGTATAATCTGTGGGTGGGGTTCAATTGAAGGGTGTTAGAAGAAGCGAAGCAGCTGCTATTGGACACAGAGATGGAAAGAACACCTCCTCCACGGCAATCCATCAACGTCCAAGTTTCTTCCGATCCTTGGCAATTCAGTAGCGCCTCTGGCCTCCGCTTCAAAGCTGTACATGTAGTTCCTTCCCTATCGATCAACATCGACCGCAATCGAATCTAATATTCCTGTATCGATATGTTATATCACTTGTAACAGATTCTAACACAAGAAATCATATTATTGATATTCCAACGATTCAAAGCGATACCAAAAATATTTGCTTTGATTACTTATGTTCACTCTTCGGAAAGGTCAGAGATAGACAGAGAATGAGTGTATTTGTGAGAGAGAGAATTCAGTATCTTTCGTCCTTAAATCTGAGAAGAGCTGATTTAAAAAGTAATTGATGCAAAAGTAAAAAAAAATCCAGAAATCTTTAAGGGAGCATTGTGAACTAATTTTAAAAATTTTTGATACACCATTTTTCTCACTTGTTGTTCTGTGATATTGAGAGATAGAAGGAGAGGGAGAAATTAACAAGAAATTATGCCAAAGTACACTGTGTCACTGCATGACAAGCGGACCTATCAATCATAAATAAATTGTGTTCAGTATGTGGTAGAGACTTTATTATTTCTTGGGCAACGATTGAGCTGGGGGGGTGATTTGTCCTAGATCAAGCTCAACTGCTAGATCTTTCCCACTACTTACGGTACCCGCTTTATAGAGACCGGATAACAGGAAGGTGCCGAGGATCCGTCCCATCCCCGGCTGCTAACATATTAAAGAACATATTCCAGCTGGTGGAATTCAACCCAGGACGTTCGGCACGGCAGCTGAGCACTCTACCAAACACCCATAATATTTATATACTTTTGTTTCTCTTTCTTTTTGGCCAGTCATTTGTCATTGTTTTCGTTTCTCATAAAAATTGCACTTTCTCTCGTATCTACTTTTCTAGTGATAAACAAAAATCGTATTATATAAAATTTATATCATTATTAAAAAAAATCAACACTTATAGAAAAACTCAGTAAATTCCTAAGCCCTACATACTTTCCCATCCTTCAATCCTATCTCACAAATAGAACTTTCCAAGTAAACCATAAAAATGTCTATTCATCCCTCTTTTCCCAATCTGCTGGTGTTCCTCCAATCCTTTATACAATTTATACAGCTGACATCCCAACTCATCCTAATAATATCCTTACCACGTATGCTGATGATACATGTGTTTTATCAGTCAACACCTATCCAATTATTGCATCCCATAGCATCCAATCCCATATCACTGATCTTGAAGAATGGTGTCAAAACTGGAGAATTAAAATAAATTCTCAAAAATCGCATCAAATCACTTTTACCTTACGTCGTAAACCAATGACTTCCTGCCCTTCAGTATCCTTTAATAATATCCCACCGATGCCTGTAGAATAAATCCGAAACTTAGGGTTGCACATACGATTAACCTGGAATCCTCATACGAGACTGAAAAGAGAAGAAACCGCTCGACGTTTCAGGCTACTTCAACTCTTACTAGATAAACGCTCTATGCTCCCAAATAACTACAAAAGACTCATCTACATGACCATCATACGACCTATTTGGACTTACGGAGTAGAGCTTTGGGACTCCACTAAGCCGTCGAATTCTTCTCGTATCCAATCCTTACAATCCAAAATCCTTCGTAAAATCCTCAATGCTCCTTGTTTTGTTAAGAATAAAGTGATCCATAACGACCTTACTGGCCTTTTGTTGCTGATTTGGCCCGAACCGTTTATTTATCCTTTCATAACAAACTTCATTACCACTCAAACCCTCTAGTTTCAAACCTAGCTTCCTCTTCAATTCCCGATAATCCTCCTAGGCGTCTGAAAAGAAAATGGCCACGTGACCTTCTTAGTTGAACTTTGATGTGAGCACTACCAGTAGGTAGTTTCTCTACTTGTCATTCTCATGTCATTATGTATCACGTATCCTATTTACTTGTTGTATTATTGTAAAACAGTTAATATCAATAAATAAATTTAAAAAAAAACAATTATAGCAATCACAAATATTGTCTGAAACAGGTAGTAGGTGTGTGTTTATGTGTATGCGTGGATGATAAAATATCATAATATTGTTAATCTCCGATGGAATATATCGATGTTAAAGTTTTCTCCTAACACTTTATTATTGTATGAGACGCGGCAAGTGAAATGCGGACAAGGAAGAGCCCGGCGCCGGACAGGACGGACCAGAGAAAGCAGAAGCAGCTCGAGATCTGCATTGCAAATTCCCTCCGGCGCACACATATGTTCCCCGCACGCTACACTTGCAAATTAATCTGTATCAACTTCAAACCATTCTTCTTTTTCTCTCCTTCTATACTTGTAAAAATACTCTGTAAATATTCCATAGCAGACCCACTGTTTTCATCAGCAATCTGAATGGAACAACAAATCCATTATCCTGCTAAAATAATGAGTACTAGGAAATGAACGTATTCATTCAATTAGGAGAAAATCCAAATGAAAACCCTTTATTCCCTAAAACAACCTAAAACAAAACCAAATGCCACACCGATTTAGAAAATCAAAATCTCAACAGAGATGGAACGAAAAACCTCTGGTCTCTGAAATAACAGATAACAGTTATGTAAACAAACAATAAAGCATATCCCCACCTCAGAGTAAAAAATCACACCTAACAAAAACAGCATCCTACTACCACCACCACCAATGTCCAAATACAACTGCTGAATTATGAAGAAGGTAACTTAACAGCAGGTGAGAAATTATAACTAAAAAAGTTAAATACATTATACACATAATAAATATACAAGTACAAAAGATAATAAAAGTATGACAAATGATAAAAACAAAAGACATAAAAAAAAGAAAGTATAAGTACAAGACCATTACTAAGAACACAGTAGATGACAGCTATTCCACAAAATATCGGCAGGCATTTTCGTATTCCACATCCGCCCAAACAAATATTTTTAGCGAAGACGCTTTTCTTTGGAGTCAAATAACATAACACTTTGGTATGTTATTTTTAACTTTAGACATATATTTTTTATACATATAATGGGGTGTATCAAAAAAAGTGACCGTTTTATCAAATTCCTGAGTTCAAAAGTCTGTAAATATTTTAATCCTATTTATTATTTACCAACATTTAATAATCACTTTAGAGCATTCTCTAAGCTTGTTTACTAACACTTGATTCTTTAAAAAAGCTTCAGTTTAGTTGTTTATTTCAAAGAAGAAACATGAAGTGTCCTACGAAATTCTCCTAATTATAAGACACTACTGGAAAAAAAAATTTACAGCCGCTGAAGCAGCTCGTGAAATTATTAAATATGAAGGGGAAGGTGTCCTTGAGCAGCGCACTCGGCAGCGTTGGTTTGAAAAATTTAGCAGTGGATATACGATTTGCTTCGGGTGACCATTAATGGATATTGATGAGATTCTAAAGGAAGCTGTTGAGTCAAATCCGTCCACAAGTACTTACGAACTTGCTAGGGAGTGTGGTGTGTCGAAAGATACTGTTAGTCGCCATCTAATTATATCAAAGAAATAGTAATACAAATATTAAGTATAAAAAACGTTCATTTTTATTATACACCCTATTACATTAATCTGTCGGTCGCATATAATCTGTTCACCAACCACAAATAGATGTTTACAAAACAATCATTTATCAAATGTTCGAATGAAATAATACTCAACGAATGATATGAACAGGAAACTCATGGTAAGAGACGTCATCTTTTGACAACATTATTTTATCCTTAGACAAATGCAAACATTCTACTGAACTTTTCTCATCACATTCACAGTTTGCCAAGAAAACTATTAACAGTTTTAAGAAAGAGATATATTTTTTTTTATTAATGTTAAATGAAAATTTTAACATTGATTTAAAATTAATAATTAAGATAATATTTCGTGATGTGCAAATCTATTTTTTTAAACGATTTCGCATAAAGTAAAAAAGGTTAGAATAATATGTAGATTCCCTTTGATACTCTTTGGAATTCACATTCTCCTAATATCTGGCATGCCTTTAATACTATCCCCTTCAATTTCCATCAGAAGCTGATTACAGACACACGATACACACGAGTATGTTGTATGATAATTTTATTAAATTTGTTTTTGTTTTCTAAGATTATTTTATTTTTGTTCCTCTAGTGTTCGCTTAAGGCACTCACAACTTAAATTCTAGAAACAGCAAGAAATCTATTTATTTCATTATAAGATTTATTTTACTTTATTCATTGTTTATATAATCATTACTTATTACTTATTATAATTACTTAAGGTTTTTGATTTTTTGGCGGGTTATAGTAATTACTTAAGGTTTTTGATTTTTTGGCGGGTTATAGTAATTACTTAAGGTTTTTGATAATTTGTTTAACCATTTGAATATAAACCATTTACAATCTTTTTTCTCTTAATAGCCAGTAATAAACTACTTTGTGAAAATTTGTCCCTAAATAATTACCTAATCAACAGTGAAGTTTTGTAGAATTATCTACTTGGATAAACCATTAAATCTAAAGAACTATTAAGAAATTTAACCAGATAACTAAGATGGTTGAAGCAGTAAGAGCTGTTTACTGGCACTAATCCTATATAGGATATCAGTCTTCATGTAAGTCAACATCCAGGTTGTTATTATTTACAACTATCACATTATTTTTTTTCTTTTAAAAATCATTTGCTTTCTTGTTTATTATTCTTACAGATGGTAAACTGCAAAATATGCAACGAATCAGCTGACCGGGACGAGAAGGCGAGACTGGCCTGCGTTATTTGCCACCAATTTTTTCATTTAAAATGTACGGAAGTTTAAATCATAAAAAATGGAAATTTCCCGAATACTACTCACTAGGTTCAGATTCATTGTCAGTTTCTGATCCTAATCTTTTGATTAACATGAAACATACAGACACTTTCCGAAGAATATTAAGGGATTAAAGTCGAGCTGCAACAATTTGACGAGCTTAATGATATTAAAGCTACTCTACAAAAACAGTCTGAAATTTCCTTCGAACATAATGACAAATTGCTTAAAGTAGAAATCCTCTACCGACTTCATTAAGATAGTCGGTAACCACATTTGAAACATATGGCCGTGCGTTGTCATGCATTAACACGAAATCATCGCCCATGAAAGGAGTGAATTACCCTACATACTCTTCCAGAATTTCGGATATGTACCTATGTGCAGTTAGATTCCCTCTCTGGAACACATGGAGATCAGTCTTCGCCACTAAAGTGATCCCTCCTCAAACCATTACAGACCCACCACCGTAAGGCGCCCTTTCGGAGATATTGCATGGTGCAAATCGCTGCCCTGGTCTCCACACTCTATCCCGATGATCTGAAGCAAATAGTGAAAATTTCGATTCGTCTGAAAACAGTACATGAGCCCAGTCGCTTACTTTCCACGCTGAGAGTTCCCGAGCAAACATAAGACGAGATGCCCGGTGTGCTAGGGTGAGCTGAACTCTCGTACCTGGGGCCCTTGATTGAAGGTGAACTTCATAAAGCCGCCTCCAAACCGTATCCACGCTGATATTCACATATCATCGGGCAATTCGAAGCCTTTGATTGATCTCCACGGCTGTCTGAAAATGATTTCTTAACATCTGCATCATAATGACCCTATCAAGCCGCACTGGGCCGACCTGAACCTGGCCTCCTGGTTAAGTTAGCAGGCTCCCTGTACCTATGGTCTGCCCTGCGAACGTTGGTTTCTGGTAGCCCTAAGGACCTAGCCACATAACGCTGGTTACTCCCATCCTCTACCAACGCGACGATCCTCGCAACCGTTTTGATGGGTAAAACCATTCTGAACAGCGAACAGGATAAGATGAAGAAAAAAAAAATGGCTTTAAAAAAAATTGTGTGTAAATGAACGTGGATGTAAAAATGAAACGTAACTACAGAATTACTGCAGATGATCTAATGTGGAAATCATTATTATCCCTAGAATAACAATAATTACACTAATCAAATCAAGAATTAAAAATATTCTAAAATACTTAGATATTTTTTTATTTTGTGATTTAATAAGAACTACGTTGCAATATCTTTTCTTCTTTGTGATCATTTTACTCTTCCCCAAGTACGTCTTCATAAGGACATTGAGTCGCTTCTACCGTTCGACTCTTAGGGATCTTCTGCTTCTGTAAGTCCTTTTGTCCTGAAAACTCTCCAAACCTTCTATCCTTTAGTTAGGTGTTAAACTCTTGGATGTTGAAACCTTCTGATGCTGAACCCTCTAGATTCTTACCAACTTCCTTGACCTTTCTATCTTCTTGTTCTGCAAGTAGTCAAATATCTGATTTTGTCCATTCGCTACAAGTCATGGTAAAACGATAATCTTTTTTCTACAAGGTCTCCGAGATTCTCTTTATTTAGATGTTTTAGAATATGCTCTTTCTAATACATACCTATCATTTTTTAAATTTTGATGAGGTATTACCTATTATGATTAATTCATAGTACATCATGTAATAATCACACACTACATGTCCTTTTGCATAAACTATCGATTGCTATGCAAATAATCGATAGTAACAATCATCCCTTTTATAAGGCTAAGTCATCCCTATTTAATGTTACAGTTATACACTTAATCGTCGGGGCTATACTGAAAGGATTGCCCTTACCCCCGCACTATCAATAGAGGCCGTGGAAAGGAAATACCTTAATGACGAGGCTCAACGGCCTTCCTTACAATTCCTCTCCTGATGAGCATTGCTCCAGTAATTTGCACCAACTCGGAGCTCAGCAGTTCCTTTTAAGTAGCGCCAGGATTTTCCTCGAATTTAAAGGACCACATCGTATCTCTCTCACTCTTTCTCTCTCAACTCCCTTTATTCCCTGTTATAAAGAAAATGCTATTAAAAAAATTTCTATATAGTTCAAAACAGAAGGAACATATAAAGAGTTAAACAAAGTTATTGTTATACATAACATGAACAAAACTTCAAAACAAGATAAGAAAAATTCCAAACAAGAATCCCTTATGTCTGTTTCTTTTTATTCTTCTAAAATTGTATATTCAGGAGTGACGTAGTTCAGTGTGTAGAACGCTGAGCTGCTGCAGAAGGACCCGAGTTCAAATCCGGCTGTGGCACAGATAAAATATGTAATCTGATTAAAGCTATGTTTGAACGATGTTGGATCTGAAGACGTTCCTGGGGCTCACCCAGCCTCTATAAAGTAACGGCCCAACCACTCCTAAATTGGGGTTTTAACCCTAGCGTTTTACCTTGTTCTCGGACATATCACATTCCTACCCAATCGTTTGATTTTATGCAGTACAGCCTCTACCCTGTATTGAATCCAAGACCCTTCATGGCTTAGTATGGTTTTTAAACAAAAAAAAAACTGTAACTTTTTAAAATAAAGTTACAATATTTTGAAAAACTATTGACAAGAAATTTCAAAAGTCTTATTAATTTATGTATATTTATTCATTATAAGGGAAATTAAATAATGTAGTGTTTAAACCCAAACAAGATTACATCAATATCATATCTACAGCCCCGATGATTAAGTGGTTAAGTCGAATTTTCTTCAAAAAGTGTTTCGTGTACTTAATAAAAAATATGTTATTTTCGTAGGTGCATAGCATAAGTCCTTTACTTGAAAACGAGTTACTGCTTATATTACAACTCTATTTAAAGCATAAGGCTAATAGAAAGGCTAAATTCCGACACCCTTAATGTTGTTAACCATCTCTAGACAAAACACTTATTCACACTCCAGATATTATCCTTATTCTCATCGAACCAGGCGTCTGCAAGAATTTAGATCGGCTTAACCCTCATAACCGTTCAGTACTGCGGGATCACTATAGCTCAGTGTATATTTTTTTTCATATATTTTAATTTTTCCTAATAAACATTCGTCTAATTTCTTAATATCTCCGTAATGGTAAGAAGTTAATTTAAATTTAAAATAAGTATAAATATAGTAAACATTATTATTAATAATAGTTATATGGATTAATAACCATAAAAGCTGAACTTTTAATAATTATTAATTGAAAACAATAAATAAATATTCTGCATTATCTATAATTTCAATAACTGTTGTATGGTTTACCTTATAATTATGTTAGTTCACTAAGCTGTGAATCCATTATTATTAATGAAGTATTCTAGTAACTAATAATTGTAGATACTTATGTACATAATATGAACATAAGTATATACATTAACTGTAGTACGTAGTTAAAATAGATTTATTTATATATTTTTAATTTATTTTTTACGCAGTAACTGTAAGGGTCCCTTTAATATTGGATTGATGTGTAGTCAGTGCTTTAAGACCGTATGTAAAATATTTTTTTCACAATGACGTGCAAGTTGGATCGTTAACGTCTTTGATCACTTAGATTAGGAATTATAGTTTATTATCAACATTAATTAATATAAGAAATAAAATTCTATTAAAACATAATATAACATTTTGTTGTGTATGTTGTATGTATGCTGCGTTATGATCTACCTGTAAGCTATTAAGCCTTATAGCATCAAATATTTATTCCTATTAGTATCTTATAAATTATATATTGGACTGAAGGAAGACGTAAATTGAAGAATAACTAACACGGGGAGTGGGACCAAGGAATACATGTTCGCTTACAATGTAAATAAATACAGCTCCGAGCAGGGATACATTGTTACAACATGTTTATATTCTATATGCAAATACGCACTTTGTTTATTCTCACCGTGGCAAAGAGGAATGCCTATGTATTGGGGATGCAAGAAAACAAGGAATGGGACTACGCACTGCAGTCTACATTTCATATTATTCCAGGGAATACATGAAAATTTATTTATGTATTTTAAAATTTCTAAGCATAGTATTACAGATTTAAAAATTTACAAATTATTTTGTCGTATCTTCCCCCTCCTTATTTATCTATACACCTATGAATATATTTAATATACCTTTATACAAATTAAATAAATTTTCCCCTATTTCTTTTTTCAGACATTATTTATTACACAATTTATCACATAGTTAAATCCCAACGTTTTAATTCAAATCCCTTATTCCATCTCATCCAACAAGTTTCTGATCTCGGATCTGATGTAGTTCGGAGGGGACAAACACATTAAGCTCTCAACGTTTTAGGTAAATTATACTTTTTTCTGACCACTTTTCGGATAAGGAAAAAAAAGTTTATTTCAATTGCTGAATATTATCCCTTGACACCACTATTGATATTCTTAGTTTGGAAAATTATAAACAAAAGTATTTTTAAAATCTTTATCAGCATAATTCAACTCATTTATGTTTAAAATATTTAGGCTTTACCTAAAAATAAACATAATAAATACGGATCAAGACGGTAGTATTTAAGAATAAAGAAATTATTAACCCAGTCATTAAAAATTGACAAATTAACACTGTTTAAAGAAATTTCCAATATATTATTGTTATTTACTTCTCATTCGCATGCTAAAAATATAAGAGTACTGGTAGTAAAACATGAAAATTTTTCGTTTAACTAACTATCGTTTAACATTCAGGTAAAAAGTGATAATAAATCGGAAACTTGTATTTGTTTATTCCAACTTTTAAAAGTACACCCCTTTTTTATATACCAAGTTTTTTAAATAAAAAAAATTAAATTCATATTAAAAATGATTCTACACGTTTTTATTTTACTTGTAAGCATTTGTTAAAAATAAAGATAATACTGGTATAAACAATGGTTTTTAAGAGATAAAGTAATTATTAACACATTTCTTTTCTAGTTAGCAATTACAAGAATCGACCCAGCCTGCCAAAAATACACTCACCACTAGAACTGTATGGAGCGAGTAGCTAATGGGCCTCGAACCAACTAATGATGATGAGAAAATATAGCTATTAGACTAAAAGAGAGATGAAAGAAGAGAAAAAAAAATAAAATACACCATTAAGGGGAGATAAGGGCTGTTATAAAAGGCGGAAGGAGCTCTAGAAGAGTCAATAATGATGATAGAAAAAGAAAACGAGAAAAAAAATAAAATAAAGAACAGAAAGAGCAACAGTGGGCCGTAGCTGCAGCGGATTGGCCCGCTTTAATACACTCCTCTTGCACTAAAGGCCAATAGGTCAGGCGGTAATCTTATATTTACTGATATTGACTCTTTTAACCGGGCCTCGAACTCTCACAATATTGCGATATAGATTAAACTGGATACCATTGGAAGTACTTCACTCTTTCCTGAGACAATAAGCAATACAAGTTTCGAGCTGAAGTCGTAACAGAAAAAAAATGTTGAAAGTATTATAAGGTAAAATGAGAAAATAAAACAAAGAATTAATAAATATCCGAGAACAGATAGATAAATAGATAATTATGCTTTTCCCCTTAATTGTTTTCTGTTTTTTATATCTAATGACAGATCCAAAGCACATTTTAAACGTATTTTCATCTTCGACTACATTAACATCAATTAAAAGGACTTACGATTCGCCACTTGGAGTATAAGATCGCTCACAGGAAAGGAAAAAGAACGAATGGAGGCTCTAACAGAGGACGCAGCTGTCTTTGAAAATGATGAGTTCAATGAAGATCTCCGGAGGGCAGAATGGTACGGATCTGTGGAGACCGAAGTGCTAGAATCGGAAATGTCAAAGTTAATGTAATGGGTTCCTGGGCGGTGATAATGCACTTAAAAGAAATGGGCAATGGCTCATAGAATTCTGTTTAGAAAACAATATGGTCATAGGCAACTCTTGGTTTAACCATAAAATGACCCACAAGGTAACATTTGAGAAATTTACAGTATTACATTATGTTTTATACTTTTCCAATTGTATTCTTGTAATCATCATTTCGTAAGTTATATTTTAAAATTAAAAAAAACATTAGATAAGGTCATTTACTTCTTTTCAATCTTAGAAAATCGTATCATCATAGCAGGCGATTAAATATACATATTTTGTCATTTGTCATAAATTACTATACATGTCCATGATGAACTTCAGGTATTTTTTCGCAAAACTCGTGGTTGGTTTGCTTCAGTCGTTTTAAATAAGTGCTAAAATTTGTGTTATAAATAAAAAATAAGTGTTAATTGTGTATTAGGAGTATCGCCCTATTATATTGATGAGTGACGAAACTAGAAACCTAATACAGTTCTTCTGTTTATGCAATTAGTGCTAGAAGCATTTGTTGCTAATTAAAAATCAACAATTCCCCGTGGGAGCACGCGATTGGACTCTTTATAAAAAAGTCGGCTATTATGTTAAATAAACACATTAACTCCATTTAGAAAATGCGCTGTAGCAGTTCCTCTAAGTGGTTTCGTAGACTGTGGCGCTCCACGCGAGAGAAGCATTAACGAATCTATCACGCTGGGAGTGACTTTAATGTTTAGAGCTGGGGATAGTCCACGCTCTTAATGACCTGGCTAGTGTTCTTTAGACCTGGCGTTAGTGTGTCTTGATTCCGGTTTCCAAGGAAAAAAGTTAATGTTAATTTAGCAATGGATGGATGGACTTGCGACATGATATGTTTCTCTATTTTCTAAGGCTATTCGAGGAAATAAAGTACTGTTTCTAAGTTGTGCGAAAACGTGATATGGCCATCAGAACGCTCAACCGCGAGATCTTTATTCCAAGGGAACCGCGTTTATGTATAATCGTAAATAGTATTTGATAAACTTCAACAATGGCATGTTTCTTCATTTCTCATCAACAAACAAGAAAATAAATGTTCGATACAACTATAGGATGGTCTTGGAATCTGAACACTGTGAATACAGTGATTCTGAACAGTGAAGTGTATGGTTTCTAAAC
Source organism: Arma custos (assembly GCA_037127475.1). Lineage (NCBI taxonomy): Eukaryota > Metazoa > Arthropoda > Insecta > Hemiptera > Pentatomidae > Arma > Arma custos. The sequence continues at coordinate 50,161,258 of CM073764.1, read as the reverse complement.
AAAAAGTCCTGAAGAGTAGTGATATAGTCAAAAAGCAAATTTTTCCCTGAGTCAAGCATAAGAACTTTAAAGAAACCCGAGAGGCGGTCCAGATTCCATAACTTCTATTCGCGGCTGATAAAAGTAGAAAAGTATTTTGCTGTCATAGCCAGTCTTAAAATCTTGAAGTTGAACACACTGAGCTACCAGGCTCACAATATTAAAAAAAAGAACTAATTAGTAACTTTAGATATGAAAGTGTGCAAGTAACGGTATACAATAAATAACTGTCAATACTGCCATGCTTGATTATATATCTTTTATCAAAAACAACGAATAATCTAAACGTATATTGGTGAAACAATTTTTGGAAATCCTGCATCGAATCTACGAAAGACTGTATCTACAAGGATTTAAACTAGCTTTTAATTGTTACAACAAAAACGGTTATGTTATTTAGGCAAACAATGAATTTTCAATATATATGTATATTATGTTATATATTTATTTATGTTTACCATTTTCTAGCATAAGGTATTGATCCTTTTATTTTCGCATTCATTTTATAATTCAATTATTTAAAATTATTTAAATTGGTGGTACTTTGGAGTGCGATCTCGGCCATATCCCCAGTCTTCGCAGCCTTTGGCTTAAAAGCACTAGAGATCCAACGTGGCTATGGAGGCGAAGGTTTTTTTTTCTTCTATAATACTATAATAAAATAACCATCAATTCTAGATATAAAACTATTTTGTCTAATGCACATAATTCGAGATAAGGAATAGTCCTAGCTTTGACCAGTTATATTCTCAATTTTTTTTTTTATCTAGGGAGAAGTTGTATTGAAGCAAAACAAAACCGGTAACAGAAGGACATAGATAAGTGGTGGCCGTTATCAAAGAAGAAGAGGACCAGGCCGATAACAGTGACTAGCACAATAAGGGCTTAGCAGCTGCAAAAAGGGCCTTAAACATTCCCTAGATAATTAGCCTATTGATAAAGGACCTCAAATGGGAGGGTAAAATAGGAGGGGGTAATGCGGTAGGGCGGGGAGGGGACCCTATAAACAACTACAGATAGCATCTCGGTCCCTGTAGGAAATTTAACACTTCCACCTTTTCCTTTTTACTTCCTTGCGTGCCTAAAACGGGGCTTTGTAAGTCCGAAAAATGTCTATTTTCTACGGATATATATATATATATATATATATATATATATATATATATATATATAATCTATTAGATTGCGATTGGGAAATTGGGGGAAAAAAGCCTCAAATTTTTAAAATACTCAATATAAACTAATGTAAAATATTAGTAAAACTAACTAATTACTAGCTAATGTTTCACAAATTCAGGCATCACATAAATCAAAATAAATCCAAACCGATGAAGATCAATGGCCTCACATCTTACATCATCACTAGTACAACCAAATTAACACCATTAAAACTTGATAAAAAAATGCTTTCTTTACCCAACGTCTTCGATGAGTTTTACATTTTTAAAGTATTTTTGAGGTTTGAGGCTGTATTTTATTTATATTGCATTATAGCCGTTGGCTTTATGCTGAGATTCTACAGCGATGAATTGAAACATAGCATTTTGTTTCTACCTCTTAAGCATGGTGGGGTTTATGAAAAATCATTCTCAATTATTCTACGAGAATTCCAACATGAACAATCTGCATTACTTTGCGAGTAAACCGGTTATCATGCTGAGATGAGAGCGGACAACCAATTTATAAAACTGCAATCTGAGGTGAATACAAAATTCAACTGAAATATATCAACGGTGATCTCTATAGACTGCGCTAAGGCATTTGAATGCTTGTCTCACGGCTATTATATTATATTATATACCTATTCCTGTAATATAAACACCACAAGGCTGAAAATCATGAAAGAGTAGGTTCAGCGGTAGTTCAGGAAAATTTCAATATACAAGTAATTCCAACAATAATAGTGTTTGTGCATGAAATAATAAGAACACCTTCAAATTTAATAATTTACCTAGTGTAGTATGGCATTAGATGCACAACCCTACCACCACCTTAAGTTCTCCACCCACGTAAACCTGATTAAATAAATGTACAATGAAGTCATGTGTAGTGAACATAAAATATTTGACATACATAATCCATTAACGGATGCATCTAAAATTAATTAAAGGTTTCAAAGAAATAAAAAAATCCATTTCTTACGTAGGGAGCTTGGTCTTTCTTAATTCATATGATCATTTAAATTTTATATTAATAATTATGAAATCTGGGTTTTCTACTGTAAGACGATAGGCTTTAAATAAATGTATTACTCTGAATTCATATTTTTATAAATAACATTGGATAAAAAAAAACATTCTTTTATGCATAAAATAAGAAATATTTATCTTCTGGTAAACAAATTATTTAGTTTATAAAGAGAAAATAAAAGATTACTCCACAATGAATTGTTGATATTATTTTTAATGAGGATTGTTTTTATGCAGAGTTAATATCCTCAAGCATTAATAAGTTTAAAGAAATATGAAAATTATATGTAGGACACAATGACTAAATGTCATTTCAGGTACCTTACCCTATTCACTGCCTATCCTAGTCTATTATTAAAAATTCAAGGAAACTGTCGTTTAATGGATAATTATCATAATATATAATACCAAAAGAAATCTTTAAATTGAAATACTCCATTTAATTTTTTTTTTTAAATTGTCCTAGAAACAATAATGGCCTAGTTAAGAGAACGGGCGAGGCTAACTGTAATGATTCAATCCTACTAAACCCTTTTCAATGAGACCATTTCTCTTTTTACTTTTTTTTTAATTTTTCGTTTTCATTTATATATATTTTTTCCAACTTGCTTTGCATTCTGTGGAGCTGACATTTTTCCTGTGTAACATTTTATTGGAGAGAACAAAATTGAATTAGTGCCAGTGAAATATTATTTAATTTTCTCTTGCATGCAAAACATTCTGTTTTTAATAGTATTTCAAACGCTGCTAAAATGCACAAAAAAAAAACCTTTTTATTAAATGGTTTTGTAGAGTTATATAAAATATCAGCTATCTCATTGCCCTCAATACCAGAGTGCATTACTCATATTATTTTTACAGAGAAATTTAGAAGCCTAAGTGTGCATTTAATAAGTTAATAAGTTCATTTTGATAACTTCTGTAAGCTCGTCATGTACTTCTGTGTTGAGAACTGATTTTATCAAGATTATGTTATCTGTGTGGCTGAATGTCTGTATGTATGTTGGCGGAAGATCAAGAAGGAATTCTGTAGCATACTACTGCGTACTTCTCAGCTTGGTTGTTGGAAAATGTGGACCCTAATTTTTTGAAATCTTTATTTTTATTTACAATCAGAAACATTATTCTACTGTTTCCTTTTTCAATTAACAATAACCCAGGGTCTTGGTTTCAACAAATGGTAGAGACTGCGTTTTGAAGATAACATCAAACGCTTCCCCGAATCATAATACCTCATTTACAGAGGCTTTGTGAGCCTTAGGATATCCTGGAGATCTCACACCGTCCATCCGTGGCTGTCAGCAGATAAATAATTAACTTCTACAGCCGGACATGAATCCAGTACCTTCAGCACAGTAGATCAGGACTCTACGAACTGAGTTACCCCGCTCGCCCTTTCAAATTAACCAATTCTTCTCATACTTTACAGATTACCATACCATTCCTTTAACTAAGAGGGTGTCTTTAGTCCAGGCAACGAAGACCAAAAAATGCCAAATGGCGGAAATAATTCATCTAGTAGCCAATTTTAGCACAGTTGTAAGGAAAGGTGTCCTGAACAACTTACTAAAAGTACTGAGGGGTGGGAGGGAAGCTAAGGGTGGGGGCCTCTAAATGTCCCTTTTTTCAGTTTTTTGTTAATAAATCAAACAATAATGCCTCTAGGGAAATAATGTTCATATAATAAATAATTTTACATATAATTTTCTATAAAAAAGGCTCTATGCATTTTATTGCTAGGATCAATACTAAAGGAGATATGGAGGGAGGAAGATGGAAAATTAAAAAAAAAAAAATTATTGTTAAATTGAAATGTTTATCGTTAAAAATGAAATGCTTGTAGTTGAAAATTAAGTGGTTAGTGTTTAATGATGTATCTTAAACATTAAATTTCGTCGAAATCTGAACTATGCGACAACCGCAGCGCACCCCACACCCAGTCGTGCATCGCATGCACTTTTTTGCTAGAGGACAGTCCTAAATCTAGAAATAATGTTGAAATGATCCCAGATATAAATTCGTATTACAACATTACATTTAAACAATCCTTTAAGGAATTTTTATATCTCCTGGTCATCGAACTACTAGCAATATCACTATTTAAAAATTATAACATACATAATATATTATTTTATTCAATTTAATGCTTATATGGAAGCTGATCTAAAAGGAAAATTTTGAACCTTGGTGAAGAAATTACCTGGTTATAGCGAAAGATAATTACATCCTAATATTTTCTTTGAAGTTGAACTGCTTATTTCTTTAAGGCAATTATAGTGACTTGTTTAATTGTTTTTAAGTATTTCAATGCTTACAATGAATGACTTGGTGAATAAAATAATAAGAAAATATTTTTCCCAATAGTTGGATACATTTCCAACAGGTTTAAAACCTACAAAAAAAACAACTCCTTTTTGTCTGGAAGTCAGTGTTGCACGTTACTGTAAACAAATAAGTAATGTTGGTTGAATGTCTATTGTTTTCGAAATTTTAACATTATTCCTTCCGAGATCTTGATTAGGGAAACTTATTTATAGATATGAACCTAAGAGATAAAACTATAACAAAGTTTTTATACTTGATAATACATCTCAAGTAATAAAACTTTGTTAGAATCAGATACAGCAAGGATAGAACATCTCAAGAGAAAACTTCAACTAAAGTTGGATAGATTTGTTCGGAATGATAAATTTCATGTATTAAGGAAGGATTTAAAAAAAACTAATATGTAACTATGTTAACAATTAACAAAACTAACAAAACTCTTTAACATTTAACGAGAATCTCGTTGTTGTTTTCCAGACTGGTTTAAAAAAAAAGTCGATTATTATCCGCAATATAATTATAAAATTGTATTGTAATCAAATCGGAATTCCTCTGTGTCAGTCAATTAAAATAAAATTTTCTTTTCGTGACTCTTCGACATTTACTTTTCTCTTATTCATGACCTAACAATGAAAAAACAGGCTTTCTCTAAATTGCAGTAAATATTTCAAATGTTATAAATAGACATTGAGATCACTCCCTAGTCCGAACATAAAATCAACACTGAACGTACAGAAGTCTTAATGAGATATATAAAAAAGGTATTGTTAAGCAAGAAACATATCAGTACAGTACGTTTCTATTGTGTGATGAATTGAAACATATTTTTTCAGCAATTCTAAAGTATAATTTTCGATTCAAGTTGTCTTTTTAATCTTTTCTTTATTATTTTGTGTATTTTATCTTTACTGCGAGATGTATTATTTCTTTGATCAGGTTTATTTGGATATTTTTTCATGGAAGGAAGTATTTTTCCGATCTTCCAATGTAGGATTTACTGGAGTTATTCCATTAGGAAAGAAACAAATGCCAAAAAATCTATCCAACTAACACTTATAAGTGATTTCAAGGAAGGATGTAAATGAAAGTTGTGTGGCACATGTATTTTTTTGTTTTTTATAAACTAAACATCTGTTCAATATTCAATAAACTCTTCATATATCTGTCATTTTATTATTATTGGCTACATTGCTTCTAAGAGCAGTAGAGTTGTTCAGTGGTAAAGATAGCCCTTCAGAGTTGCCGTGTCGAATGTTTCGGAATTCATACCCGGCTGCAGGGAGATTACTTTTAATTTGTTAGCAGCCGGAGATGGATCCTATAGGATCTAGGACCCTCCTGGTGCTCACCCAGGCTCTAAAAGTGGGTAGCCAAAGTAGGAGGAAAAGGAGATTGAGCGTGATCTAGGACAAATCACCTCCCTGCACTAGAGTTGTCTGGGAACAAATATGGCATCCATCACGTATTGAACCTTCATGGATTGTAGTGGTATAGGTTACTTTTTCCAAGGTAGGATTCCTGAACTTATTTCTCTAACAATGAAATAATAAATAAATTATAAATTATTTAAAATCATTTATTATCAAATCAATTATTTAAAATAATATAGTTGATTTATATATATATATATATATATATATATATATATATATGTATATATATAAAGAAAAAAAAGGTTGTCATTTAATTACGAGTTACATTTCGTTTGTGGTAAAGTAGTCATGTTATTTGAATATAATTATTTTTAACACGCATGCATATGTAAAGGCCGTTATTCACCGTTATCGTGACAAGGAAAATATACAAGGTTAAAGAGAAAAGAGAAGAGCTCGAGGAAGGAGATGTGAAAAAGCTGAAAGAAAAAAAGGGAACAAGATTGATCCAGGACTGAAAGCAGTCTTTGTTTTTTTTTTCTTCTGGGCCTGAGAAAATTCTTTACCGCAAGCCTTATATGAGAAGCCCATCTGTCATAGACAGTTCGGGCCCCACTGGGACTTCGCCTCCTTTCCTCCGGACTAAGGTGCATTGTTATTCCACTCTGCCTTCTGGGATTTAGGGGCCCGTGCCTTTCCGGCATCGTCAATGAAAACAGTAAATATTCCAAGGACTCTAACCCAAACAGCGATAACGGCCTCCAGGAATACTTTTTATTATAAATAATTTTATATCTCAGGATCCACAAGAAATAGGCATCATTGTGTGTATAATTTATTGGTATGTTTAGTTAGTTAAACATATTTTTTAATTTATTTATTGAATTTATTACACAATAACATGTAAATATAATTAATGATAAGTGGTATATATATTAATGATATGTGGTATAGATAAAAACAAGTATAGTAACCACCTGGTGGCAGTTCTCAAATAACAAATTCTGCTGGATGATTTAATGGTCTTGTGGTTAGCACTACATCCTACTAAGCTCAAGATGGCGGGCTCATAGACAGATAGGTGGTCTTAGGATTTCGTAAAGAGATTATAAAATCCTTAGTTATACCGTCCTTTGAGAGGGACCTTAAACGAGGGTCCAGATCCTGTAAGATGTCAGGAACTCGTTAATAATGCATGTCCTAATAAAACGTGGATAGGCAAAATTGAGATCTCCCACTGTGGCATGGCCTGATTAGCCATAGAAGCATAAAGTGACGTTAAATAAAGAAATAAAGTTAACTTAAAAGGACACGACAAGCTTATCATCTTTCAAATAAATCGTAGGATTATCGATAATTAAACAAGTAGGTACTAGTTTTGAAGCTAGTAGGTTTGGGAATATGGTTTGCTGCGAGAGTACTGATATCGGGTTCGAGGCAGATTGGCTAAAAATGAGACATTATAACCATTATAGATGACTTTATTCGTAACAAAGTAAGGACTCTTAAGGATTTTGGGTTGTAAGGATTGGTTGGATATGCAAGGAATTCGGTGGCTTAATGGTTTTAGTCCAAAAAATCTACTCCGTAGAATAATATATAGATCTTATAGTGTATATAAGTCTTTTGTAATCAGTTGGTAATTACTCTTCTCAATCGTACGTAATATTTATCAAATACCGTTTCATATAGATCGAAGGGTAGGGGTCAAACAAACATTAAAAAAAACTGCTAACCAACAGCACCATACTTTACCAAGACACTTTCCGAAGTTATATTTTTACTATCCAGGCGGGAATAATGAGTCATTCTATTCATCAAGACTTTCTTACGAAATGCATTTCGTCGTGAATAATACACCGAACGACACAGGTTTAAGATTTGTTAAAATTTAAATAATTTACCTTTTTTGCAGTATTCGTTTATTTTATTATTGGGTGAGACTTACGTACCTGAAACACAAATAATTATGTTAAATGTCCACAAATAATTAAGTTAAAGTAATATATATTATTTATGATTAAACATTTGGTAATTTGTTATGTTAGAAGTTAAGAAAAAAGCTAGCTGGCACAGCATTTCCTCCTACAATAATCTACTATCTAAACAATATAATTCCTGGTGCCAGGAACTATCACGTGATTAAAGATTTAATCATGATGGGAAATTCTAATTTCAATTTAAACCAGTACCTTTTTTTTCATTCTTATACATATTGTACTTTACTTTTTCTTTGTCCGTTTGTAGAATGTTGTTAACTGGTTTTCGTAATTTCAAAGTCAGTAGGGTTGAATGTAGGCAGGCATCGCATTTGCCTTAGATTTTGATAAATACATGAACAAAAACATTATAATATATCGGAGCATAACCCGGCTATTTCAAAACTATTACAAAGAGAAACCAATTTTCAATAAAGATACACAGGCATAAATTTTGTAATTGGTCCTGCTTCTGTAACAATCGTGCAACTTTTAAACAAATTGACCGTTTAATCTCATACTCACTGAATATATTTTTGTGTATTATAGATGATATTAGTAAGTGTTGAGACAAAGCTCGTAAGTTCAGTTCTAAATTTCTTAAAAGGAAGCGTAGGTTTCGTCTGAAATCAAACCCGCTCTGGGTGTGGACTGTATGGTGTAATTTGAAAAGAGGATGCAACAATAGAGAAATAATATGAAGAAATCTAAAACATGGAAATAAAAGTCATTTACCCAAGACGCAGGCCGGGCAGCTTCGTCGATAAAACCTCCTTTGGCCCCTTCAGCGCCCAAACGACCAACAGAAGTTCGTAGACAACCGCTAGGTCAGGTGTAATGTGCTATTTTAAGATTTGACCTATTTATCTTTTATGACATTAACTTATCTACAAAAAGAACGCCAAATGGCGTGAAGAGTAGGTATACATTTTTCACTATGTATTGGAGCGGTAAGATAATAAAATTCTTTATTGATAAAGTAACAATGAGTTAGCAAAGTGCGTTAATAAACAGTTTTTACTTTTTACATAACTCACCAGCTAATGCAAATTAACGCACTCAGCGCTAAATCATGCAATTAAATATGGAACAAATACAAAATGTTTTTAAAACCTGTAGTTGGGTGAGCACAACATAGGGTCCAGATTCTACAAGGTATGTACATGGCTTAAAACGGAATAATTTATCTGCTACAGTCCTGATCGGGACCTTGGACATCTAACACTCCATTCACATATGGGAAGCTACCTAGTACATATGCAAAAGCCTTAAAATTCAGAATTATTGTGGAAATAATTAAAGACTGGTTATTTATGACCATAAAATACAAGAATATAACCTATCAGTAAATAATTCGCCAATCCAGGAATTATTAAAAAATACTCTTATCTATATAGCGAACGCATTTAACTTAAATATTCTAGAAAGACAGATCATACAAGACATTCAATTAAAATCATATTGGACTATCGATTTATTCAATCTACAATGATGTGAATTATTTTTTTTATTAAATTTTTTTATTGTAATTTATAACTTTACAGTAATAAAACATCAGGTAAATAGAATCAATGATGAATAATGACGTACAACTAAAGGCAAGTTGATTACTCACTCGTTGAAAGATATGACTTTAAATATGTATATGAATATATATGTTTTTTGTGCTTAAGGTTCAATGGATCGTTTTTAAATCGGGAGGTAGTGAAGGGTAGAGGGCGAGAAAGAGTAAGAGAGAGATTTATAAGTTACACGGAAGTAAACAATTGACTCCTATTGACTTGAGTATCACCTCTAATGAACCAACTCCCTACGTCGGAAGGGATCCATAGCAAACTGGGCTTGTTAGGCTAGAGCGGGAGACAAAAGATATTCCTTATTAGCGGCCTTTGTGTTGCTTTAACGAGGAAAGTTAGCCAGCCCATGAGCACTCACCGGCTGTTATCAATCGGAGCGATTGTGAAATAGAAGCGGATGTAGGAGTATGCGAGTGTGCGAGTTCCCGACCTGGAGGAAATTAGAGATCCGAGGCGAAGGCTATCTCCTCAGGCCCGGCTAGTGCAAGCTAATAGAGTTCTCTTCCAGGTCGGCTGTTTTAAAACTGATGTCATGGGGGAGATAACTAGTGAAAGGGTTAAATAAATAACCGTAGCTATGTATGTACCTCAATATATATGCATGACTCGGGGTTTTATATGTAGGAGTCAGTTGCTATGTTTGGGTGTATAAAACATGCTCGTATTTTAAACATTCTATTGATTTTGGGATGCCAGAATAATCATTTAAGATAATTTCTCAAATTATTATTTCTTTAAGCGTTCAAATTGTATTCTGCATTGGATTAATTTCCAGAAGTTGATATTTGTATACCAATTTACTTGTTTATTATATTTGTACAACAAGGGTAAGTAAGTAACATAAGAATTATAATGAATATACTTTATGAATAAAATTTGAAATACGATTAGTAATAAATAATTCAGATGTAATAGAAGATTGGCATAGAATACTTAGAGAATTTACATGAAAACCTATCTGGTAAAACAATTTATAGAGCCATACCGCTTCGCACCATATCTTCTGCCTTCGGCTATCACCGCCAATATTCCTTCCTGAAGTCAAACTTCGACTCTTCTTCTCGGTTTTTTTCTGAGAGAGAGCTTTTTCAAACGTGGAGCTTTCACCCCCTCCATGGTATCTTGGTCTGCTTAACCATGGATTCTGGTTACATGAGTGACCTATTTCTTATAACTTCCTTTTGTTCATTATGCAAATTCAGAGGCAGTTATTAGACCGGCACTCCTTTATGGGGCGCCTATGTTGAATAATATCGCATACAAAATCAAAAAGGCTCCAACAATTTTAAATTCGTATTCTGAGGCGTATAGTAATGCACACCTCTCTACAAATGACGAAATCAGACACGAGACCCTCGGACTGCCGACGGTAACGGACTTCATCACACGGATCAATTTCAATCAAATTCTTCGATAGCCTCCAATACTACCAATACAGCAACACACTTTCACCGACAGGCCAACCTCAGCGCTGGCAAACACATGCATATACACTCAATACGGACTCAGTAAACTAACTCCAATCAAAAAGAACCAGTGAGCCCCATCACTAGATCACCCACTCCTACCATAACAACTCCCGCTAAGATATATAACAAAGTAAAGTTGAAAGAAATTAAATTTTCAATTGCAATCTGAATGTGCACTTGAAGTATTTTATATAGGCAGTGATAATAGGCACATAAATATATTGATAAAAAGAACGACAAAAGATTTTATATAAGCAATCACGAGGATTGGTGACCGAAGTGAAAACTCAAAACTTTTGAATAATACTATATTCTAATTGAAGAGTAATATACTCCGTTGGGTCTCCGAACAATAATTATATGCACTTTAATATAGTTTCTTTATTAATAGAACCATGTGATAGGCGGAACAAACCCAATACAAAATGTCTATAATTTAATTGAAATAATAATTATTATATATTTATATTATTTATACCATATATTTGTATTTACATAGATATTAATGAACTTTATTTTCATTTTTAGCATTATTATCATCGTTAAGTTCACCAATACTTATTTCAATTGCACTTTCAATGATTCCATAAAGCAAGGCATTTAACTATACAAATACAATATTTTAGAGGAAAGGAAATGTTCAACTAGCTATTGATGGTTTCAATTATTAATATGAATTGCTCAACTATTAAACGACCTATAAACTTAAATTGATTAAAAAAAATTGTACAGCTCATTCATAGGCCGCTATGTGTCTTCAGACTCCCTAAATACCTCACGACTATGTCGTTCATATTGTTGACGCGAACCCAGAAGTTTTCTCCAACCACACGTCTCTAAACGCGGCTAAAGAAGTTTTCACTTCAAAAACACAACGAGAAACGAAATTACAACAAGGATTTATTAGACTATAGCCAGAATTTATTAGGGAAAACTAGTTTTCTTCATTTACGAACATACTTTTTCAGCCTTTTGAACTCGCTTTTCTTTTTTTGACTACACCATCTTGAGTTCACCGCTTAAAGATCTATCAGAAAACGTCATGTATGTATGCAAATATATAGTTTTGGTTACTTACTTTATCCTTTCACTAATTATCTTTCCCATGACATTTTATGACATGTTCGAAAACACCCTACCATGAAAGCAATTCCATTACCGGTAACACTCGAGTATAGTTCAATTTTCAATGACAACCTGATTGGAATCAATATAATCTAAATAGATTGTCTGTTTTTTTCTATTCAATTAAATTATTTGTATTTTATATTATATTTATATTGGCCTGGCGTTCTGACTGTTACAAAAAAAAAAAAAAAGACGGAGGTAGATCAAAAGTGGGGAGACAGGAGCGATCGCCGCAGCTCCATTACCCGCTTCCTTTGTTCTCCACTTTCACACCCACATCGCCCAGTTTCTTTTATCTTCCCATCTATTAAATGGCCATTACCTCTACCACTCCCGTGCACTGATGGAAAGGGTTGCGACACAGGTGTTTCAGCTTCACACGCGGCACAGTGTCTGTATCGTCCGTGAGAACAGAAGTGCTATGTTGCTTGCTGTCATGTGAAAGTGAATTGTAATTGTAATTGTAATTTACACTTCTTCACCGGATGTAAATTTTGAAAGATTACGTTTAGTTTTCACCTAAACGCTCAAACTTGTTGGATTATTCGGATCTTAAAACACAAATATCAAAATTTGTGGGAGGTTAATTTTTTTTTGTTTGTTCATTAAAAAAAATCACCATGAGCTCAATAAAAAACGTTCCAGTTTTTATTTAATCTAGAGCTTTGACAAGCAAATAAAATGAAGGAACAAAGTTTTGATAACGTATTATTTAAGATAATTACTGGTATTTATGTGCTGTTTTCGAGCCCTTCAGTGCATATAAACCATTTACTCTGCCAACGAACCTGTGGCAAGGAGGCCTTCCTTGTGCTCACACAGCATTCATAGAGTGAGCTTATTAATTTGAACGTGCTTTCTGCCCAATCACCTCCAAGCACAGCTGTTGGCCTAGGATCAGGAAGGCCTTTGCTACGAGCCCAATACCCTTCATGATTTCGAATTTTATTGGATAAGGAGATGGGTTAAAAAAATAAATAAATGAAGTAATCATTTTTTTAATATTAATATTGTTAATAACTAATGCGAGCGAAGTAGCTGAAGATGTTAGGTGTTGAATTTGAGACCGGCTATGGCAGATTATTTATTTCGAGAAACGACTCTAGAGAACTCCTCCTTCTTTAAAGAGGGTGTCCTATGTGGAGCAAAATCTCTGCCAAATTAACTCCAATGACATCCTAAACAAAAATAATTTAGAAACATCAGGGTCCCAGCTATGTAGTAGGCCATCCAACTCACCCTTCATGGGTTGCAGTTTGTAAATAATAATAATTATTGTTTATTGATTCCAAGAACATTTTACAAGGGCGAAAATGTATTTTCATATTTTATCTATATAAAAGATTATTGAAAACAAATTGGTATTAAATTACAAACTGAATTCACTGCTTCAAAATATGGCTCTCAAGTCATTAGCCATTTGTTGTGTCTAAAACCGGTAGTGGAAAATCAATTATTTATTCTGTTTGTTGTTTAGCACCCGTGAAACTACCTTGTTTGATCTGAAAGTGCCAAGGGACCTATCCTGCTTTAGCCTGTATGTTCATATATTATTATTATTATTATTAATTTAATTTTCATTTGCACCTGCGCAATGGCGCATCCAGCAAATTTGATCCGAGTGTTTTCTCTTAGTTTTTGTAAAGGAACATCGAGTTTTGGATTGGAAATAGCAATAGTTGAGTAGGTCTCTTGGCCAATGTCTTTTTAATCTTTTCTTATCAAGTCCAGGTAACAGGGAGTAGGAAAGCGGAAGAACAAGTGGATTTGGGTGATTTTGTGTCGATAAGTGGAATGTTATGAATATATGATTTTATAATGGGAATGTTCATGTCTTTATGTTCGTATATAAAGTAGGTGCATTAGGTTGAGCTTGATTTCGGCTAAATCATGTTGGCTTGTGAAGCAATACACTTCGTATCATGTACTGAACCCAATAACCTTCATGGGTGTGGTACAAGATTTTTTAAAATTATATTATTAAGAAAAGTATATGGAAAGTAGTGATCAACACCTGAATGACTCTCCTATAAGTCCTCAACATCTAATGGTATCATATATGTGGTGAATTTTAAAAAATAATAATTATTACTTATCAATTTCCAGCGTTTTGTATTTTCATTATTATTATTATTATTACGGCCAATTTTATTATCATATAATGGAGTTATATAAGTTGCTAAATCTTTTGTTTTAGTGAATCATATTAATCTATTATCCTTTTATCATGGCCTGGTGTACCTTACCTCTTAGTTCCCGATTTTCTATAATCCTATTTCCAGTGCGTCCTCGGTTCTCGGAAAACCCTGTCCCTTTCAAGGAGGATAAAAGACTCCTGGTAACAACTGTAATCCCACTAAGGACAGAACAAAGTAGAGAATCAGGATGTAAGGTATGAAACTAATTGCGTTAATAGGGCATATGTATAGGCCTAGATGGAAGTTTACAAGGCTAATGTACCAGTATATAAGTAATAAAAGCTTGTGAATACAACTGATTCAAAGTTTGATGAATTAGCATTATTTATGATTTTGTTCTAAATGAGTTTTATTTTTTCTTGGATTATTTAGATTCAATCAATAATTGTTAAACTATCTTTTAGTGACGTTTCGAGACTTTTTTTATTGTTGTTGTTTTTTATGACGACAACCGTTTTAAACCGTATCACTCAATCGTCATGTTCCTGCGATGTATTAAGATACTTCTTGCAAATTCTATTCAAGACTGGGCCAGAGGCTAAAGGTAGGAACAAAAGCCTAAAAGACTGGGCAAGAGCTGTAAAGTTTGGTTAAATAACCTGGAAATGTTGTGTAAGAAAATTTATATTTACTGACTGAAAATATTATATATAAATATATACGAAACTTAAGTACCAGATGCTGTTTATCACTTTGCTGAAAGGTGAGGTAGTTATAATTATTTTAATAACTACTCGTTCAAGCACTGAATAATTACATTTCAGTATAATATAGATTTTATTAATTATACATTAAACATTGGTGCGAGAATTTCCCAGGAATTTCAAAACACTATAAAATGTCTTTATCATTTTGAAAATGAGATTTTATCATTATTATTTCAGCATTTTTTGAAGAAGAAAACACTTTATTGAAGCATTAAAATCTGCCTCTTGTGGGCAATAAGTAATGGCCCTATGTAGCTTACAATCATTCCATAAAAAATCAATGATAAAACATAATAAATGTATAAATAAATATATACAAGCGAAAAAATATATACAAGAATAAAGTAAAAAAAAATATATATATATATATATATATATATATATATATATAATAAAAAAAATATATATATATATATATAATAATAATAAATAAAATATAAAAGAAATATAAATAAATAAATAATAAAATAAATATAAATAAATAATAAAAGAAAAACGTCGGCACATAATAAATAAGTTACACTTATTTAGGTGTTTTGATTGACTGCACCCCCCAACCATTTCTTCCTTACATAAAAGAAATACACTGTACACATTCATACTCTATTTACAATTTGCCAGGGGTCCCTGAACTGAGCTTCTTCCTCATGAATGAGGGCAAAGCAGGAGCCCGGGAGGCTCCAGTCCCCTTTCCCAGCCGCGTCACTGGCATTAAACGCCAATGGAAGCTGGTTAAGAGCTCTTCACACACACACACACACACACACACACACACACACACACAGGTTGTGAGCGGAGAATCTGTCCAGTGCCAGTATTCCAAATAACATTATTATATCAGGTCTCGAGGCCATTACCGGTTTAGACGGTGGGGTGGGTTTTATGGCTGCGTGGAACTGGATAATGACTGAGCCAGGGGGTTGGGATGACAGGCAAGATTTTATTGAAAGTTTGAGAATTTAGTAGGGATGAGATCGAGGACGAAAGGAATGTTGAGATCATTATGGAGGGTTTTGTTGGAGATATAACAAGGAGCATTGACAATAGTTCTCAGGACTTAGGATTGAAAGGATTGAATGCGTCTGATATTCGATTCTTTCGCGGTCCCCCACAGTTTCAGTCCATAGGTCCAAATAGATTTGATGATGGTCTTGTATATTAGTAGTTTATTGTCTATTGAAAGATGGGAGGTCCTACATAGTAATCTGTATAGTTGGCTGAATCGTCTGTTAAGTTCTTGTCTTTTGAGTCTGGTATGAGGATTCCACTTAAGTCTTTTGTCTAGGAGAAAGCCAAGGTATCGTACTGTGTCGGAAATAGGTAGGACGGTTTCATTGAATTGGACAGAAGGACATGTTCCCCGGCGAAGTGTAAAAGTCACGTGTTTGCATTTTTCCTCGTTGACTTTGATCCGCCATTGGTTACACCAAATTTCAATGAATGAGAGGTGCCTTTGGAGGTTCGAGGAAGCCATTTCGGGATCTGGATGAGATGATAGGATGGCTGTGTCGTCTGCGAACGTTGCAAGGAAGGTTTCAGGAGTAGTTGGGATATCAGCGGTGCACAATATGTATAGGATAGGACCCATGACGCTGGGGGACTCCAGCTTGAATTGGGTATTCGTTACCACACCGTACTTGGAAGTAGCGATCAGAGAGGTAGGATCGGAGGACTAGGAATAAGGATTGAGGTAACTGGGTTTTGAGCTTGAACAGCAAACCGGCATGCCTTACCCCGTCGAAAGCTTGTGCTACGTCCAGAAATGCGCCTGTGCAGTATTGTTTGTTTTCAAGAGCAGAGGACATGTGGTCGACAACTCGGAAACCCTGCTGGACTGTCGAGTGCCTGGGTCGGAATCCAAACTGATGTGAAGGAATATCATTGGATTGTATTATGGGTAGGATTCGTTTCAGGAGGATTTTTTCGAAAATTTTGGAAAGAATAGGAAGCAGGCTGATGGGTCGGTATGATGAAGTGGCATTGGGTGGCTTACCAGGTTTAGGGAATAGGATGATGACGGAGTGTTTCCACAGCAAAGGGAAGTGAGTTGTAGGAAGGATACAGTTATATAGGTAGGTAAGGAATAATCCCTTTTTGAGGAAGATGTTGAAGGATCTGGGTGGTTAGAAGTTCATGTCCAGGAGATTTGCGGACTTTTAACTTGTGTAAGGGGAATTTGACCTCAGAGGGATTTATCGCTTTAGGAGGTAAGGATAGAGGGATGGGTGAAGAGAGAAATTCATTAATATTGGAAATGTGCGTAGAAGGGATATCAGAATGTGGGATAAATGTATTTGAAAGGTGTTTGGCAAATTCTTCTGCTTTGTCCTCATCTAATGCAGCCCAAGAGCCGTCTTCACGTCGGAGGGGATGGGAAATAGAGTAATATTTGAGGATTTTTTTGGTGGCATTCCAAAGGGAATTATCTGAAGCAGATAGTGTGGAAAGGTAGCATGTGTAGGATTCGGATCTATAAGTTGTGAGGTACTTTTTGACTAATTTGGTGAAGTAGTTATACAGTCTTCGATCGTGAGGATGCCTGGTTCTTTGCCAAAGGGATCGGTAACGGCGTTTGATAAGGATAAGATCTCTGAGATCTTGCGGTAATGGATTTTTCTTACGGATTTTGAAGGAAGGAAGGGGTGAAGATGCAGTCCAAACTGCTTACTGGATTAAATTGGTAAAGGAATTGACGGCATCATCCAACTCTTGAGGTGTTTTTAGGGAAACTCTGATCAATTGTGTCAGGTACAAGCTGGTGAAATAGGTTCCAGTCAACTAGTCCCCTAATAAATGATGGCGGAGGAAGTTTGTATATTGGGACTATAGAAAGGGTAAAAATCAAAGGACTGTGATCTGAGGACAGGTCATCAAGGCATTCTATGGAGTAGTTTAGGGGACCTAAGCCAGCATGGATGAAAAAGTCAAGGAGATCAGGATTTCGGTTTGGGTCAGTGGGCCAATATGTAGGGGTGCCTGGAGAAATAAAACTGGAATTATGAGAGTTAAGTGCGAGAGGAGGATGCGACCTCGGGTATTAGTAGTTCTTGGGCCCCATTGTTGGTGTTTCGCATTAAAGTCTGCATCTAAAAGGAAATGGATCCCTAAGGAGTTTAGGAGAGAGCTAAATTGGGAATGGGAAATGGATTTATTAGGAGGCCAGTACACTGATGCTAAGGTGAGAGGAAAGGAAAGGGTTTCGATTGTAACAGCTGTAGCCTGAAGGATATCGTTTGATTGGAGTGGAAACGAGTGTTGGGAGAGGGATCGATGGACAATGACAGCCGTACCACCGTGAGCTTTTCCATCAGGATGGGCGGTCCGGTAGGTTTGGTACTTTTTTTATTTTTTTTTTTTGCCCCCTACCTGCCATCGCTGGCATACGGGTTTCGGCAGTGGTGGGTTGTTACGTTGGGTTTACGCACGCCCACCAAAAAACAACTCTTTATTTAACCAAATCTTATTATACAAAATAAATTGGGGGTACCATTTAATTCTGGGGTACAACCAAAAATAAAAACAAAAATAAAAATCTGTGATGTGCACCTTACTGATGGGGCAGCACCTTTAAGGCCTCCTGGCCGGTCTGCATCCGTCCGGTTGCCGTCCAGCCCTCCTGGTCCGCCGTATCCGTCCGGTCCGCATCCGGCCAGTCCACTCCCTCAGTCCTCAACTTCCTCCTCACGCACCATTCCGCTACGAGACTGGCGCACCTCTCTGCTTCCATCTTCACTCTGGCTCTGCTGTTGGCCCACGATGACTGCCAGGTCGTCGACGTAGGCCGTGACAAGGAAACCTTCATCTTCCAGTTCCCCCAGCAGCTGGTCAAAGACGAGTTTCCACAGGGCCGGCCCGAGGACCGACCCTTGTGGACAACCTCTCTCTATCTTCCTCTCGACCTCGTAGTAGCTACCTCTAACCCTGACACTCCTTTCACTGAGGTAGCTACTTACGAGGGAGTACAGGTTGCTGGGGGCGTCTAATTCCTGCAGCCGCTGGAGTACGCAGGGCCACCACACGCTATCGAAGGCGGAGGATATGTCAAACAGTAATAACATGACGTACTTCTCCGCCCTCTCTTCTACGTCCCTGCGCACTCTCAACAGTGCATCCGTCGTTCCCTTGCCACGGGTCGAGCCTAACTGCCGTGGATGGCTCGCCGCATAAAGGACCGGCCTTAGGCTTGTGACGATCAGACTCTCCAGGACTTTACTCATCACCGGGAGGAGGCATATCGGCCTGTACGCCTTAGGCGTCTCCTTATCCTTGCCTCCTCCCTTGTAGAGGAGTCTCAGATCCGCGACCTTCCATTGTCTCGGAAACCGCAGCTGGTCCAGACACTCATCGAAGATACCAAGAAGGTCATCCTCAATAAGGGGGGCGCTCTTCTTCAAGATCGCGGCGTCTATTCCGTCGAGTCCTGGAGCTCTTCCGGTCCTCTGCCTATCCACGGCAAGACGAAGGTCCCATATATCCCATGGTGGACTCAGCTTGGTACCTGGAGGACACACCGTGGTGCGTCTTACCATTTTATCATCTTCCGTATCCTGGGACGGATCATCCCTGGGGTATGTTTAGCCTATATACATATCTGCAGACTCCTCCAGGGTGGTTGCCTGGGCATCTCCCACTCTGATAGCCGCCATCATGGTTAGCGGCTTCACCTTGCCCAGTGCCACCCTGTACGGGATTCCCCAGGGATTCTTCTCCGATTCTTGGATGATAAACTCGTTCTTCCGGTGACGCACGCCGTTTCGGTATGCCCTGTACCTAGCCTTAGATTCCTCTCGGAGTGCCGGTCTCCTCTCCTCTTCCCTGCACTCCTGGTACCTGCGCCTGGCCCTGCAGTACCCTTGAGGAGCGTCAGGGCAGGCGTCCACTATGGGACCGGACGCGCTCTCGCTCTGCGGCGGTGGAGGGTCATATTGGCCGCTTCCGTGATGGCGCCCGTCAGCCCCGCCACTCTGCGGTCAACGGCTGACTCGCCTTCCATCGGCGCCATCTCATCCCATTCTCTATCGACCAATATTCCCTCCAGTTCACTGGAGAAATCTCTCCAGTTCGCCTTTCGGGTCACGAAGCCTTTCTCCACCGCCTTCCTCCTCTACCACACTGAAGGCTATGACCCGGTGGTCGGAGCTCGTGTCAGACCGTAGGGTCCAGCCCGCAATACGCCTCGCCATGTTGGCCGTGGCGAGTGTGACATCGATCCAGCTCTCGCCCCTGGCTTCAACGAAAGTTGGGCCAGAGGGCTCTTTCAAGACCAAGAGCTGGCACCTCGCCACGGTTTCCTCCACCAGTCTTCCTCTGGCGTCTGTGCGCACTGAACCCCAGGCCGTGCTCCACGAATTGGTGTCGGAACAGACCACCACACTCCTGTAACATTGTGCGATGGCCTCCACGGCGGATACATTATCTTCTATCTTTTGCTTCGGCGGCATGTATGACGACACGAGGGCAAA
The DNA here is from genome assembly GCA_037127475.1 of Arma custos. Classification (NCBI taxonomy): domain Eukaryota; kingdom Metazoa; phylum Arthropoda; class Insecta; order Hemiptera; family Pentatomidae; genus Arma; species Arma custos. The sequence goes on along the minus strand of CM073764.1, from coordinate 50,140,812 downwards.
GGATATCCTCCCCCACCTGACATAACATGCCGCCTGATCCGCCGTGGTGAATTGCTTCAGTTCCATAACGTCGAGGTTTGGATTCACTATCACAATAGCCGCTCTAGGCCTCCTCTCTCCACAGCCCATAGCGACTACCCTCGACGCGACACCGAATCCGGCGACCACATTTCCTTGACACCATGGCACCTGAATAGCCATGATGTCAGCTTCCTTAGCGAGAGCTCTCAGCTCGTCCGCGACCACTCGTCTTCGGCCCATGTTGACCTGCAGTATCTGCAGCCTACGCATACCGGGTCTTCTTCATCTGGATGGTCATCAGCTCCAAGTACTACGGGCACTCCCTGCTGCCCGCGCAATGGTTCGAGTCCTTCCCCTGCCTGCCCTTCGCCTTGCAGTGCCTACACTGAGGTTTGGTCCCTCTGGCCTTTGCCGGGCACTCTGCAGCTTTGTGCCCGGTGTCCTGGCACCACTTGCACGCGATCTCCGCCGTGCAAGCCCTCGCCGTGTGGCCGTGCTCAAGGCACTTCAGGCAGAGCAGGGGGTCGAGGTAGTCTCTGATGACCATCCCCCACCAACCGCCGCTGACGTCTTCCGGGGTGAGGCCCAACAGGGCGAGCCTCATCTTCTGGTGGACCTCCACTATCCACCTCTTCGTCAGCTCGCCCCTCGCGGGCGTGGAGAAGCAGGGTCTTAACCACGCCCTTCTAGCACTTTCCTCCTCCGGCTTTTCCAGGGTTACCTTGCCCCAGAGGTAGTTCTCCAGCACGCTCCCATCCCAGTGGTTGGGGACGCCTCTCAGCTCCAGACTAGGCCTTCTCGCCATCGCCAGCCTCGCCTCGAGCCCCTTCTCCTTCAGGGCGTCCCACTCTATGATCTTCTTGGCCTGGTCGGCCCCTCCTGTCCTGACCAGGACGGCGCCAGTCTTGGTCACTCTGACCACTCCAGCACTGGCGCCGATCTGCTTCAGCTTCTCCTGGGATGGGAGCTGCTCAAGGATCTTCCCGGCATCCCACCCTGCCGATGTTCCCTGGAGGGTGATGTAGGTGGGAGCGTCCTCGGGCCTGGACTGCACCGCGGGAACCCTGGCCAGGACTCCAGCGAAGGTCAGCCTCTTCCCCTTCTTCCTTCCTTCAAAGGAGGGGGGTTGAGCCTCTTCTTCTTCCTGGGAGGTTGGCTGCTTCTTCTTCTTCTTCTTCTTCTTCTTCTTTTTCTGGACAACCTCCCAGTTCGGTTCATCCTCCTCGCTGGAGTCCGCATCCATATTCCTACCCCGGCACATCGGGGTAGCGCTGCTCCTCTGGGGCATCGGGACCGGCATGAGGCCGTCGTACTTGCTAGGGGGTGGGACCAACCCGGAGGGTCCTGTGACCACCTTCTCGGGCTCCTTGGTCTCCACATTTTTTCTCCTCTCCTCTCTTCGCCGCATGCCTCAATATCCCGGCCTCCTGGTCCTTCAACCGGAGGTCCCCGATGAGGCCCTGGACTGTATTAAGAGTGGGGGAGACCCACTCCTTCTTCTTCCGGTCATATTCGCCCCCTATGGCATCACTGATCGATGTTGCCATCATGGGGGCGATAATCTCAGACACCTTCTTCGCTATTATCTGGTGGAGAGTCTCCCCATTCAGGGCCTCATTGACCACCTCCTCTACTATGGTGGGCACCATCTTCCACTGCGCCTGGAGGCCCACAATAATGCCCAGGATGTCTCTGACCTGGCCATTAATGTAACACTGAGCCTCCAGCGACATCTTCTTCCGGACGAGGTTCGCCCTAACTTGGTCCGAGATCCTCTCGGCCCTGGCCGTGGGGTCCTCGGCTGCTTCCTCTACCGGAGAATCGTCTTCTCTCTGCCTCTTAGCCTTCTGCTTCTCGACTTCTCCGTCGGAAGCAGAGATTAACGGCCATTTGACTTTAGCGCCAGACGCCAGTCCACGCTCCTCCCGCTCTCCACTTTTCACGCCCATCGGCTCATCCACTTTGTCACTACTCATTGTCACTATCAAAGAAAAGAAACAAACAAAAAAAAAAATAATAATTTTTTTTTCTAATTAATTAATTAATTAGTAATTAAAAAACCTTTCGAACCGAGGTTCTCTTGTCCTATTGGGAGCCCCGGATCGCACTTGTGTCCCTCGGGGCTTCAACCAATCGCTACCGCCAGCACTCACTCACTCACGGAGCTAGGGAAATACACGTCTTACCTGCTCAAGAGCTGGGCGACGACTGATCGCTGCAGCCTTCAACTAAGGTGGGGATAATCCGCGGGAGCTACACAAGCATAGGTCCTTCCTCATTCACAGTCGGAGCGCTACTTTATATGTTATTGACGACCCTCAGACAGGGGTGGCCCTTGGTTCTAGCCCAGGACCGCAATGTGCGTTCGAAATGTCGATGCTCATGTGTCCTGCAGTTCACACGACGACGCGCAGTTTGCTGCGTCTTTCATCGACCCACGAGCCGAGTGATCCACCGCTCAGGGTACATATATATTACCTATAGCTATATTAGTTGTTGGAGCTGGTTTATTGGTTGTAGATTATTGATTTGTGGTTTAGAGAGGGGTTTTGGGGGTTCGGGTTTTAGCGTGGCCCTGAGACAGTTTGTTTGTTGACCACCTGACATTTTGGCGTCGGAAACAGCTCCATCTACAATTTTAGAAGGCTGTCTTCTTGAGGTCCTCACTTCGTCGCTGGGCCGACGTGCTGCCAGAACTTGAGATTTTATATTCTTGTAGGTTTGGCAACCTTTATAATTAGCTGGATGCCCTTGAAGACATAATGCGCAGACAGCTGGTGTTTCTCTCGGCTTGACGCATTCTTCAGTTGTATGCGGTTCTCCGCATTTGACGCATCTTGGAGTGTGATGGCAGTAGTGCCTAGTGTGCCCGTATGCTTGGCAGTTGTGGCATTGCACGATGTCTTTCTTTGGGTATGGTTTTTCGATTTGAACCTGGGTATAGTATAGTCTACTTACATCATAGATTTTTTCTACTCCGGGTGCTGGTTCTAAATGTATGAAGAAGAGAGGCAATGGAATTTTGTTGCCTGTCTCGGGGTGTTCAGGATTCTTCTTATAGACATTTGTAATTTGTCTAACTTAGAAGCCCATGGCGGTGAGCTCCTCCTCTATGACGTCAGTAGGGGTGGTCGGGTGCAATTTTCTGACTACCACTCTGATCTCTCCTTCTTTAATTGATACGTATGGTAATCTGCCTTGATCTCCGTTAGGTACTTGACTATATTTCGGTATGTCTCGGACGTGTCTGACTGGATCTTTGTATCGTTGGTCCTGCTAGTGCAATAGTATTTTCCGGTGCTTACTGCCTTATTCAATTGTGTGCAAAAAAACTTAAAGTTTTTTATGCTCCGTACGAAAATTGGTGGAGGCCTGTGCACTTTAGGGGCCGATGTGGTCTCCGTTGCTTCACTAGGTAGATTAGGGGCTGAAATCTGTTGGGTGAGTAAAAGGGAGAATCTTCAGTGAACTCAGTAGATGTCCCTGGTTGGGTATTTTCATTCGACGGTCCTGCCTTGGGTTCCTTATTATTATTCGGAGTAGTAGGAGGTGTGTCGACTTTACGCCTTCTATTAGGTTTAGGTTTACTTGGGCTATTTCTCGTAGTTGATTCTAGGGATTGACTTCTCTTTGTGTTTCCATTTTTATCTGATTTGCTGGATTATACTTGATGGTAAAACTTCATTTTGGAATATTACATCACTGGAGCAGATGTTAGTAAAGAAAAAAAAAGGTAGGACACAGAGGAAAGGGAACTAAATAAAAATAAAGAGTTCGTATGAGATCTGATCTGAATACGACACAGATCAGCCTCATTCGGTGCCAGAGGCAGCACTTATAGCTGATAGGGTCAGTCTTACATTGTACTGTGGGTGGGGATGAACCTGCCGCGACCAGCACAAAAATAAATAACTCCTGTCTCTTAAATCACTTAATTTTATAATTAATATACTCACGTTATAAGTCCGTAATTAGCTACGAAACTTCACATTTTACTTTACTGGTACACAGACTAAGACTATGTAAAAAGCCACGAATGTACGATAAAAGTTAATCGGTATAAAAAAAGTATTACAGAGACGATGTTGCTCACTCCAGCGCGTGCTGTGAACTGTTTTCAGCATTAAGCTTTCAATGTCATTCTGCATCTAAATATGATTTAATGACCATATTTAGAATTATTAAACAATATGATGCTCATTAGCATAGTGAGCATTATATTATTTTAAATTTAAATATAGAATAAGGAATTAACTATTCGATAATTATTATGCTCTAGTAATAACTTGTTTGCTATAATATTAAAAATGTATTATTTTAAAATTATTCATTTTTGTGACCCGTTGCTGGAAGTTGGAGTTATCTCTGTGTGTAGAGTGCTGAGGTCCGAATTCGACTGAGAATAGGTAAATTATTCAATCTGTCAACAGGCATATATCTCTGTATGATCTAAAAAATCTGCTGGGGCATACCCTGCCTCTATAGCATAGGCGCCTCTAAATTGGGGAAAAACCTTGCGGTAAAGCGTGATCATGAACTAAACATCTTCCTGCGCAAACGTTGTATTAGAAACAGATGATGGTTATACCCTTAAAGTGGTACAGGTTTTTAGGATCAGATATTTTGTCCAATGTTAACTTCATTATTTCTTCGTAAATTTGGCGTTTTTAATCCTATAAGAGTATTTATTGCTGGAGTGGAGAACATTATAAAATTAACTACCGCCATTGAATTGGCTTATTTTCACTTTTGTATATCTGACAGAGCTCTGGAATAAAGAATTTATCTTATTGAGAATTCTACATTGCTTGAAGGATGATAATACACCAATATGATGATAATGCTTTCTCCCGCAATTGTTCCATTTTTCATCCTGACAGCAAGAATCTCATCAGAATGTCTACAGATTTTTCTATGTATCCTTTCCTTTAAACTACTGTTACTTTTTATTGCTTCGAGGATGCCATTGATTAATTACTGAAGATAAATTTCCAAACATTTATTGATATTAATTAATTAAAAATTATCCCTTCTGTGTCCAAAAACAGCTCTTTTGTTCCTTTTCTTCTCCCCTCCACTTTCCTTGAGCGTGGGTTGTATAACTCTCTTCTAATTGGCTTCAAACTGGTTAGCCACCTTCTAATATGTTTTAAAATTCAGGATTCAGCTTTTTTACTGAACTCTGGCGCATGGGAGGATTCCTAAATTGGCTTATGACCTTCTCAGAGTGACTAATACTTTTTTTAAACTATGTGTGGTTTTTCTTGAAGGTAAAGCAATTATGTATGTAGATAAAATCATTTTCATTGTAAGGGATTATCACGCCTATGTTTTAAAATTTGTATATAATTTAAAATAAAATGAAACAAAATATTCAAAAAAAGCCATTATCAATTAAATTTTCACCACCCTAATATTATGACTAACCCTTTCTTCTTCAAGATCTTCTTTCTTTAAGAACAAATCTTCATTTTTTCTACGAAATGCAACTACAATCGTCATTTTTGCCCCACTTTTAACTGCATATTATGGAATTTCATTACTAGTATTACCGTCAAACTTCAATTACAAATCTGTTCTTACTTGGAGATAAATGGTTTCACTTTTAAACATTTTTCTTTAGACCAAAAAGTTAAAACCTTTTCTATTCAGGCCAGAACCAACCAACCTTAATAATAGTATCAACCAAGCATAAAGAAAATAATAAAGAAAAAGAAATCTCTCCTCCCAAAATCCTTTTCGTTTTTGGATGTTGCCCTCTACAACATGACCCCCAAAAAATTCTTGAAATTAGTATGTTCCCACTAATATATGTAAACTATTAAACCAACAATTATATTTGAAGTGTAATGTAAGGAAGAAATAGTTGGGGGTGCAGTCAATAAAAACACCTTAATAAGTGTATACTTATTTATTGTGTGCCGACGTTTCGGCGTACAATGTAGGCCATCTTCAGGGCAAATATACCAAGCGGCGGCGAGGACGATCAACTGCCATTTAATTATTTTTATTTATTTGGTATTTAAATAACTGTCAATTATTTTTGAAATTAGCATGAGTTCATTTTTTTTTATGTATCGACATATTTAAGAATTTTCATTTGATCCATTTAAAAAACAATAGCTAACGTTATGTTTTTAATACTTAGTACTTAACATAGATTGATGTTTTTAAAACTACATACCTTTTTTGCGTACTAAATAACAATTTTAAAAAATAACAGCTTGCTGCTCTGCAGAGAAAAAGAGAGAGAGAGAGAGAGATAGAGAGAGAGAGAGAGAGAGAGAGAGAGAGAGAGAGAGAGGGAGAGAGAGAGTCTCCCAAAACCTTTATTGGACGATTTTTATTTCCTTATAATATTGCAAGGTCAATTCTAAATTGCGTAACTCTTCATAAATATGTATATATGAATTAAACGGTATAATGGTAGAATCTATGATTCCATTGAAGCTCAACCCACTGAAACTGATATATTTCCAATATCCTTAGTAAATAAGACGGAGTGACCCAAGACGTGAATATTGAGCGGACAGTTGATAGCCAAGTCGTGATGAGAATCCTTCGACAAATTTCCCTCCGGAGGTGTGGGCACGTCCTGGCTATTGAGAGCCCCTGCATTGAGATCGCCTGCGTCCTCCAAAGAGGTTCATGTCCTAGGAGAGTGTCATTCAAACCATGAACATCAGGAGTTATATTTGAAAATAGCCGATTTTTCCATTCACTATACTTTTCTCCCTTGAATGAAATAAAAATAGATTATGAATTGAATTGCAGTTCATTCATGGCGAAGATTGAGATGAGTTTGTACATGGAAGCATTGCGTTAAGAGCGATCTTACTGCTTGGGGAACTGATATAGATTACCAGGGTAATATTACTGATACATATTGCTATTCTATTCAATGCGTAGAAGGAAGTTTGTAAACAGCGACATGTGGTATCGGAATTGAGCCTTTGGATTCGCTTAGCCTAACATAATTATTATTAGCCGTCAATAATATTATTATTGTAAAAATTATTATTGCTAATTATCTTTGTTAACATTATTACATTTGTTGTTATGAACAACAAACACAGAATCAGGATATCCTCCAGTTTAACTTTAACATGAATGTAGATGTATTGGAAATTATTATCCATTGAGAATAACCACTACTTTCAGATTCTTATTTAATAATAATAATAATAATAATGTCTTTGTTTATTCTGGGACAAGTCCCTATAGAATAACAATATAGGCATTGTAAGCTATTAAGTCTTAGACTGTAAAATATTTACATTTAATTAATTATTACTAGTAATTTAATAAGTGAGAAAGAATAAAAAAATGAACAAAAAAAAAGTGAATTACCTACAATAACAGTATTTTAAGAACAGATTAGAAGAAAAGAAAGAAAAAAAATAAAATAAGTTAACAATAATTATATAAGAGAAACAATTTATGGTCACATATATATATATATCAAATTTATATCCAAGAAAAAAACAAAAACAAAAATAAAGAAAAAGTAATCAATATTATCAAAGATTTACATTTCATTCCTTTTTGTCTTCTTTAATATCTATCTATATGGCATTAATAATACCGATGTACGTGGTATATATATATATATATATATATATATATATATATATATATATATATATATATATATATTATTTATGGTTCTTTTTTAATTATTTAAATATTTTTTTTTATTTTTTTTTAATTTTGAAGAGAAAATATTATGTCTTGGCCGGGATTCGAACCCGGGTCGCCCGCGTTTCTAGCGCGGTGCTCTAACCACTGAGCTACCAAGGCACTCATTCCAGCTAGACAAATCCTTTCTCTTCACTGATCCTATATCCCTGTGATCTCGCAATTTTTCGAGGTATACACGGGGAAGTATGTTCATTGAACATTACTTTATTCGGGATCTCGTTGACTTACGTCAAATTTATAAATATATAAATTTGACGTAAGTCAACGAGATCCCGATTAAAGTAATGTTCAATGAACATACTTCCCCGTGTATACCTCGAAAAATTGCGAGATCACAGGGATATAGGATCAGTGAAGAGAAAGGATTTGTCTAGCTGGAATGAGTGCCTTGGTAGCTCAGTGGTTAGAGCACCGCGCTAGAAACGCGGGCGACCCGGGTTCGAATCCCGGCCAAGACATATATATATATATATATATATATATATATATATATATATATATATATATATATATATATATATATCGGATTCGGGCCAAATCAGCAAGGAGCATTAAGGATTTTGGATGGATTGGATATGAGAGCAATGCGATGGCTTAGTGGAGCCCAAAGCTCTACTCCGTTAGTCCAAATAGGTCTTATAATAGCCATATATTTCAGTCTTCTGTAATTATTCTGGAGCTTGGAGCGTTTGTCAAGTAATTGTTGCATTAGCCTGATAGGGCGATAGCAGAAAAATTTAGTCATCAGCAACTCGGTTGTGCATTTTCTTAGATTTTAGAAAGACAGAATATCTATACTTCAAATGTTTATGTTACGGTCACAGAGAGAAGGACGGAAGGAAGAGATTAACGTCTTAAGCCCTTCGGTGGGAGAAGTTAAGATTGAATTTGAACCTTCTCGAAGATACTAGAACGGCCTCCGTCAATACTTCCTGTCTAGAACATTCTACCTTGATATAAATAGCACCCCCCTTGCCAGGAGTAAGTCAGTCAGAGAGTAGACCAGGCACTGTGATGAACTAGTAATAAGTGAGTGTCAATGTGATAAAATATTTAGTGGTAAACCGGCCAGTGTAATAAGCGTATCAGTGAACGATGACAGACTTTTATTAGTGAACTGTAAGTGTTAATTAGTAGTTGTAAATTGTAGTGTTATTTTATAGTATTCGTACAAATTTATGTACATAGTTAAGTCATTTAGAATTAGTAACATCTTATATTATTTTAGTAATTAAATAGGAGTTAGGTTATAATAAATATTTAATAATAATAATAATAAATTCTTTATTTATTCTGGGATAAGTCCCTTTAGAATAAGATAACTGTAGATTATTGTGGACTTTAGAGCCTTAGGGTACAAAGAAAAAAAAACAAGTAGAAAAGTCAATCTATAAATCTGATTAAATAATAATAAATAAAAAATAGCTTCTTATGATAATGAACAAATGAATTTTTCACATTTCTTCACATTAAAAATAAAAATAAAAATGAATAAACAAAATAAATAATATTCTATCGATAATTTCTTTTGTTTATTATTATTATTATTAATCTTATTTGGGAGGCTTGGCAATGATAATTTTATTTATTTATTATTATTATTAATAATCTTATTTGGAAGGCTTGGCAACGACATTCTTCGCAATCAACCAGGGCGTAGCATAAGAATTATGATCCAGGCTACTGTTCCTGCAATAACATCGACTGAACATTATTATTATTATTATTATGATTATCATAATTTGACGGAAGCATAGGCTGGAGGATTGTGGTAAAATGTGATGTAACGGTTTTATATTACAGTGAGTGTCCACGGACGAAGTTGGCAGAGATTGGTGGTATCAGCAACGAGCCTTCTGGTTCTCTAAGGCTCATATCATGTTTATTATTAAATATTTTTAATCTGTAATTCTTCTGAGTTACAAATTGTTTTGTGGTATGAAATCATTTGTACAACTGAAAACACCAAGTAATATTGGTATATATTTATACAATAAATATATTTATTGGTGGTATATATTTATTTAGAATATTGTTATTGTAAATTTATATCAGTTTAATAATTTAATTGTATTCTTTTTGTCCCTTTGTTAATAAATATCAGTATCTTTAATTTAGCAGTACTTTAATTCATTTTAACAACCAGTAGCCCGTAACATTTATTTACATATCATCCGTCAAAGTGTCACAAAAATTCTAATTTAAATAATTATTGTCCGTTGATTCTTTATTTTGTTTTGTTTATAAAGCAAATAACAAATAACAAAATGCTATAAATATATATAGATTATATATGAGATATTAAGTATTATTCATAAAACTTTTTGACTATAGTAAAGTTGTTATCTGCTAATGCACTAGGCATTTACGCACCAATTTATAATGGCAATAAGGCAAAAACTTTATTTTATTTTTGTTTTTTTTTTATGATCCATCCATCTTCATTACCACAACGGAAAGTACGATAGCTAACCATTAATGGATGATCTTCCTTGTCAACTAGACAGTCGGAAACTCTTCTTGGAACATAAGAACCGACATTGTAATAATTCAAAAAGAATAATTGGCTTTCCATTCTTTACAAAACTTTAAGTAGACTAAAAAAAAAAAAGGAGGACAAAAGAGAAAAAAAAGTAAAGCAGAAGGTTTTTCCTTTTTCTTTTGTAACCGCCAAGTCCGCATTGCATTCTCTAACGGATAGTGCTAAGTGTGAAGTCGACATAATAAAAAGTTTTTCGAGTTATGTCCTCCGACCTTAATGGGAGTTGTTCTTAATGATAAATGTCTTGGAATTAAAGATCCGGGTTGCCTCTAGAGGTCCAGGGCTGGAGAAAGAGGTCCTGCGAAGGAGGGAAAGGGAATTTTAAATAAAAGTATCAAAAGGAGAACTCGAAGAAAAGGATCAGGAGGGGGAAGAAAGGTGAACGAGGGAAGTTTGCAGTGCTACTAGGGACATAAATAAGGGACGGGAGAAAACTATTTTTATTCTTTATGATATTTATTGTATATGAAAATATTAATTGCATGATAATTTTCATGATGATCGTGTGGTGTGGTTTGACTTCTTCTATATTTTATTTATTTTTTTCGCTTCACAGAATATTGCGATTGTAAAAATACTTATATAATCTATAGATATAAGTCGCTATCACAATAATCGACAAAAGGTTTGGGTTATAATACTGTACTGTTTTAAAGCCAACGGTTGTGTTGGCTTTAAAACAGTACAGTATTTAAAACAGTAACGGGAAGACATTCGTTCAAGATTACGCTTTGCTGCAAGTAACCTTCTTTATAGATGCTGGAAGAGCCCCAGAAGAGGTTGCAGATAACACGAGTGATCACAGAATTAATAATTCATCTTCCATAACATTAACCCATTTGAGGTACCTCATTTCTCTCACAACTCGCTCTCTCTCTCTGTATATTTCTATTAATGTCTAACTCTTTCAATTAACATTATATTAAGAAGTTTTCATAACCATTTATGTATTCAACATTCTTTAAGTTTAAAATTTCACCTCCTATTTATCAATGAAAGGCTTGTTATACTTCAGGGTAAAGGTACCTATACTACAAGACCGTGAAAAAATTCCATCGAAAAGCCCTCAAGTCTCCAAACTAAAACATAAATTGAAAATGAACAGATATTTTCAATTTCTGTTTTAATTTGGAGACTTAAGGGCTTTTCGTTAGAATTAGAACGGTCTTAACATTTATGTAAGGTCTCTTTTTACCTTTCTCTTTTCAATATTAATGTACCTATATCATGTTGTTATAATGTAGAAGTTAGTCGAATGGCTCCGATAGAACGCAAAAGCGTACAGAATCCAGCCTGAATATACTTACGCAACCTGGAATTTACATATATCATGAGCAGAATTTTCTGTGCCCCGTTTATGACAATATCTTTTTTTTTTTTTGGAACGACCCCATCTGATTAGTAAATCTTGATAATTTAATATTACATATTAGTTATTAGTGCTATTGAGATTGTTATTATCCATAGTTGTTAGGTGTATATTTTGTTAAAATATAACAGTGTTTTTTAATAGATTTTATGATGTTTTGTCTATGTTTCTTTCCCAAGTTTCCCAAATGTGCTCTTTTCAACCAGCCCTTTTCAGGTGTCCAAGCCGTTTCAGAGAGGAGCCGTAGGTAACAAAATAATAGGATCACCATAAATCACAGTATATCTTAATTATTAATATATTATAAAATAAATAAAAAAAACCATAAAGGGCCTTGGTTTCAGTATTACATATGTTTGATAGATCCCAAAATATTCATCCATCTATGTTAACTGATTAAATAATTTATCAGCCACAGCTGGACTAGAATCCAGGTCCTTCAGTCGCAGCAACAAAGTGGTCTACATACTAAACTAAACTACTCTGCTTGTTAATAAAGTAACTCTAAATAATTTTATTTCCGGTTTCGAAGTAAGAATAATCCGAACGATCGGTTTAGTTCGAAGGAAATGATCACCAAGTAACAGTACATCCGAGGCCATAAAGATGATCCCATGGTTGCGATAAAAGCTCGAGATGAGTCCTGAGTAATGTTGGAATGCCTGTTCCAACAAAGAGCTCCAACGCCCTCTCGAACCTTTAGTAGCGATGTAAAGTTGTAATTTCCGACATATTTCACCCACTTTCCACATTGCCGGGTATATTATTGTCCCCACAGCAGCCTCAATATTCGCTTTAATGGCCGCAATAAATTTGTTTAAGTTGCCTCGCTCGCTAAATAAAAGGGCCGGGGCGAGGAACCTGCTTATATTCTCCTTGAATTAAAAGCTTAATAAAGCATAAAGGTCATTAGCGGTTAGTGCTCTACCTCGCATCTCATCTCATGGATTTCATCAATTGCTTTCATTACTATGTATTATTTACATTTATTTATATAAGAGACGTATGATAACGGAAAGTATCGCGAAGTCAAAAAAGTTTGAATCCTACTAATAAATATACAAAATACACGTTAGAAATCTCAAAACTGCGTGAATTATCATAGGTTTGACTACATAATGATGGACTCATGGACAGATTTTCGCAATTCCACCCGAATCTTAAGCTGTAAATTTGCATCATGAAATCATGAAAACATCCAACTTTACTAAGGTAAGAAAATCACCAATTAAAAGGAACCAAAGTTATTATTTCAATAAGTTATTTAGATAAAGAAGAAAACATTAAATGTCATTTACTTAGAGGAAATAATTGAAACAACAGACACTGTAGCATCTAAACCAAGCTCAAGTCAAACTTTAGAAAAAATGTTGAAGAAATTACTGGAGGATAAAGAATCGAAATCTGAAACTCAAAATTTAGGGATTATTGCGAAGAACTTGATGAAAGAGAATTTCAATGGCAGATTAAATGCTAACCAGTGGATTGAAGATTTTAACAAAGAATGTGACCGTTTCTAAATTGAAAATTGAAATATTAAAACATTTCTTGGAATGTTCCAGTGTAGATTGGTACAGCTGCATGCTTATGAAATTCACTGTGGAATAACAGTGGAACACATGGGAGACAAATTTCTGTAGTACATTTGGGAACAAAGGATGGTCACCCACTAGATATGCTCTCGCGTTTAAATACCAGTCAGGCTCGTTACTTGGTTACGCTTTAAAAAAAAAGAAAAATTATTACTCGAAGCTAGAAAATCAATTGATCCTGGGACACTTATAGACCTTATAGCATTTGGCTTACCCAATATGGAACTGATAAAATTGACAGTGATATTTTACAAGGAACGGGAGACCTTTACAATAAAATAGGGAAAATGGAACATCTTGTTGGGAAGTACGATAAAAAAAATATTATACTTTCAGACACCATATCCGAACAACTAGAAAAAAAATACCATGCCGAATTTGTGTAAATAAAAATATAGGAAATCGTTATCATCCCGAGGAAAACTGCTGGTTCATAGAGAAAAGCACCTTTTAAATATGTTAATATCTCTGAATTGGAAATTGAACTAAACGAGAAAATTCCAAAAATCTAGAGGTGCCACCATTAATAAAAGTCAAATTTTTTCTTTCAAATCTCCATTTATTCATATTAAAAAAAATATTTACAATATATATATATATATATATATATATATATATATATATATATATATATATATATATATATATATATATATATATACACGGAAATAATTATAATACTTTTCCTACCCGGAGGTATTTTAAGTAAATACATAGCAAGAGTCCGCTGAAGGCGGATTCTGTAAACTGGCTCAAGGCCACTTACTCGATACATACAAAGCAGGGAGAGACCGCTTTACGGGATTAGGTGATAGGAAGTAGAAAGGGAGGAGATGAAGAAAGAAAGGAAGAAAGGCTTGAACAAGGGAGTCCTCACCCCATCCCTAGACCAATAAGACCACGTCGACCAAGGGGACACAGCCTAGCCACCTCTCAAATTCGTTTGAGAGATGTGAGGACACATCTCTCAAACAAATTTGATGTGCCTCCGGCTAATGTTGTCCGTTATAGATGGGAGTTTCAGCTCCTCATAGATTTTAGTATTACGCGCCCATTGGACCGACGTGCCTTTAACATTTAACTAAGGATGGAGTTCTGGAACTGCTTTAGACTTTTTAATGTGGTTTTATGAACATGTTTAAGGAGCGGCGCACCATGGAGCAGCGTTGGTCTAATAATTTATTTATAAATTTGGCATTTAAGCCGTAACGACAGTTGGGGCGAAGTGAGGAGGTGGTAGAGCCTACTGGACTTCTGTCGGGCCAGTTTCAGCCTCCCTCTGACCTGACTCGAGAAGGTAAAATGCCTATCAAGAGTGACGCCAAGGTAGAGGATAGAGTTAGATACACTACGATCTTTATCTTCAATTGTGAAGGTCGTCGGTAGGCGATTTTTACCTTCCTGAAATGACATCACGATGGCATCCGTCTTAGACGGATTCACCCTGATGACATTAAATCATCAATAATTGACACCGAAGTCTTTTGTGTCTTTTTAAGATGTATATAATAGTGATATACCAATAGTAAACTTGAAGACTATTAATGGAGAGAAGAAAACAAAAGGTACTACAATCATTTCGTACTACAATAAATGTTCATTATTTTAATAAATCCTATACTTACATCATCAAAGTAAAATATAAAATAGATAAATTATTATTTGTCTGTGTGAACATCCATTGAGAAGAATATGTGATTTTAACGTTAATTTTACAGTTCTGTTTTCTACAATTTTCTCATTATGGAGATGATCAAACTCGTCTTAAATATGAATTAGTTATTACCATTACGAGTAATAGTAAACAGGACTAAACTCGTAATTGGCAAAATGGATTTATCTAAATTAACCATACAGGGTGTCCCGAATTTAAATGGCAAAACTTCAGGAACTTATAGGGGACCGAAAAACTAAGACAAAAAGTCCTTTAGAGATTTGCTCGTTTTTGCTTAGTTTTAGAGAAAATCGCAAACAAAGAAACAAAACAAAAATGTTACAGGTAGCGATTATCACCTTTCAAAGTTCGTCAGGCTAGGCAGTGAGATATGTAAACATATATGTGATATGTGAGATATGTAATGTTATCCTTTTCATTCTTTTATTTGTTTACATTTTGGCTTCCTTCCAGGATTATAATTCCTAAATCAGTCTTCAGTCAGTTACTCAGATATTTTTGTGTGAATAGCATCAGCCACAATGCCGCATACATATACTAATGTTGAATACACTGATATGATTTTGTGTATGGTTTCTGTAACGGTAATGCTTTAGAAGCGGTGCGGGAGTATGCGCCCCGATTTCCAAATAGAAGAGTGCCTAATCGACGAGTCTTTTCGTTAACTATTATACGAATACGAGAGACTGGGTCATTCTTAATACGTAATGAAGGCGACCAATTCCAGGCAGCAGTAATTGCAGATTATCGTAGAAGAAATTGTGTCCAATGCCACTTCAATAACAATCCTGAGACTAGCATCCGAAGAGCATCCTGCTGCATTAGCAATATCGCGGCAAGCAATATTGCGAACTTTGAAAGGTGATAATCGCTACCCATGCCATTCAAAAAGTTCAGAATTTATTACCTCAAGATTAATTTTAGTAACTGGTTTCTTGAAAAAATTCGCGATGATAATTTATTTCCATTAAAAATTATATGGACCGATGACGCTACCTTTACAAAAGGAGGAATTGTTAATCAAAGAAATTATCATCTGGGGACTCTTGAATATCCCAGTGATATAAGAGAGAATACGTTTCAGCATGAATTTGCTATTAACGTTTGGCTTGGAATTTGGAACGGATTACACCAGTAATTCCATTCAATCTTCCAGGACTATATTTTTTACCTGGAAGATTGGATGGTATCACATTAACCCATTTTTTGGAGAACGACTTTTCTAATTATTTAGATGACATTCCCTTAAAACAGCGGATTGAAATGGTTTCCAACTCGATGGATGTCCAGCTCATTATAGCAGAGTTACTCGAGCTTGGCTGGATATAAAATATCCACAACGATGGATTGGACGTGGAGGAGTAGTACCTTGGCCACCCAGATCACCTGATATGACACCCATCGATTTCTTCGTATGGAGAACCTTGAAGCAGAAAGTTTATTCGGTGTCAATCAACTCAAGAGAGCAATTAAGAGACCGAATCATAGATGCAGTGCACCAAATATCATCAGAACAATGCAATTTATTATTTGAGTGCTAGATGTAATGCTTGCATTGATGCAAGAGGACACTTTGAGCAATATTTACATTAAAAAGAACATAACTTAAATATAAATGTAAATAAATAAGTATAAAACTTGTTTTCATCTCACTCCCTAGCCTGACGAACTTTGAAAGGTGATAATCGCTACCTGCAACATTTTTGTTTTGTTTCTTTTTTTTGAGATTTTCTCTAAAACTAAGCAAAAACGAGCAAATCTCTAAAGGACTTTTTGTCTTAGTTTTTTGGTCCCCTATAAGTTCCTGAAGTTTTGCCATTTAAATTCGGGTCACCCTGTAGATTTGTAGATACCGTAGATTAATGATTGTTATTGTTAGGAATAATAAATTTGAATAAATGTAAGCCTTAAGATTAATTAATTAATTAAAAAATTTAAGATAATAGCATTAGAAAAAAAGGTAGAAAAAATGGTTCACCAATCTGAAAACCATTTTAAGCATGCCAAAAAATCATGTTGGAACAATCCTAATCATCTTAAAGTTGTCAAATATGATAATTAATCATTATAAATTAATAAGTAACGAAAAGGGACAGTTGCCTAGAGGGGTGATGTTAAGCAATGAACTTGATTGAGCCCTAATCTCTCAATTACATTTATGAATAGAATTTTAATTAACGTAATATATGACAATAAAAGACTCAGAAAACCGGAAGGATGAGGATAATATCATTGCTGTTTAAATACTTCTATACGCGATAGCCACCCAATACCAGTACTATCACTTTTTAGGCACACACCTGCACCTACAGTAAACAATACCTTCGGTAAGATATTGATGCCAACCATAAAGATTCATCTTTAGAAAATATTTTTGACACTAGAAATTCTGACCAATGAAATCGTTGACGTGGAAAATGTAGTGTCATGAATAGGTATTTTACAGGATAAGCAATAAACTGTTTTAACTCATCTAAAAACTATATGCGTTACTTTAGTCTTAATTAGTTAGTAATTAAATATGATGAAAAATATAATCCATCATTAAGGTATAACAATCACATCATTAAAACGTAAATTAATTTTATTTGCAACGTCTTTATACGTTATTATAAATTAATGTATACGTGCGACATATCACTTCCTACAATATAGGACTGATATTAAGGACGCATCTATGTAATGTTTCGCCGACTCTCACTCCTAAAACATTTCTTTACTATAAATATAAACTACCACTAACTTACTCGTATAACTAGAATTAATATTATATAACTCGTATAACTCAGCTATTATATGCTATAATCGACTTAAACAGATATGGACTTTTACGAGGCAGGTGTAGGACTATGTGGCGAAAATCTCACTCACGGATCATTCAAATATTTATGTCAAAACTCCTACGTTATATAACTCATTTTTCCTTTTGCATAACTAAGAAATATATGACCTGTGTTACATAAAGACCTGAAAATAACACTCGTACCTGGCACAATCAAGAAAAAACATAAAAACTTTCACGACTCATGCTGGACTCCCAAACTTACGGGTACAAACAGTACTGACGAACACATTACCACAGAATCAAGCAAGGAGACTGAAACTTCTCTGGATAAGAGATTTCCTACAGCGAGACGAAACGCTAGGAGTTGCTTCAAAGAGAGGTTTCTCCATCCGCGCCTCAACGTGAATACTTTAGGGAGTTTTTCGAAAGAAGACCAAAAATACAGTATGTGCCAAATGGCATTTAAAATAAATATATATGATCTCAATAAATATTTATTATTATAATTCGTTCTTTTCCTCGGATTCTATCGGAAAATGCAACTATCCGAATAGAAGTTAAGTGTGAAGCTACAAAAAATAATAAGTAATATTCATCAATTTTCTAATGATATTCGCAGTTCCGAGTAACATTGCTTTCTGCATTTGTTCCAGAATATTACAATTTAACTCGAATACTATTTTGCGGTTCACCACCATTTCCGGAATCAGTCCATTTGTTGATATGGCTAATCTCAAAACTTTTGCTTTATCACGCTTATATATTGGTTTTAATTCCTCTACCTGGTCCTGATATTTTCATATATTTGATATTTTTGTAGGTTGTCATCTGCCGGTACTACTAATAATATTATGATTATTGTTATTTTTGTCTATGCGATGGCCCAAAATGTAATGCCCCTAACTTGGCCATGATACTAAAATACTATAATAAATTTTAAGCTTTGCGAATTTATTTTAGCTCAATCAACCTGTAGGTACAGAGTATCAATACAGGAAAGAAACACAAATCCTACAACTCCATATTGAGCATACAAGAGGGAACAAGTTCCGATAAGGGATTTTCCCCTCGGACGGTCCCCAAACCGAAAACTTTATCCAATAACGGTTTATCCGACTACCGGTTTATATTCATAAAGTAGGGCCTGGCCTGGTCATCCTTGTCCGAGCCGAATATTTTAGTCCTCTTAGGGTAGACGGATTGCGCCCTACATCCTTTATTCTCGTTCGAAAGAGAAAATTTTAAGGATTGAATATGAATTTTTACATAGTCAAATGAGAGCGAGCTGGATGTCATTTGTGCACATTGTAGATGTATAATTTATATTGACAAAATTAATATCACTCTTTTCGCCCCAAAACATAAAAATCAGAGTTAATATAAAAAGGAGAATCTCAAGAGACATGAATGGAAAAAAATTCCAAAGGAACAACCTTAAGTGTCTAAAATAAAACAGAATACAAACACGCCTGCCGTTATTTCGCATATAGACGCATCATGACGATAGAAATAGATTAGCACCTTAAATTAATTACTGTTAAATTGGTTTATATCACCAAGGCCGAAATGCAGCTACTCCATCGTAAGGAAAAGGTTACAGGACAACGGTTGTAAAGATAATAAATAAATATAGATAAAAAAAAGTGGATAATTCTTACATCAAACTTCAAAGAAAGCAATTTGAAATAAAACTATTTAATAAAAAAAAAAGGAGAGAAGAAACGGAATAAAAAAACGGAAGTAAAAGTAAATGGTCTTCTCTTGAAAAAGGTCATTAACAAGAAACCAGTGTATTTTCGGGTATTTTACAAAAATATCCCAAAATGGACGAGTCAGCTGGGGAAAATAGGAGGATACATAATAGGGAATTGGATAAGAAGTACCAGGTTTATATACTTGAAGAGAAAGCAGCGTGATAATCAAGTTGGACTGAACTGATTACTAAACCTCCGGAAGATGCATAGATGGAAGTATTGAGTTGTGGGGGCTGCAAGTCAGTCAGTCCAGGCAGAGAGTAGACCAGGCACTGTGATGAACTAGTAATAAGTGAGTGTCAATAGCCCGTAACAATACTCAATCGACTTCAAACTATTTTGTATATAACGTGCGATATTTATTATTGTGTAGGTATAGGAAAATTTATTATACTATTTTAATATTTTTACTAATTATTATTCTAGTACATTTAATGTTATATATTCATACGTTTCAAACATTGTTATCACCTTCATAGAAGGTTTAAAGTTATTGTTGTGTAGTTACCAAGCGTGCTCTATTGTTGTATTGTTCAATCCACGTCTGAGTCTAATTACATACATTTAAAATAGTTCCTGAAGTGTGTTTTGTGTTAAATACTTAAGTTTCAATATTGAAAAATAAAAAGAGACCTTACATAAATGTTAAGACCCCCAATTGGCGAAATAGTGGGCAGATAATTTCAATTTCTGTTTTAGTTTGGAGACTTCAGGGCTTTTCGTTGGAATTTTTTCCAAGATCTTAACATTTATGCAAGGTCTCTTTTTATTTTTCAATATTAATATATTTTGTAGAATAGTCATAAATCCACTGGTGTCTTGATATTGTTTTTTTTTTTTCATTGCAATTTTACTTTCATTTTTTTATATCGTTTTGGTCTTATGTTTTGGGGTTGTTTACAATTATTTATTTTTTCCTGTTGTGCTTTTTGTAGTTTGATAAATGAATGTTGAATTTTCAAATTCTCCAGTATTTATCAGCTGTTTTTATCTAACCTTATCCAGCCGGGTTCGAGTAATCTTCCTTATGATTTCTCTTTTGCATTTGAGCCTTGGAGATGTTGGGATGCTTCTTTGGTGCATTATTCATGTTGTGTTTTGTTTTAGTTTATTTTCTCTATCTACCCTGAGGATGCCTGAGTAGGCGAAATATTGGACAGATAATTTCAATTTCTGTTTTAGTTTGGAGACTTATGGGCTTTTCGTTGAAATTTTTTCTACGGTCTTAATACCTAAATTTCAATTAACCCAGCATCATAGGAACAAAAGTATGTAGCATAGACCGGTAGAATGGCCCGCTTAGCGCTGTGATTGATGTAAAGCTCTTCACTCATAGCAGCTAAAGGACTAGTTAGTTCATGTGTTGTACTGATTTCGCTTTAGACATCAACTAGGCACTATAGTTTCGTTGTGGCGATGCGTACTGACCCTCACTCTTCAACAATAAACTGTTTTAGATAATATATGTATCGCTAAAATAGCTTTTAGAATAGAAATAAGCTTTTCAAATCACCGAAAATGGATCGCGTGGTGAAAAATTATCCGGCCATTTTGGAGGACGATTATGAAACTCTTTACGGGCACGACCCGATTTAGATGGTATTAGTGAAATGGCAGGCTTTAGGTGATTTCCGCGCACTATTAGCTTCCAATTTATTCGCTTCTGCGCACGAACTTTTCTAGGATTATTATAATCACTTATTGAGCATAAGATGTGTTTTAATCTCAAACACCAAATACATTTATTTACAACACAACTTTATAAATTAAGATAGATAAATTTAAGGAAGAAATAGTTGGGGGTGCAGTCAAAGAGAACACCAAAATAAGAAAAACTTATTTATTATGTGCCGACGTTTCGGCCTACAATGTAGGCCATCTTCAGGGCGAATAAAACAAGAGGCAGCTAGGAGAGCTCAGAATGAAGTGTATTAACTTCATTCTGAGCTCTCCTAGCTGCCTCTTGTTTTATTCGCCCTGAAGATGGCCTACATTGTAGGCCGAAACGTCGGCACATAATAAATAAGTTTTTCTTATTGCTACGGGCTACTGGGTATTAAAATGAATTAAACAATGCCTTAATTAAAGATACTAATATTTATTAACAAAAGTGATTAAAAAGATACAATTAAACTATTAACAATTAAATTATTAAACTAATATAAATTTATAATGACAATATTCTAAATATTATAATCTAGGCCTAACTCCTATTTAATTATTACAATAATATAAGATGTTACTAATTCTAGATAGCCTAACTGGTTACAATAGTTTCTATGAATATTATAAAATTACTACAATCTATAACTAATAGTTAACACTTACAGTTCACTAGTCCACCGACCGTAAGATTCTTCAAGTATCACAAACTGACACGCAGTAACAAACAGAAACAGTTTATTACACTCGCGAGACTGTCACAGTTCACTGATACACTTATTACACGGGCCGGTTCAACACTGACTAGTTTATCACACTGACACTCACTTATTACACTTATCACAGATCTTCACTGGTCTACTCTCAGGCTAAGACTGACTCCTCGAGGTGACGGAAGTCTTTTTATAGGCAAAGCCGAACATTCTAGAACTCGAAGGGGCCAGATAATTCTGGAATATTCTTAATCCTTTGCCGACAAAAGAAGACGATCTAGAACCGTCCTAATCCTATTTAAACGTCTCCCGCTGACGGAGTTAAGCCGCTAATCCCCCGCTTCCGCCTTCCTGCCGGCGCCCGTAACACTGCCCCCTCCTTAAAAGTGCTCTGCCCCAGAGCAAGTCCGGAGAAATCGGGCATTTATGAGCTTCTACTGATGGAGACGCACCTTCTTTCCAGGGGTTGAACGTGCACACCAATATGGCAATTCCAGAGTTGGCGAATGTCTGTTCGATCATGTCCCTGACAATCTTCCACTCCAAGCCGTCGTATCCACAGCCCAACTTCGGAATAGCGAGCTTAGTGACACGCAGTCTCAGAATCTTACTCCGAAGGTCATCGAGGCTTCGCCTCAGTGCGTCATATGTCGGCTTCTGATCAGAGGCACGCTTGGTAACCAAGTAAAACAGGTGTCGTCCTTCGTGCGGCTGATGGAGTGCCTTCCCGACACTTGGTCCTTGGCGTTCCAGCTCCTCAGTTCCGCCGAACTTCTTCCTGAAGACCGTTGCAATTCCTCGAGAAGTCCTCAGATCTTCGGCAACGCAATGGGCCAGAGAATACTCCACTGGTAACGAGAAGATATCTCTGTAGATTACCTGAGTTACTCCACGGGTCCCTGGTACTTTAGTATGAGCAACTGAGTTATTTGTCTTGACGTTGTTTAGGTACCTGACCTGCTGGTCTTCTTTCGGGCCGTGGTCTCCTTTGTACGGGGCCAGTCTATTGAAATGGACTACCTTGGGTTTTCCTTTAGGCTGCTTCCTGATCCTATATATGACGTCATTGATCCTCTTGACGATCTCATACGGGCCGTCCCAGGAGTTCTGAAGTTTAGGTGAGTAGCCTCGCCTTCTTCGAGGATCACGTAGCCAGACCAAGTCTCCAGGTTGGTAGCCACCCTTCTCAGCCCTGATGTCGTAGCGCTCCTTCATTCTGTCACTAGCCCCCTGGATGTTTGTGCGAACCTTCTCGTGGATATTATCCATTCGCTTCCGTAGATCCGTGACGTACTCCTCTCCGGCAATTTCCTCGTCAGGCTTGAAACCGAATTTCAGATCACAAGGCAACCGAAGTTCTCTGCCGAATACCACATTTGCGGGAGTCTGCCCCGTTGCCTCACTGACTGAACTGCGGTAGGCCAGCAGGAACAGGTGAAGATACTGGTCCCAGTCTCGCTGATGGTCGGAGACCACTTTGGACAAATATCGACCCATAGTCCTGTTCATGCGCTCCACCATGCCATCGGATTGAGGGTGAAGAGGTGTCGTCCTGGTCTTCCGTATTCCCAGTGCTTCGCACATCCCGGAGAAGACTGCAGACTCGAAGTTTCGTCCCTGGTCAGAATGAAGTTCCATGGGTACTCCAAACCTACTGACGAGCTGCTTTACCAGTACGTCCGCAACCGTGACTGCCTCCTGATTCGGAAGGGCGTAAGCTTCCACCCACTTGGAAAAGTAGTCCATGGCCACGAGAATATACCGGTTACCTTCATCCGTCACAGGGAAAGGGCCAGCGATGTCGATTGCTATTCTCTCAAACGGTGCTCCCACGTTGTACTTCCTCATTGGGGCCTTCTTTCTTCTTATGGGTCCGTTAGAAGCCGCACAAGTCGCACAACGCCTGCACCAGTCCAACACATCGTCCTTGAGATTCGCCCAGTAAAAACGTTCACGTACCTTTTCCAATGTACGGTGAACTCCAAGGTGGCCGCCAGATACTCCGTCATGAAGTTCCCTGAGTACTTCGGGCACTTTACTCTTTGGAACGATGAGCTGAAGTCTGCGCTGATCTCCTTCCGTGTTCTCCAATGCCCGTTTCAGCAGCCCGTTGTCCACTAGAATGGAGTCCCATTGGGCCCAGTAAGTCTTTACATTCTTCGACATTGGAGCAACATCCTGCCAGGTTGGTCTTCCTTGCCCTGATAGTTTCCACTGCTTCATTTGTTTCAAGTCCGGGTCCCTGTCCTGCTCCTTTGACACCTCTGCATCCTGCCAACTGTCCATGGCCACCGTTGTCCTCAACACTGCTGCCTGCTTCTCTTCTTGTCGAGAACAATGCCCGCATTTTTCGTCACAAGGTCTCCTAGAGAGCGCATCCGCATTTCTGTGATTCGTTCCAGCACGATGAGCAGATTCAAAGTCATATTCTTGAAGGCGCTCTATCCACCTCGCCACTTGTCCTTCTGGTGACTTGTTCAGAAGGCGGTAGTCTACGCAGAATCTCGTTGTGCCGTCCTTCTTTTTCACCAGTACAACAGGAGACATCCAGGGGCTACTCGAAGGCTCAATGACACCATCAGTCGCCATCTCCTTGATGATCTTCTCGGCGTCCTCCCGTTTGGCTAACGGCAGCCTCCGCGGGACCTGTCGGATGGGCTTAGCATCCCCGGTATCAATCCTATGCTGAACGATATCCGTTCTACCCCGTGGCCCTGGGCTGATCTCGAAAACGTCCTGCCATCGGATAATCATCTTCTTCACTTCCTCGCTTTGTTCAGGGGAGAGTTCCCGACATGATTCGTCCACAAATCCTGTTAGTTCTTCCGGCAGTCCTCGCAGCTCGTTGGGATGACGTTGCAGCTGACGAACCACTGAGGTAGCGGTTGTACATTCCCCTACCGGTCTTCCTTTGTTCAGCGTTACTGGGAAGCTGTTCAGGTTCATTAGCCGAATCGGAGTGGTACGTCCGACCTTGATGAGAGACCTTGCAACCATTACGCCGCGTCCGATCTCCTGTTCTTCTTGCCTTCCAGGTTCAATTAGCACACATTGACCCTCAGGTAGGTGTCCTTCGATCGTCCCATGCGTTATGATTTGGCTCCGTGCAGGTAAAGTGGTGTCTTCTAGTAGGCGCACTCGTGCGTAGATGTCCTTTCCCTGCCGAAGGATGACTTCTTCATCTCTCAGCGTCATAACACCTCTCGCCATATCCAGCTTGATCCCATATGCGATCATCAAGTCCGTGCCCATTATGACATCTTCATCAATATCTGCCACGAGAGTTCGGTGCTTCAGATGTTGATCCCCGATGATGAAGGTGGCAACTGTCTCCCCGTAGACCTGGGCTGGCTCTCCTGTGGCAGTCCGTAATGTCCAAGTCGTTGGTAAGATCTTATCAGCCGGAACTGTCTTCAAGTTCAAGATAGTCATGGTTGCGCCGGTATCCAGTAGCAGACTTCGCAGCTGCCCGTTCACCATCCCATCTACGTAGAAACTGTTCGATCTGCTTCCTATTGACGCAACTCTGATGGTCTTCCTGGGGCCTTCAACTTTACGGGTTGACAGTTGCCCCTTCCCATCAACCCTACTTAGTTTTCCTGTGGCTTTTCTTGCTTCTTGGATGGACACTTGTTTCTAGGGTGTCCAAGTTGGCCGCAGCTCCAACAGCGTATCTCTTTCTTACGGGTCCTGAGAGCCTCCAAAACCTTTGTCACTATGTCTTCGACGCTAGGGACCACAGTAGGCTCCGCTTCAGCTGCTCGAACTCGCGCATGGCCCCGTACTGACTGCCTGACAGCCTCGAACTCCATGGCCTGAGATAATGCGTCTCCCAATGTTTTTGGCCGGGCGAGCTTCACTGCTTGTTGCGTCTCGGGGTCCCGAAGTCCATCCAGGAATTTGTCGACAGCCAGGCTTTCGTAGACATCATCGGTAACCGATGGGTAAGCATTCCTCACCAGCCGTGCAATGTCTGCTTCAAATTCCTGTAGAGTCTCGTTGGTCTTCTGGATCCTGCTTCTCAGCTGTGAGCGATATAGCTGGTCCATGTGGCGGTGGCCGAAACGCATCTCCAGTCTTCTAACCAGCTCCCCGTAGTTAGACCGCTCCGACAGTGGCATCCCCTGCAGTACTCCCAAGGCGTCTCCACGCAAGGCCAGGCACAAAGCTGAAGCTTGGGTCTCTTTCGACCACCCATGGATCGAAGCCGCAGTCTCGAAGAGAGTCATGTAGTCCTCCCACGGCGTCTTTCCGTCGAACACTGGAATGGTGTTGTGAGTTGGTGGCGTCCCTGAATTGGCGGGCATAATGGTTTTATGAAGGCTGCCCTCGGAGGAAAGGTCGGTGTCGTTCTTCGGTGGGTTGCTCATACGTTCCTCGAGAGCCTCGACTCTTAGCCTAAGTTCGTCTTTAATTGAATTCAGTTCTTCCCCTAACCTAGATTCTACATTAGCCACTTTATTATTTACATCGGCTAACTTATTCTCAACATTTTCCATTAACTTAGTCTCTAATATACCTAACTTAGACTCTAATGTATCCAATAAATCACTTTTTACAGTACCTAGCTCATTTTTAACATTGCTTAATTCATTACCTAGCTCATTTTTAACATTGCTTAACTCATTTTTAACAGTACCTAATTCATTACCTAGATTATTTTCTACATTGCTTAACTCATTTTTAAAAGTTGCAGACAACCTGCTTAAATCAGTTTCAAACAGAACGTCATCTGGATTTTCCCCTAAATCTACAAAAAATTGACGCAAGCGCTGTTGCAATACACTTTTAGTTCCGGATGAATCCAGATCACGCTCCTCCGACTCCCGTTTCAAATCCGCAACTTTTAAATCAATTAATTTAACACTTTTAGAAGCCATTCTGCATACAGTAGCCCAATAATTACAAAATGCAAAATAATAGCAATTACACAATAATCCCACTTCTGACACCAATTTGCTACGGGCTACTGGGTATTAAAATGAATTAAACAATGCCTTAATTAAAGATACTAATATTTATTAACAAAAGTGATTAAAAAGATACAATTAAACTATTAACAATTAAATTATTAAACTAATATAAATTTATAATGACAATATTCTAAATATTATAATCTAGGCCTAACTCCTATTTAATTATTACAATAATATAAGATGTTACTAATTCTAGATAGCCTAACTGGTTACAATAGTTTCTATGAATATTATAAAATTACTACAATCTATAACTAATAGTTAACACTTACAGTTCACTAGTCCACCGACCGTAAGATTCTTCAAGTATCACAAACTGACACGCAGTAACAAACAGAAACAGTTTATTACACTCGCGAGACTGTCACAGTTCACTGATACACTTATTACACGGGCCGGTTCAACACTGACTAGTTTATCACACTGACACTCACTTATTACACTTATCACAGATCTTCACTGGTCTACTCTCAGGCTAAGACTGACTCCTCGAGGTGACGGAAGTCTTTTTATAGGCAAAGCCGAACATTCTAGAACTCGAAGGGGCCAGATAATTCTGGAATATTCTTAATCCTTTGCCGACAAAAGAAGACGATCTAGAACCGTCCTAATCCTATTTAAACGTCTCCCGCTGACGGAGTTAAGCCGCTAATCCCCCGCTTCCGCCTTCCTGCCGGCGCCCGTAACATTATTTTGGTGTTCTCTTTGACTGCACCCCCAACTATTTCTTCCTTAAATTAGAAGATACAGTCGACCAATTCTTCTCTAATAAGATAGATAAATATGATAAAAATTAATAATATTTTAATTTATAATTTAACATAGCGAAAACCAAATAAATGGACTTGTCCATAATAAGCAGAAATGCATTGGATTAATCAACGCATTTCAATGGACATTAAAACTACTCACATCATTTTAATTTTGGGATATTTAATTAAAATTAGTTAATTAGTTATTGAGTTAGAATGGAAGGTCTCTACTGGTTCTGAGCCAACGGTTGTGTAAAGAAGAGGTTTTTTCGAAATTTTATACCATCGAAATTTCTCCAACTATGGGTACCCACATTACAGTTAATACAATTTTTTTTAGATTTTAATAGATATAAGTATTTATGGTTTCTTGTCTATACATGCATGTAATAAATGTAGATGGATATGAGCTATTATTAATATTCAAATTAATAATATATTAAGGTATACTTTTTTTTAAAATGTTTACATTGAAAATTACAACTATATCATTACAATACATGTAAATATAATGAAACATACACAATGACATGGGTACCTATAGGCAAGTAAAGAAAGTATACTCAAATATTTATGAACAAAATTTAAAAACATATCGTATTGTTAATTTTAATAATTTTAGTTTTATGTATTTATTTTTAAGTATACGCATAGTGAGGGATTTAAAATTATATTAATATTCAAATTAAAAATAAATAAACAGATAATTTTAAAATTGTAGATGGATTATTCTAGTGGGTTCTTACTCTAAAAATAAATTACAATAAATACATAATAAATTATTGCGGATTTATATTGACACAGCGTTACCATACGCGTTTCTCCCTCAAACAGTTGAAGGGTTACGGGGCCATTGAAGCGAAATTATTCCTGTTAAGTTCAGTTGAGAGAGGATTTTGAATGCTATCACAAAGTAACACTGTAACGATGTGTTGGCTACTTGATGCGGGCATTATCGGCTTTGTAGGCATGTGTAATGACACAGATTACAGCGCTATTAGAACCATTATCACTAGCACAATATACTGTTCATTAGTATACTATATATGTAATTATACAACAAGTAAATATAAAATAATAATATATACTGAAACAGCTGCTTAAACATAAAATCTTGAATAAAATATAATACGACGGTATTATCATATATTTAACCATTTTTCTGTATTCATGAAAAGTTTGTCACAAATTCATCTAGGTAGTAGTATCTACAGTTCATCCATATACTGCATACGTCTTTTCTCGTGGCAAACATATCCGAATCTTTTTCATTCCTTCAAATAATAACTAAAACAACTAATTAATTACTTAAATTAATAAATCACAAAAATATATATTTTTGTCACCTGTTCTAACATGACTTACTGTGTATTTTGTTTTCAAAAAACGTAATTATACCATCAATCTTTTAAGGTTGGGGCTACTCTAGTTCACACACCAGCTAATCGCCAAACGATAATTTGATTAGCCACTAGCATAATGAAAATTATTTATAGTAACAATGTGACAGAATAAAACATGCATTGTTTTTAGAAGACAGAAAAAGGTTAAATTACAGTCTTCTGTTGATGAAGGTAACACTTACCTAGTGAGGCTTAGCACATTTTCCGCCATTCAAACGCATCAGTGTTGCAACGGGATTAATAACTAATAAGGTGCAGTTCATCCGACACGAACTTGTGTGTTCTTAAGAGGATACTCTTGGCACAACTAAGCGATAAGTCACTGATTCCATCTCACTCTAATACTAGTAGATAAACAAATACAATCCTACTATTTGTTTACACATTTAGGATCAAAAAGGTAACAACAATAGGTGATGCAATTTCTATGGCCATGACTCTATATACCCCCCCCCAAAAAAAAAAATGGTGACTGGGAAAATTTAAAAGAATCTTATTAAATACTAAACCACTGTTGGAGAAATTAGAAGTAGCTATGGCACAGTAACTAAGAGGACACAATTATTAAATCAGCTTTAAAAACGTTTATCATCAATCAGCTAAGAGCAATCTGAGCACATGGTGTTTTTGTCTCAGATATGTAGTTTATTCAAAAAGTTTAGTTTTTTGTAAATAAGATCTATTAAGAGAGAAATGAAGATGACCAGGAGACAGGACAGTGAAAATGACAATTCTTTTTAATTCTCCTATTATTACTAACAAAGAATTGTCGGGGCACGCGCCAGATCCTTTTCAACCTGTTTTGAAATATTCCTAATTTTTATTTATTAGTTCATTTATCTAATTATTTTACTGCTTCCTTATGTACATTTATCCAACATTCTTACCTCTAATATTAAAAAAACGGTTATCAATTTCAAAATTACAATTACAGATACATAAACAGATCGGAAGACGGAAACAGGGGATTAGCGGCTTAAGTCCGTCGGTGGGAGAAGTTAAAATAGGATTAGGACCTTCTCGATCGTCTCCTATTGTTGGAAGTTATTAAGAATGTTCTAGACATTCCCGGAACAGCTTCCCTTTCTTCCTTGTTCTAGAATGTTCGGCCTTGCCTATTTAAATATCTCTCTCGCCTCGAGCGAGTCAGTCTTAGAGTAGACCAGGCACGGTGATGAACTGTGATAAGTGAGTGTCAGTGTGATAAACTAGTCCGTGTTGAATCAGCCATTGTAATAAGTGTATCAGTGAACTGTGACAGTCTCGCGAGTGTAATAAACTGTTTCTGTTTGTTACTGTGAGTCAGTTTGTCATACTTGGAGAATCTTACGGTCGGTGGACTAGTGAACTGTAAGTATTAATTATTAGTTATAAATTGTAGTGTACTTTTATAATATTCATACAAATTTATGTAAATAGTTCAGTCGTTTAGAATTAGTAATATCTAATATTATTGTAATAATTAAATAGGCCTAGGTTATAATAAATATTTAGAATATTGTTATTGTAAATTTATATTAGCTTTATAATTTAATTGTTAATAGTTTAATTGTACCCTTTTTATCACTTGTGTTAATAAATATTAGTATCTATAATTATGGAATTGTTTAATTCATTTCTATACCCAGTAGCCCGTAACAATACTTTATTTTTATTTATAATATTTATCATACGTAACTTTGTTTAATAATTTATATAATAATTATGTAAGACAATATCATAAAATATTAGCAAACAAATAGTTAGCAATGCATATAAGGAAGGAAAGGGTTAAGGAAAGATTTGGTTAAATTCTGTGTTTCTTCAGGGCGTTTTTCACAGATCTGAAAGAACTGAGGATTTGAATTGAAGAGCGGAAATGTATGAAAGACGGATAACTTGGTTAAGAAAGTATGTATGTAAGTAACCTCTTATGATTGTAAAAGGGTACTTTTGAGGAAGTTAATTTGACAATTATGCATTTAAAACATGTCCGATTATTTTAATGATAATAAGAACAAGTTAAAGCCCTTAATAAGAAAATATTTTAAACTAAACCATAAAAACAGTTTAAAATCAATTTTATATTATTCAAATTTCTGTTTACATTCCCATCCACATCCAGTGTTTAAGCTAAGCCGTTTACAAAGACAAATACACATATACATTATGTGGCCAGTTACTACAGAGATGAAACAAACGGTTTTATTAAAGTTTATAAGGTCTCTGCTTGTCCAGAATAATTTGATCTATGCCCTTAAAAATATTTTATTAAAAATACAAGTAAACCTTATGTCGGAGGTAAATGTTTTTCATCAAAATAAAACCTTCTCTCGCTCTTTATATTTATTTAACTTTTTTGTTTTAATTTATATTTTCGGCTAAAATAATTCGCTGACGATCTCCATTTGCATTGGAATGGTGGTTGTTCATCAGGCTTCATACATATTCATATCTTGATTTTTCCATTAATAAAATATTCGTTTATTCCCGAAACGATGAAACCCTCATTGTTGGGCAGTATCCTTAAGTTGTAATGTATTTGTATAATTGGTATATAATGAAAACATAAAATAAAACAAAGTAGAAAATAATAAGAGTTTATAATTGCTTAGAGTTTTAAATGTTTGCTAGAGAACATAAGGTTACAAGTAATCTAATCCTATGTGAGATGATGCGCCAAATATTGAAGATAGATAAAATAATATATACTGATACAATTAAGTAGATTTGACACGTTCTTATAGTTTTTAGTACTTAAAGCGAATATTATACACATCGTCTAGTATTTCTATAGTTAAAAAATCAAAAATCGGTGTTTTTTCAATGGTTAGTAAGTTCTTTCACCAGTGTCGAAGAGTGCATACAAGTAAATATCTCTTCATCACTCTTCAAAACTGTATAAAACTTTGCTTTAGAGAATGTTTGCTAGAATCAGGATTATTTTAATATGTATAAATATGTAATATTCTTTTGTTCTTTAAAATATATGTAAAATTCTTTTGTTCGTTTGTCACTGACCGCTGAACTCCTAAACGCTTGGTCCTATTTTCATGAAATTATTGTGAATATTCCAGTAGTACTGTCCACCAGTATCCTTTAATAATATCGCACTGACTACTGCAGAAAACATACAATACCTAGAATTACATATTAACAAACGTTCAACTTGGAAACCTCACACTAGACAGAAAAGACTAGAAACGGATTATCGCTACTTTATTACTTGACAAACGTTCTAAGCTGCCAATTAATTACAAAAGACTCATATATGTAACTATTATAAGAACTATTGGGACTTACGGAGTAGACCTTACAATCAAAAATCCTTCGTAAAATACTTAACGCTCCTTACTTTGCTACGGACAAAGTAATCCAAAATGATCTTATTTTGTCGTATCAATTTGTTGTTGATCAGGCCTAAAGCCGATACCAACCTTTTCATGAAAAACTTTATTCCCACTCAAAACCAATTGTTTCAAACCTAGCTGCTTCTCAATTCCTGTTAATCCTTCGAGATGTCTGAAGAGAAGGCGGCCCAGTAAGCTTTTTATTTGAATTTATTATTAAGTACTAAAATAACTGGGTGGTTTATCAACTTGTTTTTATCCATGCCAGTACGTATCACTTCTGTCATTATATTTACTTGCTGTATTGTTATATTAAAGTTGTAAATTTCACCAACTACATTTTTTAAAATATATTTTTCAAAAACTGAAATAAATAACTAAAACCTTTTAAATAGAAGAAAACGACAATTTAGATTTTAGCTATAGCTACAACAACAACGACAACAAAAATAGATCCAAAATACATTATTACTAAAATAAAACAACCCTTGTAATATATTTATACTTTATATAGTTATTACTACAGATTACTGGAAGCGGAGCTTAATGCCACCGCATCCCCGGTCAACTCAAAGGAGACCAAGACGCGGGTGGCATTAAATCATGGACCTCCTGCGGACGACAGTGGACAACCCCTGCGAGGGACGTGGCCATGTTTATGCCATCCTAGGGGAAAAATCCACCTGCCTCGTCCGGACATCTTGGCCCTCCTCCAGCCGATATATCAGCCCTCGATGACGTACGCCCTTTGGATATCGCTCTCTGGCACTGCTCATCAGCCTGATATCAGGAGTGATATCCTGCTGGGTCGAGGGTCAATGGAACCACCAACGTGGAGGCTGCACTGGCTAATCAGTCAGGAAAACATGATAAATGGATGTATAGAGTGGAAAACGTAAAAATATAGTATATTATAGATGATTCTAAATAATATTTATTTTATTAAATGAAAAATACATAGAAGTAAATCATAAATGAGCTAAAAATGGATTCGGTTATGGTCAAATGGAGGTGTCCGTTGGAATTTTAAAGTGGAAAATGTAATTATGTTTCGCTGTAAAAGGAAGTAATCCGCTTTTGCATTTTAGGGAAAAAAAGTTTAGAATTTAATTTTTATAGCATTTACATTTACAGAGATAAAGAGAGAGATAGATAGTCAGAGGTATATTAGATAGATATTTTAAAAGTGTAATATGGAAAGAAGGCCGAAAAACTGCGATGACTGGATGGTGTGACAGAGGATGCACTAGCTCTACTGCATGTTAGAAATCGGAGGCATAGGCGCCTGGCCAAAGCGTTCAGGGGAGACTAAGGCTCTACAAAATGGCTGTTGCGCCGGATATTATTAATACAGAAGAAAAGATTTTACACAGTCATGACTTTCTTCACTGAAAACGAAGTGATCAGTATACAACTAGATCCAAAATAAAATAAAAACGATATTTCATATAAACATATAAGTGTAGGCATATGATATTACTGCAGTAATATCCGTTATACGTGTATAATAACCAAATATTGTAGATTTATACTTTATAATATAAATTATACGTGCACTTGCATTTTCTGAATAATAGATTATTTCCAATTTTATGATAAGCATAAATCAGTATAGGGTTTAATATTGAGTACCACTTTTGCGTTACCAAATACATTTAAAATTTAATATATTGTTTTTATTTATACAATCCTTTTAAATATATCAGTTTAAAAAAAAAATTAGTGAGTTTTTGTTTTAGTGTTTTTCATTATTTTTTCTACATCTCCTAAATTCCAAAACAGATGTTCTCTAATCTCATTTATAACTAATTGCTCATGATATGAGTTGTAAGTCATCCATAACTAAACTTGGATCGTCAGAAGTAATGGATAATTTAATGTCAATTTTCTTCCCTAATAACGGTATAACTTATTTATGGATGTTTTAAGCTTAATTCCCTATTTCTTTTTTAACATAAACGTCTTGGCTAGATATATATTTTTAATAATAATCCATACTAATATTATAAATGCGAAAGTAACTCTGTATGTCTGTCACAGGCGTTATCATGGCCAAACTACTGAACCGATTTAAATGAAATTTGGTACAGAGATAGTCTTGAGCCTGAGAAAGGTCACAGGCTACTCTTTAATGCGATAGAAGGGTTGTAAGGTGTTGAAATAGGGGATGATTTAATATGATCGATTTAATTTGAAATAAATTATAAACATATGAGGAGGTGAGTTGCAAAACTCGTTTGTTCCACAGGAACACGTTTTTCAGGAAACTCAAAAAACTTACCTCGTCTCGTAGAGTGGCCAGATAAATTTTTTTTTTTTGCTTTCGAAAGGTACAGCTTCTCTGTGGAAGTGAGCTTGGAATGAAAAAAATTACTGATTTAATGATAACAAAAAAAAAAGTAACTAAGTATGAAATGAGAAAGTTTTTTCAAAAAAATGGAACGAACGAGTTTTGCACCTCACCTACATATTATTTTTTAATGCTTTTACAGTACATGCGTAGGCTAACCTCTTTCAATGGTCTCAAAAAACTCAATAATCAAGAATTTTCAACATTTCGAGAGGCATGTGAGGCAACAGGTTTATTAGAGAATGATAATCATTGGGATACAGCTCTGAAGCTGTTCGCTATATTAATATCCAAGCCACAGATCCCAAGGCACAGTCCCAACCTCCACGACATCTCATTCCTCCTCACCACTTACCTCTCCGTGTTAAACTTCCGCCAGAACACCCACTTCCAGTTCCATCACAGCCTTCTCTCATGGTAAACCCCTCATTACATCGCCCAACGAAAGTTGATCTACCTCCTCGTCCCCAGTGTCGGGCTCAGCATCCAGCCAACTCATCTCAACCTCCTTATCCATATCCGCTCCAAGAACATAATCCCTCTGACATATATTCCATCCTATCTTCCTTCCTGATAGACCTACAACAAACTATCAAATCGCTGATAACCCTCCTCACTAGATTCCTCACAGAAATTCCATTCAACTTCCCGCGATGAATGTGAAGCCCCTAGCTGTCCTCTTATGGAATGCGAACGGACTAAACAACCGCCGAGACGAACTTGACATATTTCTTCATGACAATCAGATTGACATTGCCCTACTTACTGAAACTCACTTCACTAAACGTTCATATTTTTACATACGCGACTACATCACTTATAGATCTGACCACCCAGACAACACTTCCCACGCCGGTTCTTGCATTCTTATCCATAAATCCATTCCACATTCCCTTATTCCCTCTACTCCAAATGCGGTTATCCAAGCAACCTCTATCATAATATCAACTCGTCCCCTCCATCTTACATTATCAGCTGTATACTGTCCTCCTGGCAATTCTCTATCCTATAACCAACTAGAATCCTTGTTCCAATCCCTCGGATCACGCTTTATTGCTAGAGGAGACTACAACGCTAAACACCAACGATGGGGTTGTCGAACATCCAACCCTCGTGGCAACATCCTGTCTTATGTCTCCACTTCTCGTAGTTATTCAATTCTCTCTCCCTCGAATCCTACATATTGGCCAACTTCCTTGAAAAAACGCCCTGATATCGTGGATATATTTGTCACATCCCAGATTTCTCCTTCCCATGTATTAATCAAATCCCTGGATGACCTCTCCTCAGACCACAGTCCAGTTCTGCTCTCATTACACTCAACCTTCATTCCTAAGCCCTCCTCTCCTTCATTGATTACAGGACGAATTAACTGGGAGCAATTTAATAACGATTTGGAAAGCAAACTAGACTTACGGATTCCACTAAAAACTAAACAAGACATTGACAGCGCAATAGAAATACTTACAGCAACAATAACACAAAGTATAAGAGATAACACTACCATAAACAGAAATAATATCACACAACAGACTAACCTGCCACAGAACCTTCGCATCTTGCTAAGCGAAAAACGCAGAGCAAGATCTAAGTGGCATAGGACTCGTTACCCATCAGATAAAACGTATTACACCCAACTGACTAACAAACTGAAAACGGAGATTAGAAACTTCAAAATCCAAAATTTACTTAGTGTGACTGAAAATCTTACGACTACTAACAAATCACTATGGACGACCGCCAAAAAGATCCTTAAATTCAAAGATTTTAATCATCCTCTCCTTACTGAAAATCAAACTTGGTCCAGATCTGATGAAGAAAAATCTCACATATACGCTCAACACCTCTTCAAAACATTTAATCCACACCCTGATATCCTCAACCCTATTCACATTGAGTGTATTGAAGCTGAACTGGATATCCCACTCCAAATGTCTCTCCCACCTAAGGCTATTCATCCGTCAGAAATACCCAATATTATTCATAGTTTACCTTCCCGTAAAGCTCCTGGGCATGACCTTATTACAGCTCACATCCAAAAATCCCTTCCTCGAAAAGCTATCCTATTCCTCACATACATATATAATTCTGTAATCCGTACTACCTATTTTCCTGATACATGGAAACTATCTATAGTAAAAATGATCCCAAAATCCAAAAAGCCTCCAGAACTCCCATCCTCTTATCGTCCTATCAACCTCTTACCCATAATGGGCAAGATCCTCGAAAAACTCATTCTAAAACGTATTTATCCCATCCTAGATAGTAACCGCATAATCCCAGACCACCAGTTTGGTTTCCGAACATCCCACTCCACTATCCAAAAATGTCATCGTGTGGTGGATGTTGTCTCCTCTGCATTGGAGCGTAGATTGTACTGCACAGGAGCCTTTCTCGATGTAGAACAGGCTTTTGATCGAGTCTGGCACCCAGGTCTCCTTTACAAAATCCGACAATTCCTTCCTCCTACATACTTTTTAATCATTCGCTCCTTTCTCACTGGCAGAACATTTAAAGTAAGTCATAAAGGTTCCTACTCATCCCTCTATTCCCAGTCTGCTGGCGTTCCTCAAGGTAGCATCCTCGATCCTATCCTTTACACAGTATATACAGCTGACATTCCAACACATCCTAACACCTTCATCTCCACGTATGCTGATGACACATGTGTGTTATCAGTTAACAACGACCCATATATTGCATCCCAATCTCTTCAATTACACCTATCAAGCCTCGAAGAATGGTGTCGGAATTGGAGAATTAAAATCAATCCCAGCAAGTCCCATCAAATTACCTTTACCCTTCGTCGAAAACCCATGACCTCCTGTCCTACTGTATTCTTTAATAGTACTCCACTTATCCCTGTTGAACAGATTCGCTACCTGGGACTCTACTTAGACAAGCGTCTTACTTGGAACCCTCACACAAGATTGAAAAGACAAGAAACAGCTAGACGTTTCCGACTACTTCAACACATACTGGATAAGCGCTCAAAGCTTCAGGTCAATTACAAAAGACTTATTTATGTGACTGTTATAAGGCCTATATGGACTTATGGAATTGAACTATTGGGCTCCACCAAACCATCGAATTCCTCCCGTATCCAATCCTTGCAATCCAAAATCCTTCGCAAAATCCTAAACGCTCCTTATTTTGTCACAAATAAAACCATCCATAATGACCTTAACGTTCCATATGTTACCGATTTAGCCCATTCCAGATACCTATCATTCCACAATAAACTTCAAACCCATCCAAACCCACTAGTTTCCATCCTTGCATCCAATTCCATCCCGGACAATCCTCCTAGGCGTCTGAAGAGAAGATGGCCTCGGGACCTTCTATTATAGAACTTTATTAGAGTGCTGCCAGTGGATAGTATCTCTACATGTCCTATCATGTATTATTTACTCTCATAGCAATTGTACTAGATGTATGTATTACAGTTGTACAACTCAATAAAATAATCAAAAAAAAAAAAAAAATCAGAACAAAGATTAGTTTTTGACACAGTTATTCAAAAAGTTGCCATTGGCGAAGAAGGTTAGTTCTGTTTGATTGCTCCAGGAGGCTCTGGCAAAACCTATGTTTTAAATTTACTATTAATCCAAACGTGGAAAGATAAACGAGTTTCTGTTGCAGTAGTTTCCTCTACTGAGTAGCTGCTACGCTACTAAGTGGGGCACGAACAGCGCACTAAATTCTAAAACTACCATTGAAATACCAGTATGTAACATTAGGAAAAGTAGTGAGCGCGGAAGAATTATACAGCAGGAATGAATAAACAATATGTAACCTGTTGGTTTGGGATGACTGTACAATGTCCCATAAAAAACCAATCGAAGCACTAGATCGCACAATGAAAGATATCAATGGATGCTGGTACTTTTAGCTGGTGACGTTTGAAAGAATCTCCCGGTTATAGAGGTACGCCAACGGATGAAATAAATGCCTGTTTGAAAGCATCTGTATTGTGGGTACACGTAAAAAAGCTTTGTCTCACTACAAATATGCGAGTAAAACTTCCCAATGATTCTCAAGCAGGGCGATATGCAGCTCTTATACAAATCGGAGAAGATTGTATGCCAACAGACAGTAACGACATGATTAAATTCTGTCAAATTGCCGATAACACAGATGATCTAAAAAATAATATCTATTCTGATCACGGGCAATCGAGAATGGCCGTGTGAAAGGGCAATTTTGGTACCGACTAATAAGATAGTTAACCAAATGAAGGAACAAATCATGTCAGACGTGAAGGGGATGTTGTCGAATACCTCTCAGTAGACAATGTTATGGACACTGAACTAGTCACATTATTGCCTATAAAGTTTCTCAACTGTTTAGAATTATCAGGACTGCCTTCCCATAAGTTGAGGCTGAAAGTTCGGGTTCCAATCCTATTAATGAGAAGTCTTGACGCGCCAAGGCTATGGTACACGGCTACAAATTACAGATCTGGGACATAACATTATAAAAGGTACAATCATGACTGGAATAGCAAAAGGAGAAAATGCTTTGATTCCGTATTCCGTAATTCCGACTGATTTGCCTTTTCAGTTTAACAGGGTACAATTTCTCATGAAAATAGCATTTGGAATAAACAAAGCTCAAGGACCGACGCTTAAACTTGCAGGGGTTCATTTAGAATGTTTTGGAACTCTATGTGGCATGCTCGCGTGAATCAAACCCTCAAAATCTCTATGTTTTGGCAAAAGATGGGAACACAAAAAACTTTGTTTATAAAAATATATTTAAACAAGCAGTTTGCTGTAAAACCCTTATTTTAACATATGTATGTATTTATGTATTTTATTTGCAAAATAATTAGTCTAAACAGTTAAAAATTCTGTCCAAATTCACTATTCCACGCGGACACAGCTAGTAATAATAATAAATTCTTTATTTATTCTGGGACAAGTCCCTTTAGAATAACAATACAGGTTTCTATGGGGCATTATTATGTCTTATTAAATGAGAAAGAATTAATGCGAGGAAAAGTTGCTAATATTTTATTACTTTAGTTCATCTATTAATTAAAATTATTTTTCTATTCTATTCTAAGTACTTCAACTTCATCATTTTACGTAAATCATAACAGAATAATATTGCTTCTAAGAACAAGTTCTTCAATTCGGACCACCGTGTCGGTTCGCCGTATGGATTGTGATTGTTTTAATGTGTGGTGGAGAGAACGATGTGGGGAGAACGAGAAGATATAAGTGGCAACACTTCCTCCCTTTCCTAATACCGTCGTAAAACTTGGCCCAAATTGAAATTTAACTTTTCTCCTTGCTAAGTTCCTCGACACTGTGCTTCGACCTCATTCAGCCAGGTTTTATTAACTGTCCCACTTATATCCGCTCGTTACTTTTAGAATAATTGAATTCCGGTCGGTCTGTTCGGCTCTCCTTTAAGAGTTGGGAAAGATTTAAGTGTCCCTTAAGGCAGTAACTAATACCTCCATTTAAACTCGTTTCAATTTGAGAAGGTCTCATTAGTTATGTACTACATGTTTTTTAAAGTAATTTTTAATCACAATATTGTTTTTAAACAAACAGGAAGCAGTTTGTTTATATATATGTATATATATATATATATATGTATATATATATATATATATATATATATATATATATATATATATTGATATATATATGTGTATATATATATATGTGTGTGTGTGTGTGTGTGTGTGTGTGCGTGCGTGCATGCGTGCGTAATGCGTGCGTGTGTTTGTGTGTGTGTTTTTCTCTCGTCTGTTTAAAAAAAAAAAAAAATAAGTAGGTACTGTTTATAAATACAAGTATATATTTTGGTAAGTTTCGAACTTTCTTGGTTTTTTTATTGTTCTGTTGTGACATCATTTTTACCACATATATTAGGTAAGCATTAATGAACATTAAGATTAAACTCGATGGTTTTTCATATTATTTTTTATATATTAGGAAGAACAAAAATGAAAAAGATGAGTGAAAGTGAGATTTTGGTAACGTAATGGAGTTAGTAACAGACAAATTCCTAAAATTTAATAAGCACTGAGGCCATTGGTAAACGTCACAAGGTTAGATCAAAGCGTAGGTGGGTGGATTACCTTAAGAGGGATACTAAGGATTTGAGTTTCGGTTGTATTCTGTGAAAATATATTGTAAGCTGCGATTGGTGATATCGGCAACGATCCCAGGGCATCACATCGAAGTAAGGAAGGATTTAATGATGTAAAAGTACTACAAATTTCTGGTGTAGCAATGGGGATCCTTTTGTACTTGATATGTTTCGAACCGGACGGCATCATAAAAATTAATATTTTTTTTGCAAAAAGATCAATGTTTGGGTTACTCGTTCAGGTAAAGGGCCATTCCCACAGGGTCAAGGTGAGTGAAGAGATAAGAAAAGAGGGGGTCGAGGACTCAAACTGTTGAAAGACTCTGAACTCTCTGAGAAGATCCGGAAGAGGAAAGACCCGGTTAAATAACAAGCTTTTGTTCTCTATTATTGTAATATTGAATTATTTTTAGTAAAAACCACGTCTGATACATAATATTACTTCGTTATATGTTATTTTAGTCATTTTATCATGTACGATCAATAATTCTAGTTGACAGTGTTTATAATAAGTGTCTGTAATCTAAGTTATATATATATATATATATATATATATATATATATATATATATATATATATATATATATCTTATATAGTTCCAGGAACAAAATATGTAAAAAAAAAAAAAGAAAATAAAGATGAAACAACTCGCACGAGAACTGGTTTAATATTGACTTCATTGCCATCTTGAACCTTTATTTATAGATTCTAACAGCTGTTTACGATGCCATATTAGTGACTATGCGATCTTCGTCTTGTCTTAATTTATATATATATATATAAGTTAAGGCAAGGCCTGTAAATATCTAGTGCGTAATATTTGTAAAAAATTTAATAATTATATAGTACACATTTATAGATGCTAAAACAACTACGAAGATGCTAAGTTATTGCCATAAAACTATAAACATTTGTAAAAGTAGTATGACTCATAATATTACTTCGTAATATGTTATTTTAGTCATTTTATCATGTACGATCAATAATTCTAGTTGACAGTGTTTATAATAAGTGTCTGTAATCAAAGATAGTAATATATATATATATATATATATATATATATATATATATATATATATATATAACTATATATCTTATATAGTTATGTATATATATATAACTATATATCTTATATAGTTCCAGGAACAAAATATGTAAAAAAAAAAAAAATAATAAAGATGAAACAACTCGCACGAGGACTGGTTTAAGGTTTAATAATGACTTCATTGCCATCTTGAACCTTTATTTATAGATTCTAACAGCTATTTACGATGCCATATTAGTGACTATGTGATTTTCGTCTTGTCTTAATTTATATATATATATATATATATATATATATATATATATATATATATATATATATATATTTATATAAAAGTTAAGGCAAGACCTGTAAATATCTAGTGCGTAATATTTATAAAAAATTTAATAATTATTTAGTACACATTTATCGATGCTAAAACAACTACGAAGATGTTAAGTTATTGCCATAAAACTATAAACATTTGTAAAAGTAGTAAGAGTTTACATCTGGAAATCATAAGAAGTCTCTCTAACAAGTCTTTCTTTTTCTAATAACGTCAGATAAATGCTATGTATCGTACCGGGCGGCATCATAAAAATAATTATGTTTTTTGCACTAAGAGCAATGTTTGGTTTGTGAGAAGTAGGTCGCTCAGGTAAAAGGGTCATAACCACATGGCCAAGGTGGGTGAAGAGATAAGAAAATAGGGGGGTCGAGAACTCCACTTTTAGAAGGACTGAGGAGATCCGGAAGAGGATCACCAAAGACGAGGTAGGCGGGCGAAAGATGCTGGGTACAGATGATCCGGTTGCGGCTGGCCGAAGCCTTACCTATAGATCTCACCTACCCCTGTTTCCCAGATAAGTCGTAATTTAATTCTGTTATGTATTTTATGGCAATTGTCTATTACATCTGAATCATTGAGTGTACTTCTCAATGTATATATTGAATCATAATGAATATTGTTTAAAATCGTATTTATGAAGTATATCTATTTTAATTCCGTTGGTGCTTACTTAACCCAGATGCATTATATAATTACGAATAATATATTGATTGTATAATTGATTAATAAATTGGTAAGCACACAAAAGGCCTCTGGAAAAGGATCCAATTAGGGCTAAAGATAGACATAATAAATTGAGTAATCATCTTAAATGATTACTCTGGCATACCCAAAATCCATTAGAAAATAGAGTATAAAACATAGCATACCTTACCAGTTTCATATTACCCACTACAAACCACTCAACTCCATGATACCTTCATTTCCTAATTAAATTATTACATTCATTAAAATACATGTGAAAGACCAACTTCTTAATCCCACTGACATTCCTAACATCTGGACTGCCATCGATTACTATCACCCTCAGCTTGGTTAAACAGAATCCAATAAATCACCGATCTCCTTATCAGCAGGAATCCTGATAATTCCTTTTCCTGATAACTCCTGATCCTTTATCACCCTTATCCAACTTCACCTTCCCCGGTCGTCTCCTCAACTATTTCTCACTTAACTATTAGAACATCGGCGCCGCTAAAAACCTTATCCGACACAGGATGAATTTATCTTATTGTAATACCAAGTGCAAAGTTAATAGCTAATATTACAACTACATTTCGAAATTGGGTGTGTCTTAAATGGCGTGTGATGGTTATAGGTTCAAATAATGCTGTGTCATATAATTTATTTAATCTGTTAACAGCCGGGGATGAGCCCTCTAGGATTTGAAGCTCATGTTATCTACCACGCACTGAGCCGAAGTATTGTACTGCAGTATTGTGGTAGTCTGCCTTATATGTTTCTTAAATCACATATAACAAAAACCAAGCTTGGAAATATATTAAAATAGAATTCAATTCATCGTAAATATCGTGCTTAACCAAAATGTTATGTTTCCATGTTAATGAATAAGGCTATCGAAAGGAGAGATATTTTAGGGTTGTGTCTAGGGCCAAAACAGAATATTTATTAAAATAAAACGAGTGATTAAGGAAAGACAAGTGTTATGTTAATTTTGAGGCTGTTAACCATGCACTTGGTAAAAATATTAAATATAATTATTATTTTACTTACAGATATGAATTGATACTGAGTCCTAAAAAATAATTATTCTTTATTTTTTACCTACAATAGAAATAACATTATAATTCAAAATCTTCTACATATTAAAATTTATAAAATAGACAGCATGTTGATAATAATATACGAGCTATAAAGGTATTTTATAGATAGCAGCTTTAACGTCTAGGTTTTCCAAGCCCCACTGTAGCGCATTTCTTTTTAAATCCCTTATTTAGTCCGTTCGGCGCTGCTGCCTATCGGGGTAGACCGAAGGGATTTTGAAGATCATCAGTAGCATTTTGTGGCAAACCATCGTCATGTGTGGATGCATACCTTAACTCACTTTAGTTTTTTTATGTTGCCAAAAATATGCAACAAATTTCCCGATATCAACATTTATGTTTTTGCGGCATAGGTGTGCTATGCTAGATTATGTTACGTTGCGCTGAATTATTGGTTTCTTTTTAATCTCTTCATTGTGACTTTGGACCTAAAAAGTATAAACCTGGTAAACCACTATATTAGATATTAAATTGGGTTTTTTAAACATTAAAATTCAAAAATACATATATTAAGCTTATATCGATATATTGTTAAATTCACTTTCAAAGTCCTATCCCTATTAAAGTGGAAAACTCTCATATTATATATATATATATATATATATATATATATATATATATATATATATATATATATATATATGTATGTATAAATATAAATCTAGCTCTGAGG
This sequence comes from Arma custos, assembly GCA_037127475.1. Classification (NCBI taxonomy): domain Eukaryota; kingdom Metazoa; phylum Arthropoda; class Insecta; order Hemiptera; family Pentatomidae; genus Arma; species Arma custos. The sequence continues at coordinate 50,096,249 of CM073764.1, read as the reverse complement.
ATCCTAACCAATAATAAATGATTACCTCAATCGAAGACACTAATCGATTCGATGAAAGAGTAACAGCGGAGCCGGTACAAAGAGTAGAAGGCTCGCATTGTAACCACTCCATTGTTGAACACCTTTCAATTAGAGGAGCCGTTTCGATTTAAATCGATTACAGGACAAAAGGGACATCGAGCAATGATTGATTACATTAAGGCTGAGGGTTACTCTTCCGATTAGGAACAGGTTACTTGTCTTCTGATTTGTAACAGGTTACTCTTCTTGTTCTCAATAGAGCAACGGAGTGATTGATGGTTACATTGACATTTCAGTCACATAAGGTATAATAGAATAATTCAATCCCGAATCACATATAATTGGTTTATGTATGTGATTGACTATAATTATAACTATTTTATGGATTATTAATATAGCATTGCTAGCGGAAGGGTAGAGAATGTGTCCGGCTAATATTTCACACCATCGCAAAAAACAGGATATGGATGTAAGTTTAGGTTTAGGTTTGGGTGAACTAATGGCGATCTTAACGGGTATGTGGTAATCTGTGGATTGAAAGTTGGATGAAAGTGGAAGTTCATAAGCATCGGTATCGGTATCGGGTTTTATCGGTATCGAACCTTCGGGATTCCTATAGCTTATATTATTACTGTTATCAATGGATTCTAATAAATTCACTGTCATGAATCTTGTATAAAATTGTAAAAACGCATTATGAATTGTAAAGAACTCTTGATTGGTGTTACCATCTAAACGCTGACATGAAATATAATGAAGAAACGGTTCAATTATGAAGTAGAGAAGATAAATAAAAAATAATAATAAGAGTGAAACGAAACATACAAAGAATGAAATATCAGAATAGAATGTATTTATGTAATGGATATATGTAGAATTTATGTAATTATGTAGGGAATAATATGTACATTCTCTAGTTGTGAGGGTAGTAATAACCATTTCGAATTGTTTGCCCTTAAAAATAAAATAATAACAGCAATGAAATATCAGAAGTATCAAATGAGCTTGCATTTTTAAAAGTGTTATATTTCCATTTGTGCACCACTTTTGGTCCTTTCCATATATTTCCATTGGTAAACTTACGTCTCTAGTTTCATGTACATACGGAGAATATCAGCGCCAAAGAGGCAAGAATTACTTCATTATTGACGCGCCTTATGCCGAATATTGCAGCACCCAAAGAGAGTAGCAGAAAGCTCCTGGCAACTGTTGTCTCCTCAATCCTTTTATATGGAGCTCCGATCTGAAAAGAAGCCATGTCCACCGCATCGTACAGGAGACAGATGGCCTCAGTGTGTCGAAGAGGTTTATTGAGAGTAAAAACTGCTTTTCGGACTGTTTCTTACGAAGCTGTATGCGTAATTGCGCGCATGCCTCCAATCGAGATGCTATTAGAAGAAAGAAACAGATGATACAATCGTAGTTCTCGAGTGTCAAGAAACGAAGAGAGGAAAACCACCATCGTTCGTTGGCAACAGCGTTGGAATTCGGCTAATATTGGAAGGTGGGCCTACAGGTTGGTGTCTGACATATGTTCGTGGTATGATCGGCGATATGGGGAGGTGGATTTTCTCCTTACACAACTATTGTCTGGACATGGATGCTTTAGAGCCTACCAGTACAGATTCAAACTAGACGACAGTGCTGAATGCCCAACGTGTACGACAGTAGAGGAAACAGCAGAACATGTATTTTTTGAATGTACTAGCTTCACTTATGAGATAAGAGAATTGGAGCTGGCCTGCAGGAAGAAGGTGACTCCTGAAAATTTAGTGAGCTGCAGGCCAAAATCGTGCGGCAGTCCTGTGGAGTGTGGAAAACAGTTAGGGAGGTGGTTTTAGTGGGCAAAAATCCCACACACGGATAGGTACGGGCCTATCCGCGTCTTTTGAATATTTCCACCTGCCAACATAAAAAAAAAAAAAAAACACACACTCATATATATATATATATATATATATATATATATATATATATATATATATATATATATAAATAAAAGTAATTTTTTTCATATGCATCAAGGATCGCCCATACATCGGTTTGATATTCCAAAATAAAATATACACAAAACGATGTTTCAACATATTTATATTTCAAATACATGATTGGCTACTTAAGCGAAATATTGATGATTTATGGAAATAAAAGTATCAAGAGAGAATTCATTAGTATTTGAGGAAACGACAAACAGAAATAGGCGTTGAAATTGTTAATGAGAGCTGGGAAATATTTTTGGCAAATAATTATCGAGTTTATATTCGATAATAAGATCAATCGAGTCTGTAGCTGGTTGTTGAAAGAGGAGAGTTGTGTTTGTACTGGGCCGGTTCCAGAATTAGAGGTCTCAACCATGATCAAGTGTGGTCAGCGGGTAAGCTCCTTCAAACAGAATTAGCAAACAACCGAGCTCTACTTCAAACTTAAATTAATATTTGTATTAGTATTGAGTACTTGCTACACCTACACACACACCCACCACACACACACACACACACACACACACACACACACACACACACACACACACACACACACACACACACACACACACACACACACACACACACGCACACACACACGCACACACACACATATATATATATATATTTATTTATTACTATTAGGATGGAGTTGAATAATTCCTAATAACAATGACTTGGGTATTAAATAAGCTAGGGGAAAATTAACCAGCTTTTTATGGTTACAGTAGGTATTTTTCAGGATTGTTCCAATGATTTTTGCAAGATCAAAATGGTATCATGCTTTCTTAGTAAGTATAATCTTTTTTGAGACTTCGGTTTTATTGGAGTAATCTTATAAAAGCTCTTTGTTTTTCATTGTTATTTTCCTCAGGCCCTAGAATTTTTCTTAGTATTTCTCTCTCTCCTTTTTCTAGTTCTCTCAGTTCGCCTTTCTTCTTCAGTGTTAAGCACTCTGATCCATATGTTGCTTGTGTCCTAATAACTGTATTATAGTGTCTAATCTTCGCTTGATGGATATCGATTTCTTATATGCGTTAATTTGTATGGCAATTCTAACTTCTATGCTCTTTCTCTACTTCTTGTGTTATCCAGTCCGTTGGGTTGGATCCATTCCTTGATGTATTTAAATTTATCAACTCTTTTAGTATTTCCATATTTAGTTTTCATAAATGTTTATATATTATGTTCGCGTTCTATTTCCTCGGCCTTTTCGTAATATATTTGTAACCCAGCCTTTTGAGCAATCTCGTGTAGCGATGAAGCATAACAGTTGCGTTTCTACGGTTTTCAGTAATCAATGTTATATCATCCGCAAAGGCTAAGCATTTTATTTCAAATTTGTTTTTTATATATGCTGAATAATAAACGTCCTACAATAATACACACCCACACACACACAAGCACACACACACATAGACACACACACACACACACACACACACACACACACACACACACACACACACATAGTAATGGGCCTGATCAACATAGCGTGTGACGCAGCTATGGAGCGCAGCAACAAAGACATAGGTCGACGGCCGGTCTATTGGTGGAACGACCATATCGCTGACTGTCGCACACGTTGCCACGCAATAAGAAGAAGGTATCAGCGACCAAGAGGCAGCCCTCAGTTCCAAACGCTACGGGAAGAATTCAAAGCTGCGAGGCGTGAGCTCCGGCGTGCAATTAAGAAGAGCAAGAGGCAGTCCTGGAAGGAACTATGCGAGGGGGTGGACGAGGATCCATGGGGTAGGCCTTACAGATCCGTCATGAAGAAGCTGAAGGGCAGTTCTACGAGATTGCCTACGTGGCCGGTGACGGTGGAGAAGATCGTTGACACTCTGTTCCCAGAACTAGGAAGAGGAATTAGTGCACTCAGAAAAGCTGCAGCCAACTGACGCACCGACCGTGACAGCTGAAGAGCTCAGGGATGTCAGCACTAGCCTTAAGACTAAAAAAGCTCCAGGTCTGGATGGCATTTCGAGGTGGAACTCTTCAAAAGACACGGATAGGCCCGTACATATCCGTAGTGTGGGATTTTTACCCACTAAAACCACCTCCCTACACCTGCTTCCCACCCTCCACGGGACCACCGTTAGGCATTACTTCATGGAGGGGGAGTGGCTGTGTGCCGCCTCATTGTGCTAGGCTACCGCTGTTCTAGGCACGCCTCTCCTTCTTTTCCTTCCTCAGCTTCTTGATGACCTCTGCGGCCAGGCGTTGGCCAGCTGTCCAGTACTCCTGTGAAAGCAGCATCAGGCTAACGATATTGTCGGCTGTCGCTCCTGAGCCACAGACTCCTTGAAAATCATTCCGTTCTTCTTGAAAACGGGAACAGCTGAAGAATACATGTTCCACCGTCTCCTCTATTGTTGGGCAGCTTGGACATTCTGCTGTATTGTCCAGCTTAAACCGTCATTGGTATGCTCTGAAGCAGCCATGTCCTGTAAGCATCTGGGTTAGGTAGTAGTCTACTTCCTCGTGACTCCTATCCGATGGGTTCGATGCGAGGAACCAGCCTATGGGTCCACCTCCCGTTCGTGGCCATATCCCAGCGTTTTTGTCACTTCTCGACTGTCATCTTCCTTTCATCAGTTCTGGGGATGCGAGCGACTCTTTTATACCAACGCTGTCTCTCTTCTGCGATCAGTTCTATTGGAGGCATCCTGGCCACTACACATGCAGCTTCGTAAGAGACAGTGCGAAACGCGCTGATTACCCTCAGGGCACTTCGACGATAAATGGACACCATTTGTCTCCTGTAAGCCAGTGTGTCCAAGGCACCATTCTATATCGGGGCTGCGTAGGGAAGGATGGATGAGGTGACGCTCGATAATAATAGTCTTCGACTGTTTCTAGGCCCGCCTACGTTGGGCATCAGTCGAGCCAGTGCTGTGGTCACTCTTGCTGCTTTATCGCATACTCGCTGGATATGCTCCTTGAACCGCAGCCTTTCATCGATTATAACTCCGAGATATCTCAGCGAGGGCTGGGATTGGATCTGTTGTCTGCCCACTCTCAGGGTTATTTCTTCTCTCCTTTTGCGGCTACTAATAAGAAGAGCCTCTGTTTTCTTGTCTGCAAGCTGGAGCCCCACCGAAGCCAGCCAATCACGGATTAGTGAGATACTCTGGTTGGCCTTCAGGGTCACTTAATCTTTGTATTTGGCCTCAATTACCACTGCAACGTCGTCAGCAAAACCCACTGTCTTGGCACCCTCTGGTACGCCAAGCCTGAGGATCCTGTCATACATGATGTTCCACAGGACAGGCCCAAGCACTGAACCCTGGGGTACTCCGCCAAACACCTTGAAGCTTTTGGGACCGTCCTCCGTTGAATATATTAGGGTCATGTCCATAAAATAATCACTGATAATGTTCCGGATGTACATTTTCTGCAAAGCGTTCAGAATGCAGCTCCATCTCGCAGAATTGAAGGCGTTTCTTGCATCAAGTGTAATGACGGCGCAATAACATTTCGCACCTGTTCTCCATCTCTTTCCTGCAATAGCCTTCTGGGCAGTTTCTATTACCATGGTAATAGCGTCCAGCGTAGATCTCGCTTTCCGCAATCTGAATTGAGTCCTTGACAACTTGAGTCATTGAGGCCAAATACAAAGATTAAGTGACCCTGAAGGCCAACCAGAGTATCTCACTAATCCGTGATTGGCTGGCTTCGGTGGGGCTCCAGCTTGCAGACAAGAAAACAGAGGCTCTTCTTATTAGTAGCCGCAAAAGGAGAGAAGAAATAACCCTGAGAGTGGGCAGACAACAGATCCAATCCCAGCCCTCGCTGAGATATCTCGGAGTTATAATCGATGAAAGGCTGCGGTTCAAGGAGCATATCCAGCGAGAATGCGATAAAGCAGCAAGAGTGACCACAGCACTGGCTCGACTGATGCCCAACGTAGGCGGGCCTAGAAACAGTCGAAGACTATTATTATTGAGCGTCACCTCATCCATCCTTCCCTACGCAGCCCCGATATAGAATGGTGCCTTGGACACACTGGCTTACAGGAGACAAATGGTGGATATGGCCACGAACGGGAGGTGGACCCATAGGCTGGTTCCTCGCATCGAACCCATCGGATAGGAGCCACGAGGAAGTAGACTACTACCTAACCCAGATGCTTACAGGACATGGCTGCTTCAGAGCATACCAATGACGGTTTAAGCTGTACAATACAGCAGAATGTCCAAGCTGCCCAACAATAGAGGGGACGGTGGAACATGTATTCTTCAGCTGTCCCCGTTTTCAAGAAGAACGGAATGATTTTCAAGGAGTCTGTGGCTCAGGAGCGACAGCCGACAATATCGTTAGCCTGATGCTGCTTTCACAGGAGTACTGGACAGCTGGCCAACGCCTGGCCGCAGAGGTCATCAAGAAGCTGAGGAAGGAAAAGAAGGAGAGGCGTGCCTAGAACAGCGGTAGCCTAGCACAATGAGGCGGCACACAGCCACTCCCCCTCCATGAAGTAATGCCTAACGGTGGTCCCGTGGAGGGTGGGAAGCAGGTGTAGGGAGGTGGTTTTAGTGGGTAAAAATCCCACACTACGGATATGTACGGGCCTATCCGTGTCTTTTGAAGATTTCCACCTACCCCCATAAAAAAACAAAAAAAAAACATATATATACATATATGTATATATATATATATATATATATATATATACACACACATATTTAGAAATATGCAATGATTCGGATTCTTCAATGTCTAAAATGGCACATGAAGAAATCATGGCATAACAAAGACTAAATTAATATTCTCAAAACAAGCAATGAACGAATACACACATAAAGATAGATCACTTCTCGGCAAAAGTATCTCTTCTAAAGAATTCTATATTGAGCTTTGATTTTTAATTTTATTACAGATAATAATTTAAATAAAAAATTGCATTGCACTACCATGCGAATCAAATCAGGCAATAGCTTGAATGTACGCAGAAGCTGAAGTGGAAGCACCTACATAGTTTACTCGTTTTATCTAATTAATTATTCCATCTCTACACCTCAAGTTCATTAGCATACCTAACCATCAAACGATAATGTTAATTTCAAATTTACCAGCGCTGAATGTTTTATTAAAGGGTACAGTAGCATTTAGGATTCCCGTTACGAGATTTCGGAGACACACAATCTATCAAACATGTTTCAACTAAACTGAAAACAGTTTAAAGAAACAATTATATATATATATATATATATATATATATATATATATATATATATATATATACGGAAATAATTATACTTTTTCTACCTGGAGGTATTTTAAGCAATACATAGTATAAGTCCGCTGAAGGCGGGTTCTCTAAAACCGGCACAAGGCCGCTGATTCTATACATACAAAGCAGGGAGAGACCGCTTTACGGGATTAGGTGATAGGAAGAAGAAGAAAGGGGAGAGAGGAAGGAAGAAAGGAAGAAGAAGAAAGGAGGGAGATGAAGAAAGAAAGGAAGAACAAGGGAGTCCTCACCCCATCCCTAGACCAATAAGACCACGTCGACCAAGGGGACACGGCCTTGCCACCTCCCATGTCTGGAAGGGGGAACTATGTCTCTAAAGAGTGGGCTGCTACACGCCTTCAGCCCATCAAAAATTTTGAACTGCCTCTGCTCAGCTAACCTGTAAATTATTGTAATGCAATAAATTTATATTGGAATAATTATAAATAATAATAAAATTATATTGGTTGCGTGGCTGCTTATAATGGATAACAAACAGCTGTCGAGACTTTATTGTTCTAATTCTAATTCATGCAAACTGATGACGAAATGTTTTCCACAACATCACTGTTAATATTAACTCTTCGATTTAAATATTGGTTAAATTCCTCCGCTCTATAAAAAATTAGTGTACCGTTATTCTGTATTGCATTACGCTTTCTTACTTGAGACATTAAAATTAGTGTTTTGTGCCTGTCTAAAAACTTAAAGTTTGATAGGCCCATTATTTAAGGAGAAGTAGTTCAATTTTAGTAACGGTTCGACGATTTTTTATTAAAGATGGAGATTAAATATAATGGCTTATTTCACCATGGCTAGAAAATTTTACAACTAACTTAGAATAGAGAGTTAATGAAAAAATAATTTTTACCGACAAAAAAATACTTCCTCAATATATGTTCTACAACAGGAATTTAGAAATTCCTTTGCTTACTTAATTAAAAAAAAAGTCCCTCCTATATTTCGTGCCTATTCAATAAATTTCTTTCTTTAAATCTCGATTCTTCTTTAGTGGGAATTAATTAATTATTTGTCTGTTATTAACTTCTATTACTTTATTAATGTATTTTTTACAATTAATATTAAAAAACTTTAACTTAAAGTCACAAAATGACTTCAAAAATCATGATTTTTGTTACATAATAACAGGAAATCATGAATAAAGGTACAGCAATAAATCTAGAATCATTATGTTACTTAATGGCGTATTTAATGGAAACATAAATAAAATTAAAGAAATGCTATAAAAAAGCATACAATGTTTAGCTGGTCTTTATTAAATCTTGCCGTTTCACGCATAAGGTGACAGGTAATGGACTGAAGGTGTTAGACATGGTTCGATTTTAATTAAAAATGAATCGATAGTGTGAGTGAAGACTTAATTAAAACGTACACAGAATTAGCGTGCTTTAATAAGATGTACTTCGTCCAGGACTTCACTTGTCAAGCATAAACTACCTCGCGTGTTGTAAAACTCACGAAAGTTCCTAAAGTACTTTCCACCAGGTGTCAATAATACCACATTTCCAAATCTGGAAATAAAGATAATAAAATCTTCATTGTAATAATAACAAAGATATATTAACAAGTAACGATTATATCTGGTCGTAAGACATACAATTTTCTTTTTTAGATTAATTTATTCATATTTACAACTGTAATAATATTACAACAAGTAAATCTGCAAATATGAACAAATGAAATGAAAAAAAAAACACTTGTGGAGAAACTACCCATCGGTAGCACTCTAATGAAGTTCTATAGTAGAAGGTCTCGAGGCCATCTTCTTTTCAGATGCCTCGGAGGGTTATCAGGAATAGTATGGGAAGCAAGTTGAGGGACTAGCGGATTCAAGTGTGTATGGAGCTTCTCATGGAAGGATAGGTTTTGCAAATCTAGTTTGGACCAAATCGGCAGCATATGGGATATTAAGATCATGATGGATGAGTTTTTTGTGAAATAATAAGGAGCATTGAAGATTTTACGAAGGATTTTAGGTTGTTAGGATAGGATAAGAGATGAAATGGATGGTTTAGTATAGCCCCAAAGCTCAACTCCGAATGTCCAAATAGGTCTGATAACTGTAATCTAAATGAGTCTTTTGTAATTAATTGAGCTTGCAGCATGTAAATGTTGAAGTTGGCGAAAACGTCGAGCAATTTCTTGTCTTTTCAGTCTCGTATGAGGATTCCAAGTGAGACATTTGTCCAGATGGAGTCCTAGGTACATACAAATTTTATGTTCGAAAATATGTTTATTTCCTGATCTTATTTCGTATTCTCTGTAAGTGGCAGAAAAATGCTCAATATGCCCAATACACATGTACAGAAATAAAAACACTCCGACCACACATCGTTTACACTTAACGGAAGAAGAGGACCATGTAATAGGAATTGAGGTATACCTAGATGAATCAAAAAACAAATTAAGCTCTGAAAAAAAACACAGCAATCTTATAATTTAAAGTTGAGAGATGTCGCTCATACACATTGGTAACAACTGCCTACAATAACGGGTTTACTCCATTGGTTATTGAGGAACTCGCCCGATTGTTAAAATCAAAATTAAGCAGTAATAATAATAAAAAAATCAGTGGATTTTTGTCCAAGCCTGGCTGGTTTACATTTAAGGATAGGGGGAATAGAAGATACTCTAAATCTGATAGTGGTAAAGAATGACAACTACAATTATGATTAGTTTTAATCATTAAGTTAATCATTTACGATATTGATTATGATATGTGTATATTAATATATATTAATTATATATACATATCACATCAATATAATCATATATATATATATATATATATATATATATATATATATATATATATATGATATATGATTTATCATTCATAATTACCTAGACTAGATGAAATAAGAGAAGCTCCAATTAGTACATAATGACATAATAGATGATGATGAGGGGTTGGAACTAGTCAAGAAGAGATTGGAGATGAATGTTTAGTTCATGAAAACGAAAATATGGATTAGAATACTTTGAGAATTTTCAAATGCATTTAAATGATTTACAGAAATATAACCATAAAAGTATGTGAATTATTGGAGGTGTTTCAAGATTGGTTTGCTACAAATAAATTTGATGGTTCAATTAAATATGATGAAGCTCACATTAAATTACAAGATGATAAATGAACATTGAATAAAACATATAAATGTTCTTATACAGATAAAAAAGAAATAGAATCTCATATACATAAATACAGATATAAACGAGGAAATGATCTCATAAAGGAATCAAATACACATTTAGCATCACCAGTTACATTTCTTTACCAGAACAAAGATAGGCGGGGAAAACGGCTATGCATATATTTATGTTTATATAAAATTATCATGTGACTACCTCAATCCTTTCCAAATGAAGAAATGATTATGAAAGCCGGTAACTGTAATAATTTAATAATATTAGATATATATATATTCGGCTTTTATCACTCCAAGAGAACCTCCTTTTGGTTTTATGAACTCACCAGCTGTTTTTCACAGAAAATATATATATATATAAATTGCCATAAGAACGACTTGACAACGCGCTCTAATAGGAATCTTCTTCTCTTAGATATTTAATTATAACAACAGTTCCTTTGATGGAGTGGAGTAGCTCATTGTGAAAGCAGTAAGTTACTTACATAGCTGTAGGTCAAATCCGTTAACCTAACTGTGGGATCCTCTAGGCACTTAATTGTGGTGTTTACCTAACATTTGAGGGTGATCTCAGACATATAACTTTCAAGAAATTGGTAACATTGGTAAAAATAACATTCGCAGAACCCAATACCTTTCATCGTTTTAGTGGAATAGGTTTTTACTATTTCTTTGTCATAGTGTGAAGCAATAAAATGTAGATACTTAATCGGTCTATATAGTGCAAAAATAATTGGGAATCCGATTAGTAGTGACTGAAATAATCGTTTTCATTTATACAGTCTTCAGCTATATGCATAGTTTAAACTAAATATTAGGTGAAAAAGTTTTTAAAATCTAGGATATAATATTATTAACAGATTTTTAATGTTCGACATGGTGAAACTCAGTCAATTGAGAGGGTTTCCACGTCCTTAACTGATTAAGTTGGATCAAGATATATGCGGCATGTTAGAGTATTAATTATATGGAATCAGGTCACTAAATATTAGTCCCTGCGGAACATCCGTCAAGAGTATCCGTCCCTTACGACACGACCGTGTTCCGAAAATCACTATTATGTTATACTACCCCATTAACAACATAAGTGGTGTTATATAACAAGATCAATTATGATATAACATTTGACAGAATAATTTAATTTTATTAAATAACCAATAATAACGTTTCCTATAATTCAATGAAACTATATGATATACTTGATTTACTACTACTACTTGATTTATATTTGTCTATACTATTTTCCAATTTTCTTACTAGAAATATCGTGCTATTAATGAAATTTCAGCAATATCAACCATTAAAACAACCGCAATATGACCGCCATATCTTTTACTAAACATAAAGTATATAGAACTTTAAATATCTATTTAAAAGAAATTTTTAAAAAATTGCAAGAGTAACGTAAATCGGTTGTTCTCCGAATATTTTAAACATGAATTATGGTATCTCTATATTTTATCACCAGTCTTTATCATTGGAATATTAAAATATTATAGTAGTCTGTTGTTACTATTATTACTAGTAAAGTAGTGTATTATAATTATTAGTAAAGCAAAGAATAAGTTGAAACGATGAACACTGTTTGCTTCTTCACTATCAAAAACAAAAACTTCAAAGGAATACATACACACAAAAATTTATCCAGTTTACCACAGACCTCATTGAATCTATATTATTATCAGCATGTCTTCCGCAAACATAATTAAAAAAGTTAATGGATAGTTGGATTGGATTGATGACTTAAGAATATTGTGTACACTTGCGGGCTCTTTTCCCATAAGTAATATTGTTACGGGCGCCGGCAGGAAGGCGGAAGCGGGGGATTAGCGGCTTAACTCCGTCAGCGGGAGACGTTTAAATAGGATTAGGACGGTTCTAGATCGCCTTCTTTTGTCGGCAAAGGATTAAGAATATTCCAGAATTATCTGGCCCCTTCGAGTTCTAGAATGTTCGGCTTCGCCTATAAAAAGACTTACGTCACCTCGAGTCATTCAGTCTTAGCCTGAGAGTAGACCAGTGAAGATCTGTGTTAAGTGTAATAAGTGAGTCAGTGTTGAACGGCCAGTGTAATAAGTGTATCAGTGAACTGTAACAGTCTCGCGAGTGTAATAAACTGTTTCTGTTTGTTACTGTGTGTCAGTTTGTGATACTTGAAGAAACTTACGGTCGGTGGACTAGTGAACTGTAAGTGTTAATTATTAGTTATAAATTGTAGTGTAATTTTATAATATTCATAGAAACTATTGTAACTAGTTAAGCTATTTAGAATTAGTAAAATCTTATATTATTGTAATAATTAAACAGGAGTTAGGCCTAGATTATAATATTTAGAATATTGTCATTATAAATTTATATTAGTTTAATAATTTAATTGTTAATACTTTACTTGTATCTGTTTAATCACTTTTGTTAATAAATATTAGTATCTTTAATTAAGGAATTGTTTAATTCATTTTAATACCCAGTAGCCCGTAACAAATTGGTGTCAGAAGTGGGATTATTGTGTAATTGCTATTATTTTGCATTTTGTAATTATTGGGCTACTGTATGCAGAATGGCTTCTAAAAGTGTTAAATTAATTGATTTAAAAGTTGCGGATTTGAAACGGGAGTTGGAGGAGCGTGATCTGGATTCATCCGGAACTAAAAGTGTATTGCAACAGCGCTTGCGTCAATTTTTTGTAGATTTAGGGGAAAATCCAGATGACGTTCTGTTTGAAACTGATTTAAGCAGGTTGTCTGCAACTTTTAAAAATGAGTTAAGCAATGTAGAAAATAATCTAGGTAATGAATTAGGTACTGTTAAAAATGAATTAAGCAATGTTAAAAATGAGTTAAGTAATGTAGAAAATAAGCTAGGTAATGAATTAAGCAATGTTAAAAATGAGCTAGGCAATGAATTAGGTACTGTAAAAAGTGATTTATTGGATACATTAGAGTCCAAGTTAGGCACATTAGAGACTAAGTTAATGGAAAATGTAGATAATAAGTTAGCCGATGTAAATAGTAAAGTAGCTAATGTAGATAATAAAATAGCCGATGTAAATGATAAGGTAGCTAATGTAGAATCTAGGTTAGGAGAAAAATTGAATTCTATTGAAAACGAACTTAGGCTAAGAGTAGAAGCTCTCGAGGGACGTATGAGCAACCCACCGACGAACGACACCGACCGTTCCTCCGAGGGCAGCCTTCATAGGACCTTTATGCCCGCCAATGCTGGGACGCCACCAAATCACAACACTATTCCAGTGTTCGACGGAAAGACGCCGTGGGAGGACTACATGACTCTCTTCGAGACTGCGGCTTCGATCCACGGGTGGTCAAAAGAGACCCAAGCTTCAGCTTTGTGCCTGGCCTTGCGTGGAGACGCCTTGGGAGTACTGCAGGGGATGCCACTGTCAGAGCGGTCTAACTACGGGGAGCTGATTAGAAGACTGGAGATGCGTTTCGGCCACCGACACATGGACCAGCTTTATCGCTCACAGCTGAGAAACAGGATCCAGAAGACCAACGAGACACTGCAGGAATTTGAAGCGGATATCGCCCGGCTGGTGAGGAATGCCTACCCCTCGGTCACCGATGATGTGTACGAGAGTCTGGCTGTCGACAAATTCCTGGATGGACTTCGGGACCCCGAGACGCAACAAGCAGTGAAGCTCGCCCGGCCAAAAACATTGGGAGACGCATTATCTCAGGCCATGGAGTTCGAGGCTGTCAGGCAGTCAGTACGGGGCCACGCACGTGTTCGAGCAGCAGAAGCGGAGCCTAATGTGGTCCCTAGCGTCGAAGACATAGTGGGAAAGGTTTTGGAGGCCCTCAGGACTCGTAAGAAGGAGATACGTTGTTGGAGCTGCGGCCAACTTGGACACCCTAGAAGCAAGTGTCCATCCAAGAAGCAAGAAAAGCCACAGGAAAACTAAGTAGGGTTGATGGGAGGGGGCAACTGTCAACCCGTAACATCAAAGGCCCTGGGAAGACCATAAGAGTTGCGTCATTAGGGAGCAGAACGAACAGCTTCTACGTTGATGGGATGGTGAACGGGCAACTGCGAAGTCTGTTACTGGATACCGGCGCAACCATGACAATCTTGAACTCAAGGACAGTTCCCGCTGAGAAGATCTTGCCAACGACTTGGACATTACGGACTGCCACAGGAGAGCCAGCCAAGGTCTACGGGGAGACAGTTGCCGACTTCATCATCGGGGATCAACATCTGAAGCACCGCGCTCTCGTGGCAGATATTGATGAAGATGTCATATTGGGCACGGACTTGATGATTGCATATGGGATCAAGCTGGATATGGCGAGAGGTGTTATGACGCTGGGAGATGAAGAAGTCATCTTTCGGCAAGGGAAGGACATCTATGCACGAGTGCGCTTACTGGAAGACACCACTTTACCTGCACGGAGCCAAATCATAACGCATGGGACGATCGAAGGACATCTACCTGAGGGTCAATGTATGCTACTTGAACCTGGAAGGCAAGAAGAACAGGAGATCGGAAGTGGCGTAATGGTTGCAAGGTCCCTCATCAAGGTCGGACGTACCACTCCGATTCGGCTAATGAACCTGAACAGCTTCCCAGTAACGCTGAACAAAGGAACACCGGTAGGGGAATGTACAACCGCTACCTCAGTGGTACGTCAGCTGCAACCTCAACCCACCGAGCTGCGAAGATTGCCGGCAGAACTAACAGGATTTGTGGACGAATCATGCCGGGAACTCTCGCCTGAACAGAGCGAGGAAGTGAAGAAGATGATTACCCGATGGCAGGACGTTTTCGAGATCAGCCCAGGGCCACGGGGTAGAACGGATATCGTCCAGCACAGGATTGACACCGGGGATGCTAAGCCCATCCGACAGGTCCCGAGGAGGCTGCCGTTAGCCAAACGGGAGGACGCCGAGAAGATCATCAAGGATATGGCGACTGATGGTGTCATTGAGCCTTCGAGTAGCCCCTGGATGTCTCCTGTTGTATTGGTGAAGAAGAAGGACGGCACGACGAGATTCTGCGTAGACTACCGCCTTCTGAACAACGTCACCAAGAAAGACAGTTATCCGCTCCCCAGGATTGATGATACGCTGGACACCCTAGAGGGGTGTGAACTTTTCTCTACCTTGGATCTCCGCAGTGGATATTGGCAGGTTGGATTGAAACCTGAAGATAAAGAGAAGACAGCGTTCTCGATTGGGACTGGACTCTGGCAATTTACGGTAATGCCATTCGGGCTTTGCAATGCTCCTGCAACATTTGAGAGGCTGATGGAAAGCGTGTTAAGAGGTCTCTCTTGGGAAATTTGCCTGGTATACTTAGATGACATCATTGTGCTGGGAAAGTCCTTCGCTCACCATCTGAAGAATCTGGAGAAGGTCTTCGAACGACTGCGTGCAGCGAACCTTAAATTGAACCCGAAGAAGTGTCATCTCTTCCGAAGGCAAGTCAACTATCTGGGGCATGTTGTGTCGGACAACGGAGTTGCCGTTGACCCAGAGAAGATTGCAGCGATCACCGATTGGCCAGTACCTCGAGATAAGCACCAAGTAAGAAGTTTTCTCTGCCTCTGCACCTACTACAGGAGGTACGTCAAAGGATTTGCAAACATTGCAAAATCTCTTAGCAGGCTCACCGAGGAAAAACGGACTTTCCTTTGGGATCACGAATGTCAGGCATCCTTTGAGGAGTTGAAGAAGAAGTTGAGTAGTGCTCCTATTCTGAGCTATCCACGTCCCGAGGGCAAGTTCATACTTGACACAGACGCTAGCAACACCGCTATTGGAAGCGTCCTCTCTCAGCTCCAAGATGGAGAAGAAAGGGTTATTGGATATTTCAGTAAAGCGCTCTCAGCTCCGGAACGCAACTACTGTGTCACAAGGAAGGAGCTTCTGGCAGTGGTGAAATCTATGGAACATTTCCACAAATATCTATACGGCAGAAGATTCCTCCTGAGAACGGACCAGGCGGCTCTAATGTGGCTGCTACGATTCAAGTCACCAGAAGGACAAGTGGCGAGGTGGATAGAGCGCCTTCAAGAATATGACTTTGAATCTGCTCATCGTGCTGGAACGAGTCACAGAAATGCGGATGCGCTCTCTAGGAGACCTTGTGACGAAAAATGCGGGCATTGTTCTCGACAAGAAGAGAAGCAGGCAGCAGTGTTGAGGACAACGGTGGTCATGGACAGTTGGCAGGATGCAGAGGTGTCAAAGGAGCAGGACAGGGACCCGGACTTGAAACAAATGAAGCAGTGGAAACTATCAGGGCAAGGAAGACCAACCTGGCAGGATGTTGCTCCAATGTCGAAGAATGTAAAGACTTACTGGGCCCAATGGGACTCCATTCTAGTGGACAACGGGCTGCTGAAACGGGCATTGGAGAACACGGAAGGAGATCAGCGCAGACTTCAGCTCATCGTTCCAAAGAGTAAAGTGCCCGAAGTACTCAGGGAACTTCATGACGGAGTATCTGGCGGCCACCTTGGAGTTCACCGTACATTGGAAAAGGTACGTGAACGCTTTTACTGGGCAAACCTTAAGGACGATGTGTTGGACTGGTGCAGGCGTTGTGCGACTTGTGCGGCTTCTAACGGACCCATAAGAAGAAAGATGGCACCAATGAGGAAGTACAACATGGGAGCACCGTTTGAGAGGATAGCAATTGACATCGCTGGCCCTTTCCCTGTGACGGATGAAGGTAACCGGTATATTCTCGTGGCCATGGACTACTTTTCCAAGTGGGTGGAAGCTTACGCCCTTCCGAATCAGGAGGCAGTCACGGTTGCGGACGTACTGGTGAAGCAGCTCGTCAGTAGGTTTGGAGTACCCATGGAACTTCACTCTGACCAGGGACGAAACTTCGAGTCTGCAGTCTTCTCCGGGATGTGCGAAGCACTGGGAATACGGAAGACCAGGACGACACCTCTTCACCCTCAATCCGATGGCATGGTGGAGCGCATGAACAGGACTATGGGTCGATATTTGTCCAAAGTAGTCTCCGACCATCAGCGAGACTGGGACCAGTATCTTCACCTGTTCCTGCTGGCCTACCGCAGTTCAGTCAGTGAGGCAACGGGGCAGACTCCCGCAAATGTGGTATTCGGCAGAGAACTTCGGTTGCCTTGTGATCTGAAATTCGGTTTCAAGCCTGACGAGGAAATTGCCGGAGAGGAGTACGTCACGGATCTACGGAAGCGAATGGATAATATCCACGAGAAGGTTCGCACAAACATCCAGGGAGCCAGTGACAGAATGAAGGAGCGTTACGACATCAGGGCTGAGAAGGGTGGCTACCAACCTGGAGACTTGGTTTGGCTACATGATCCTCGAAGAAGGCGAGGCTACTCACCTAAACTTCAGAACTCCTGGGACGGCCCGTATGAGATCGTCAAGAGGATCAATGACGTCATATATAGGATCAGGAAGCAGCCGAAAGGAAAACCCAAGGTAGTCCATTTCAATAGACTGGCCCCGTACAAAGGAGACCACGGCCCGAAAGAAGACCAGCAGGTCAGGTACCTAAACAACGTCAAGACAAATAACTCAGTTGCTCATACTAAAGTACCAGGGACCCGTGGAGTAACTCAGGTAATCTACAGAGATATCTTCTCGTTACCAGTGGAGTATTCTCTGGCCCATTGCGTTGCCGAAGATCTGAGGACTTCTCGAGGGATTGCAACGGTCTTCAGGAAGAAGTTCGGCGGAGCTGGAACGCCAAGGACCAAGTGTCGGGAAGGCACTCCACCAGCCGCACGAAGGACGACACCTGTTTTACTTGGTTACCAAGCGTGCCTCTGATCAGAAGCCGACATATGACGCACTGCGGCGAAGCCTCGATGACCTTCGGAGTAAGCTTCTGAGACTGCGTGTCACTAAGCTCGCTATTCCGAAGTTGGGCTGTGGATACGACGGCTTGGAGTGGAAGATTGTCAGGGACATGATCGAACAGACATTCGCCAACTCTGGAATTGCCATATTGGTGTGCACGTTCAACCCCTGGAAAGAAGGTGCGTCTCCATCAGTAGAAGCTCATAAATGCCCGATTTCTCCGGACTTGCTCTGGGGCAGAGCACTTTTAAGGAGGGGGCAGTGTTACGGGCGCCGGCAGGAAGGCGGAAGCGGGGGATTAGCGGCTTAACTCCGTCAGCGGGAGACGTTTAAATAGGATTAGGACGGTTCTAGATCGCCTTCTTTTGTCGGCAAAGGATTAAGAATATTCCAGAATTATCTGGCCCCTTCGAGTTCTAGAATGTTCGGCTTCGCCTATAAAAAGACTTACGTCACCTCGAGTCATTCAGTCTTAGCCTG
Source organism: Arma custos (assembly GCA_037127475.1). Classification (NCBI taxonomy): domain Eukaryota; kingdom Metazoa; phylum Arthropoda; class Insecta; order Hemiptera; family Pentatomidae; genus Arma; species Arma custos. The sequence continues at coordinate 50,077,539 of CM073764.1, read as the reverse complement.
AGAGTAGACCAGTGAAGATCTGTGTTAAGTGTAATAAGTGAGTCAGTGTTGAACGGCCAGTGTAATAAGTGTATCAGTGAACTGTAACAGTCTCGCGAGTGTAATAAACTGTTTCTGTTTGTTACTGTGTGTCAGTTTGTGATACTTGAAGAAACTTACGGTCGGTGGACTAGTGAACTGTAAGTGTTAATTATTAGTTATAAATTGTAGTGTAATTTTATAATATTCATAGAAACTATTGTAACTAGTTAAGCTATTTAGAATTAGTAAAATCTTATATTATTGTAATAATTAAACAGGAGTTAGGCCTAGATTATAATATTTAGAATATTGTCATTATAAATTTATATTAGTTTAATAATTTAATTGTTAATACTTTACTTGTATCTGTTTAATCACTTTTGTTAATAAATATTAGTATCTTTAATTAAGGAATTGTTTAATTCATTTTAATACCCAGTAGCCCGTAACAATATCTTATCCCCATATGGGAAATATCTTCTGTGTTGTCAGCAATGCAACTTCCTTCAGCTCCCAGCTTCTATTTTATATATATATATATATATATATATATATATATATATATATATATATATATATTTGCCATTTACATAAACGACCTTCCATTTCTTATTCAACATTCCCAGTATCATGTCCATGGTGATGACTTTCAAGTGTACCTATCCTTTTCCCCATTACTAGCCACGGAAAAACTCCAAGATGACCTGAATCGATTAAGTCGATGGGCAATGGATAATAAGCTTAAGTTGAACGTGGACAAAACCAAGGCAATAGTAATAGGGTCAAATCACTTCCTTAAAACTATTCCCAATAATCCCATCATCTTTCAAAACAATAATCCTATCAAATTCTACCAAAATGTCAAAAACCTTGGAATTATTTTTGACCAAACCCTTTCCTGGAAAAAACATATCTCTGAAATTTCTCGTCATACCTTCTCCACCTTAAAGCGTCTGAATTATCTTCGTCACATGTTCCCTTTTGAAATCGGCAAACTCCTAGTTTCTTCCTTAATTTTCCCTCATTTTGACTATTGTTGTACAGTGTATGTGGGGATCTCGAAGCAAAATTAAAACGGTTGTTAATTGTTAATTAATTCGATTCATCTTTGGTATCCCGAGAGATGCTCCGGTGACCCGATATTACGAATAATTGAAATGGCTCTACCCTTCCTACCGCCCTAAGTACGTCCTAGCATCTTTCCTTTACTAAGTTATCCGATCCCGCCGAGCACCATACATTTTCGATCTCCTTCAATTCAAAGCCACAGTCCTCTCCCGTAACAACCGTTCTTGGCTCTCTGATTTATATACAGCATCCCACCGAACAGCAGCTTTTGACAGAGCTTTCCTTATCCGATCCTCCTCACTTTGAAACCCTTCTTCCATTCATCGTTCCAATAATCTTACAACCTTCAAATTCCGTATATTCCAGCACCTATTATCGTTACAATTGCCAAAAAATCTAAAATAGTAGGGGATCAGTTTTGACTTAATGTTCTCTTTATTCGATGAATGAATGGTGTTTTTTGATGTACATTTGTGTGTGTTATTAGTTATTATGTATTTATATATATATATATGAGTGTGTGAAATTTAAACCACGTACATATGTATTATTAATATCATATAGATAGATATAGATATAGATAAAAAGACAAAAAGGGATAGAAATGTAAACCTATGATAATATTGTTTCATTTTTTTTCTTGGCATAAATTTGATATATATGTGACCATAAATTGTATCTCTTATGTAATTATTGTTAACTTATTTTAATTTCTTTTTCTTTCTTTTTTTCTAATCTGTTCTTAAAATACCGTTATTGTAGGTAATTCAATTTTTTTTTGTTCATTTTTTTATTCTTTCTCACTTATTAAATTACTTGTAAATTAATTTAATGCAATTATTTGATACTCTAAGATATAATAGCTTAAAATGCGTGTATTATTAATCTATAGGGACTTGTCCCAGAATAAATGAAGACATTGTTATTATTATTATTATTATATACAAGAAATCAGCTCTAAAATTAGGAGAGAAGTTAGGAGAGTAGAGAGTAGAGATATGTAGTAGTAAACTTATAGTATGTAAGTAAATTAGTCTATTAGTCTATTAGTCTATTAGTCTATATAGTAGTAAAATTAGTCTCTAAGTTAGATGTAGTCTATAGTCAATAAGTGATAATATAAGTCACCCAATTAGTTCATAAGAATATCTCTGTATATCTTTTTTATTTCTGATCAGTAACTCAATACACCTATATAGTCGTAAATTCAAACAGTTCAAGTCCATAAAATAATCATCAACATCAAATTTCCCTAATGAAACGCGACGAACAATGTAGAGATACTTTGAATAATTTATTTGCAAATGAAAATTATCAAGGGAAGTTGATCTATGTATAAATGAAATTAATACAATATAATTGTAAAGGAGATCCCGGAGAATGCCGAATCGCAGCGGTCTCAGACATCAACGGACAAGATCAATGGCTCTTGATGATATTCGAAGGAATGGCTATTGGGAATTCCTGCTAAAATTGGTGCCATGGAATTAAAATGTACCCTGGTATGCTGTATTCCACATACCTTTGTACCTTGGTATGCTTTATTACAGGTAATGAAAATTTGATTTCGTCTTAGTCTTACTGACAGATTAGAAACATTTGTAGCTGTCAGAGAAGATAGAAACTTAGTCAAGGCTACAAGAAGTATAAATTATAATATAACTTTGCTATATTATATGATAAAGCTTATTTCACTACAAATTTATAATAAAATAAAGTATTCATTTTTATTGTTGTATGTATTTATTATAGTTATAAATCAATAGTTAAGTTTGATTTAACTATGATCTAGCATCATAGTTTTTTTTTAACTTCCTTTATTCAATAATATAATAAAAATATAATAAAATTACAATTACAGATAAATTACAGGCATCAAGACACGTCGTAAAACATTTTATTCAGAAAAATATCAAAGGGAATAAATCCGTTAAATCTGGTATTAATTTTTTTTTACGCCATTTAAAATTCCTTAAAAAATCATAATGCAATTGGTCAGTTAATGTTATTTGATATTTATCACTAGTAATGTGTGAACAATCAGTTTTGTATATTTTTTTGTTTTTACCCTAAACGACTGATTTTTTAGGAATTTATTTATAAATCTTCCTCTTGTAATATGCAAAACGTATGTATTTATCAGTGTTGTAGAGAATAGCAATAATGATGTATAATTCGCTAATTAGATAAAAGTTGTTGAATAACTGCCCAGTATTCAGTAATCCCGTAGTAATTCAGGTAAGCCCACTAGATTTTTTAATACCTAATTATTATATAATACTTCCACCATACAATTAAGTAATACTTCGACTAATTATTTAAATTTAAATATAATAAAAACTCCATGACTGTTAAATAATATTGATCCGGGTTAAGAAACAGCAATTATCCTCAGAAGTGAGATCCCTGGGGCTTACGACTCTAAAGAAGTTAAGTTTCAGCCAGCTCTAGTCTCAACAGACTTTAGGAATCAAGGGATCATTACTGTACTTAATGACTGTATTGTACGTCTAAAGTAATTGCCAATAATTATTTAAATACCATAAAGATAAAATAAAAACGATGATCAGATCAAACAGCATTCACATATAGTACCACCTAAATGCAGTAATTTTAAATACATTTTATCATACGAATACGTTTAGGCTCCATGGATATAATTAATTATATAAAATGGAACTTGTTAACTACAAGAATAAAGATTAAGCTTTTTTTTGTTACCGAAAGACAACAAATCAGTTATATAAAAATGATAATTGATAAATAATTGGAATCTTGAAAGAATGAAATATAATGAACAGAAATATAGAAAACATTGTGGAAAATAAGGAAAACATAAGAAGAGTGCAACGAAGATTATTATAGGACTATTCTATGCTAAATAAACAGTTTTTTTTTTTTTTGTACTTCACTGTTGTTAATTTGTTATTCTAATGACAGAAATAATTAGAGAATAAATGAATAAAATGTAATGTACGAATTGTTAAATTTGAAAATAACAAGAAAAATTAAATGTATGAAGATGTATAATGATGAATCTTTATTTATAATATTTTTTGTTTGGTACTTAAATGTTAATGTTATTTTAAAAAACATAAACTGATTATCTCCTAAAATCTTTGGAATTACTCGTTACAACTTTCATGTTGTTATTTACGTTTTGAAAACAATAACTAAACTACAATGAAAAAGTTATGTAATCAGAAATTATTAGAATGATAATGGAATAAAATGAACAAAAGTTTAAATTGTAAAATTTTCAAAAGTTCAGCCATCTGGCAGGCAGGTTACTCGCCACCCACTCTACAGTCTTATTTGAACCTCGATACAGACCAGAACATTTTTAATTTCAAATCTAATTTGCCGCGACAGGGTAAAACCGATCCTGACTGTTTCTGTTATATTTGTGGCGAAGTGACATTCAAGTTTTATCGGAAATCATTGACTCCATTGATAAAGAAGGGGTATGAGCTATACTTTGGATGCCAAGTAAGTGATCAGGATGACCCGGAGGCACCTAAAATTTGTTGTATTTCATGTAGCCGCACTCTCAACGGTTGGCTGAAAGGAACACATAAATCAATGCCTTATGGTGTTCCAATGATTTGGCGAGGCAAACAAATCATGCAAATGATTGTTATTTCTGTTTGACTGCCATTAAAGTTTTTACTTCAGCCAAAAGTAAGAAGAAAATAGTATATCCTAACCTTCCATCTGCCATGAGACCTGTTCCGCACGATCAGTCTATGCCCACCCCATCTAAGCCCTAGAATTATTCCTTGAGTGATAAGGAAGAGGCTGATTCTGAGAATATTTCAAGGAACCAGCAATGAAATACAAGCACCAGGAAGCCAGGAATAAGTACGATCACCAGGAAGCAATGAAGAAATGAAGTCATCAAGTGATTCTTGTGAAAATGATACCAAGCCAAATGTCATTAACCTGGCCATGTTAAATGACCTCGTACATGATTTACATGTAAATCCCAATTACTTGGTTCCATGCTAAAACAATGTAATCTTTTGGTTACAGGAGAAGGTTTCATCATTTCGAAAGCGGAAATCAGAGGTGCTCAATTTTTTTTTTCAACGGAAGGCAACCTTGCAATTTGTCAGAGCCCTTTCGATTAACTTACAGAATGGGTCTCCCGACCAATCCAGATGAATGGAGACCGTTTTTAGACAGCTCTAAATTCAGCCTCAAACCAGTGCTCCTTCACAACAACCTACATCCATCCATTCCTGTTGCCTATTCTGTCCATAAGAAGGAAACTTATTAAGATTTGAAACTATTGCTTGAGAAAATTAAACATAGCGAGTACAAAGGGAGCATTAGTGCAGACCTTAAAGTTGTAGCAGTCCTTACAGGTCTCCAAAGTGGTTACAATAAGTTTAATTAAGTGAATCAAAGATTAAAGAGGAGATTTTTGTGAGGCCTCAAATTCGTGATCTTCTTAAGGACGTTGAATTTAAAATACGATTAAATGCAACAGAAAAAAACCTGGAAAGGAATGCATTCGAAAACGCGTGTCAACAATTTTTGGGCAATAAAGTACATTGAAATTGTGGAAGAATTGATTTAATCATATAAGACCATGGGCCATATATGCAACATCGTTAAAAACTCATTTGTTGCATTCTTAATTGGATTTCTTCGCACCCAACTTTGGAGCAGTTTCTGATGAAAACGGATAACGGTTTCATTAAGACATAGCCCAGATGGAAAAAAGGTACAGCGGTAAAAGCAATGAGAAGATGCTTGCGAAAGGTATATATTGAAAATGACCTATTTGGGCCGAAACGTATATAAAGAATAGATAAAATGAAATGAATTTTGGGACTAAAGGTTTTTGTGTTCTTTTACACACAAGGAAAAATGTTTTCGGTTTGTAAGTGGCGATTGTTATGTTGTCAGACTTAAAAAAAAAAGGAAGAATTAACACCCCTCTTTTTCAAATTTTAAATGACCAATTCTTCTGATAACTCTCTCTTATTTGTTTCTTATGGTCCCAACTACAGTCAATTACTATTACTAACATACGTATCGGCGACGTGTACAGTGATAATACACTGTTACAAATGTACGCTTCAGCGACGTGTAAAAAATATTCTAAACCAACTAATGTACGTATTAAAGACGTAATGTACCTTATTCATTGTGGATAGCACTAAATATGGCGCAATAACAATATTTTCTTCACGGCAACCTGTGGCTAACTAAACACTAGAGGCTTGCATTGGAGGAGGAACATCAAACTACGAAAAACAAAAAGGTAGTAACCGATTTTTGTTTGAATTACACGTATCGGGGACGTACATTAGTATTCTGGGGTTAAACATGTAAAGGTAGGCCGGAACATGCATTTACACTTCTGCAGCTTGTATATGTAAAATTGCAAATAAAGTTTGTTTTTTTGTCCACATTAATTGTTACGATATGGGATTACTTTTTTAACCATCGATGAGTAATTTAATAAGTATACGAAAAAGTCATGTATTGTGAGCACCAAATGTTTTTTCATATGCAGCATAATCTTCCACATTCTAAACGTACAAGTATATCAGTGGTTCTAGTGAGAGCTAAGGACAATCTTCAAATAAATGTGATTTTTTAAATATTTTATTTGAAAAGAAAAGATATGGCCAGGACCGGGACTCACCGTGAAGCGAAGCTAGGATAGCCGAGATGGATAAGGCGTCACCACGGAGAGGTGAAGGTCCCGGATTCGAGTAAAAAAATTATATAATATAAAGATAAAATGTGATTTTGTTTGATCGTTACATTATAAAAGATAACAAACATAGTCTCAAAACGAAAATTTTAAAAAAAATCCGTGCATAGTGAAATATAAAATGAAAAATAATACTATATATTAGGTAAGCAAAATAACGTTCTTTCTAAGATTTGGATTTATTTTAAGATTGTACAGGCAGGATGAAGGCAGAGAAACACTTCTAATTCATATCACATTCTTTACATTCATTAATAGAATATTTCCTTCTGTATGAACCGGCTTTTCCTCTAGACCGTTCAGACAAGACTATTTTGGGTTGATGTAAACAATTTTACAGTTTTCTACTATTGTACTGTTTGCCACCACCGAATTTGATTAGAGTGTCTCTTCTGGGTTCATTCCATATACCTAGTGCTTCCATTCTGATTCATTATTTGTAATTAGCAATATTCATATATACAAGTTAATATTTATAGAAATGTGTGGTAGAAAACTGAAATGCAGTCTCGTAAAATATTTCCAATCATGGCCAGATATGGGAGCAAACATTTACAATAAATGTTTTCTATATTAATAAAAAAATAATAAACGCTTAGCAGCCCCGAGAGCTCGATGCTTATACCACTAATCGCTTTTTAAAAATTCCAACTCCAGATTATCGCCCATACTCAGATCTGCAATATCACCATTAACGAAATCCCCAACTACGCCACAGGCTCCACCCTTGTTAAAATCCAATTCGTTTGTTTTCGAAACAGAAAACTATTACGTATATTCTGCTTTTAATTCATCTCGGATTTCCAAAATGAATACATATCATATACCTAAGAATTTATATTTTTCGACGTTTCAGAATTATTCCTTCTTTATCTACAACACCAAAATCATCTATGTTTCTGCAACTAACCACATATTTTGCCATTTTCGAATTTACTTTGAGTCCTTTTTAATTATCGGCATAGATTAACGTTATTGCCAACGGCAAAAAAAAAATCTTAAATTACGCAAGACCTTATTTTGGAATACCTTCATCATTGGTGGCCATGATTTTCCATTCAATTAATAACTGAAAATATCATTTGGTCAAAAAATGAATTTAAAAAATAATTACCAAAACTAATGTGACATAAAATAAGATGTGGAATCGAGTGAATTCAGTGACAGTTTACTTGTCGCGTATCGGCGGCGTTAATATTATTTTGAAAGCAAAGTTTTGCCACACTTTTAATAATATCAAATAAAACCAAATATTTTTAATTTTTTTCTTATGTTTTTTTTAGAATATGAGATATATTTTTGATTTAGATACACCAAGATAATAGTGTTAGAGGACGGATAACATGAAACTTGCGGATTTAAACCGGCAGATATCGGGATTTACGGTTGTCGAGCCAAGTAGAGGATTCGCACGTGACAGCAGTTACATAAACTGTTCACTCTCTACGGGACTCCGTTCGTCATGGACAGGCACACGGCGATAAATCGACGCAATAAATAGCGCTAGGTTTTACTGCACAATCGTTAGTCCGGGGTTAACAGATGTAGCCATGGCGCAGTAAACGTCATGTGTTACCGGTAACTGGTTCTCCATTTTATTACACCACTTTGCGCTTAACACTTCGTCCGGGATAAAATCAAGTGGTTATTGTTAGGACAAACGCTAGTGGAGTCGAAGTGCAAAACCATGCAATCAGCAATGGATGAATTTTTTTTTCTTTCATTATGTTCCATAAAGATGAAAAAAATACTAAATCAATTATCTAGTTTATAATGAATGGATAATAATAAAATAAATATTCAATGTCAGATGGCCAACTTCAAACTTAAGTGACCAGAAATTTTAATTCAATATTTTCAAATTTAAACTTATTCTAAAGAGAACTATTGTTTTATATTGTTATTTCTTTGCTTATATTGTAGTGAGCTGTTGTTTAAATATTGTACATAAACAATTTTAAATTATATCTAATTCTAGAGAGCAATTTATTTTAAATGACGCTTAACTCTTTTTAGATAATTCTTTATACTTGTGTGACGAGTTGTATTAAAATGGCATTAGATCCATTTTAAATTGCGGTATATACTATACAGACCCATTTAGATTATAGCCCATACTAAACATTTTTCTAATGGTTAGAAAAATCTAATTTTATTATATCTTGTATATCTTGTTATTGGAGAAAAATCTTGTTATGCTTTATGTTAAGTTGTGCTTTAGTTATATATTTAAGGCAAAATTTCCATAGAGGCGAATCAAGACAAGGGCCATTCCCGTTGAAGGCTTTAATAATTTGTCGCTCTTCCTCAAAATATAGAAAGATAATACTTTTAGATGATGGTGAATTATGACTAACATTTTTGCATATATACTTAGTAGAAATTATTTTTGTTATTTGATAATTGTACACTCAATTCTATCAATAAAATAAGTAGAAGTCCGTAGACGATATTTATTCCTGATTAAATTTCCTAAAGACCTGATAGCTTTAATCTAAACTCTAGTAAAAATTTAAGAAAGAAACTAGTCACTATTCCATAAAACTGCCTGCCATTTGACAACTCTTATATTAGAATCCATCATCTATGATGGATGGAAAAGGGATTTGCACTTTTCTGTATTAATATACGAGTATATTGTATATCCGTATAGTGACGAATGCATAATCACCATTTAATTAATTTGAATCCAATAAACAATAATTACTAATAAGTCTCAGTGAACCCGAAAGCTCGATGCCGATGCTACCAATTTCACCTCACAAACTTCGTCCACTGACCACAAACCAACATATCACTTTTTACACAATCCACCCTCGGTGATTTACACGTCGTTTCAGCTCTTATAGTTTTCTAAACATTCTTTTGTTACCAAACCTCAACAACTTTACAAGCGTATTATATTGTAGCCTTCTGGAAGCTATCATTTTGATGATATATTAACCCTATTTATACATACCGATAAAATAATAACATTACTGGGGCTCACCCAGCCAAAAAAAAGTGGACACTCTTTATTAGGGCCGGTTGTAATATTTAGCCAATATTAATTTTATTTGTAACTAATTTAAAACTCATTCGGACTTTCACCAACAAAATGTCATTCATTTAAATTCATTTGTAAAATTATATTTTTGAATTTTATTTAACACTCATAATTTTTAATTTCTTATCAAATATTTTATAATTTATCATTCTGTTAATTGTATTTTATCATTTTAATTCCTACCATTTATGGCTATTAAACTGTTTTGTTTACTTTAGTACTGAAAAGTTGTTATTCTGTTTTGTTTTATTCTCAACTGTGATGATGACCTAAAAATTAGTACTGAACTATATAAGAGACAAATTTAATTACAACGGAATCCATTTTATATTGTATATTAATATATACTTCGCTTATTGGGGCTGAGTACATGAAGAGTGTTTCAGATTTTTTTTTTTTTTTTTTATTGCAGCTAAATTGTTAGGTACATGAAGAAAATATTATAATTACTCTTATGTATAGTTAATGTGGAACATTATCAACTCCCAAATAAGCCATTTAGCCTAATACATACACAGAACAGGGCACACCACATAGAACTTGACTTGAACACAATAGCTAGTGAGATACGCTACAGACTGAATGCATCTCTTATCAGCTTCTCTTGCCAGAAGCTCACAATAGTCTTCAACAGCAATTGATTAAATGCAATGTGACTCTGATTGATTTCATTCAGAAAAGTGTGTTTTCATTAACTGAAGTATGTTAGCATTATATGTCTAAAATATAGAAATGATAAAATTTATTTTTTTAAATAAAATTTAATATATCGTTCCTTTAAAAGAACGAAACAATTCAAAATTTGGCATTGTTCAGCTAAGTCTTCTGTAGCAATTGTATTCATTGAAGGCTTATAATTTATGAACGATATATCTGAGATTGCATTTCCAACATTTTTTTAATAGTCATATTTTGAGCTGTATTTTATTTGAACTTGAAGTTTTATGGCAATAATTACATAATTTAAAATCAAAATAACTTAAAGCTTTTCAAATATTTTCTAATTAAAATATTAAAAGAATTTCAATACTATAATAACATTAGGAATGCTTTGCTTTATTAATACGCAATTTTTTAAAACTCACATGGAACTTTCAAATAGTTTTTTTGAGTTATGACATTATTCTTTTGAAGGTACGATATATATATATATATATATATATATATATATATATATATATATATTTTGTTACAGGCTACTGGATATTAAAATGAATTAAACAATTCCTTAATTAAAGATACTAAAGTTTATTAACACAAGTGATAAAAAGGATACAATTAAATTATTAACAATTAAATTATTAAACTAATATAAATTTATAGTAACAATATTCTAAATATATATTATCTAGGCCTAACTCCTATTTAATTATTACAATAATATAAGATATTACTAATTCTAGATAGCTAAACTAGTTAAAATAGTTTCTATGAATATTATAAAATTACACTACAATTGATAACTAATAATTAACACTTACAGTTCACGAGTCCACCGACCATAAGATTCTCCAAGTATGACAAACTGACACACAGAAACAAACAGAAACAGTTTATTACACTCGCCAGACTGTAACAGTTCACTGATAAACTTATTACACGGGCCGGTTCAACACTGAATAGTTTATCACACTGACACTTACTTATCATAGATCTTACGTGGTCTACTCTCAGGCTAAGACTCACTCGCTCGAGGCGAGGGAAGTATTTAAATAGGCAAGGCCGAACATTCTAGAACACGGAAGGGGCGAGACAATTCTGGAATCTTCTTAATCCTTTTCCGACAAAAGGAGACGATCTAGAAGGTCCTAATCCTATTTTAACTTCTGCCGCCGACGGATTTAAGCCGCTAATCCCCTTGCTTCTCTCCTCCTGCCGGCAACCTTAACAATATATATATATTTGTGTGTATGTGTGTGGGTGTAAAAACTGGCATAGAGAAAATATTCCGAGGTGATAAAAAATGTTTTTTACCATTTACATATTTTTTTGGAGGAGGAAGCGGATCAAGTCTGATGATCCTGGTTTAGAAACAGGCTATGGAAGGTAAATTATTTATTCTGTTATCAGCGTTGGGTCAATCCTGTGGGCTAAACTATCATCCTGTACAACCGTTTGCTCAGAAAAGGAATAATCCTTACCGTCTATTAATCTCAAAATTTTAATGGGCTCGGATTTTATTCTGTTGAAATTTTCGTTTGATTTTAATTTAATTAAAAATTACACTGTATTTTGGGCAAGTAATTATATCTTTGCAAATATCCCAATTTAACTTTTGTTCTATTACTCTCATAATGTCAACAGAAATAGCTTTTATCGAACTTTAAAGAAACTCTAGGTTGGTCAATCAGATCTCTCCTAGTCAAACTTTAGACTAGAAGAGAAAAAAAAAAATTAAACGACCTTGCAGCTTCGACATTCGTAGGAGTTGAAACTGCTTTAAATGCGATAATACTTAAAAGTAGGAGTTGAATCAAATAAAAAATTATTTTTTTTTTATTTATTAGTTTCTTTTAATGTAAAACTTTTATATTTTTTGTTTTTATTTGCTGTTATTTTATTTAATAATTATTAGTTGACCATGTAAATATGAAGAAGATAATGTATAGATGGAGGGAAATTTTTTTTCTGTAGTTACTTTGTGTTTTTTATTAAAGGCGATTGTCAATTCTATTTCTTTTTTTATTTTCTTCATTGACACTTTCAAATAATATTTTTTATAATCGTAGAATAAAATAATTTTCCGATTCTATTCTATTAACTTGAATGTCTTAGAGTGATGCTGCTGTGTTTGATGTGTGTTAGAACTGTTGATTTGAGTAATGAAAAATTTGTTTTTTGTTTTCTAAAGATACAGCTTTCCTGTGGAAGTGAGCTTGGAATGAAAAAAATTACTGATTTAATGATAACAGAAAAAAAGTAACTAAGTATGAAATGAGAAAGTTTTTTCAAAAAAATGGAACGAACGAGTTTTGCACCTCACCTACTCATGTGAATTATTTATTTTGTAGCCTCATGATACCTGGATAGAGTGAATTATTTTTGGTTACCTTAAAGATGGATGAATGAAATTTTGAGTCATTTGTTTTTTGGCACTCCACAGACTTAAGGCGTACATTTGTTTTATTTTTCTAATAGCCTTCTGTTACGGCCGCTCTGTTTGTAATTACATGTTCATGTTTGATACTTTTTCTTTCAATTATTTTTTATTTTTATTAATTTAATTTCAATTAAAATAAATTATTTGTAAAAATACTTCTATGTAATAGTTTATATTTTTGGATATATAACAGAAAATTAACCGAAAAATTACAGCTGTGAGACTTTATTAGACTTTATATTTTATTAGCCAAAAGTCCCTAATTTCTTTGTTGACTTCGATAACGACTCGCGTGGTGCAGCTTTACAGCAATCATTCTTATAGTTATTTGTCAGTGTGGCCATAGCGTTTTCAAACCAGGGAACTCCTAATCGAGAAACCCGCCTGAATAGTGACTCAGGGTGTTATAGACATTTGTTAATTTTTTTTTAATTGTACAATTAAACTAAATAATAGCGTATAAATTGTATAAAACAAAGTGCTGTTCATTTGGTTTATAATAAGTTTATTTGATTATTTAATTTTGTTTATTGTATTTAAAGAAATCTTGATGTATTTTCATTTTGTTTTCTTTGTTTGTGTCTTATTTTGTTTAATAGTTTGTTTATTTTTTTTAAAGTAATTTGATGTATTTTTTTCATTTATCAATATAAAATTTTCAAAAATTAAGCAGTTGGTATTATATCTGACGTCCATTTATTTATTTGATTTTACAGTTCAAATATAATTTAAATTTTTCTGAGTAAAGAAAATTATCTGAGTCAGATTAAGGCAGCAGCCTATCAGAGATTGTTTCTATAGGGAAAAGTTGTCCAAGGGTTCAATCCCAGTTATCCTTAAGGATTAATTTAAATTAATTAACATGTGTTGTATAATTTAGTTTATTTCCGCGTTCAGCTATCGATTTTATTTTTATCAGCTATCAATTCAATTTACTTTGCAAATGAACACGTATTTTACAATATAATTTCTTGCAGCGTTCAGCTATCGATTTTGAATTTCTATTTATTTTGTAAATGAGACATGTTCTCCTAGATAATTTATTGGATTTTACAGTTCAAATATAATTTAAATATATAACCTATCAGGTAATTTTCTGTAAAGAAAATTATCTGAGTCAGATTAGGGCAGCAGCCTATCAGAGATTGGTTCTATAGGTCCAAGAATACAGTTCCCGTTATCCTTAAGGCGCCCTAACAGCCTTCTATTAATTATTTTATGTAATTTAGTTTTTTTGTTCTGTATCGTTTCCACATGTTATGTAAAAGACATGTAATATTTCAAACCAATAGGCTGTCAAACAATCAATATTTTAGGTAACATTCATTTTCTTTTCAGAACTGTCTCGAACTCGAAATATAAGCGAGAAATGAGAGGATATCGTACTCCCTGTGTAATAATTTAAATTTATTCTCACTAAAATAAACAATCGCTTACGATTAGTTAAACAAGTTACAACGAACGACTGTTAGCTAAGAAGATTCATTATAATTCTAGAGCTATAATGAATATGTCCGCCTTCGCTTAAATAAAAGTGTTTTATGGTCGTTTAAGTCGTATTTACGGCCTTACGAATCGAGACTAATTTAAATAAAACAATTCTCACAAGTAGATTTAACGGACAATTAAACTCAAGTGTCAGCTATAAACTTCTTAGAAGTACTATATACCAACTAAAAAATATATTTAAAATACAATACGTGAGTATTTTTAATTTTTTTTTTAAATGACAAAGAGAAATGGGCTTCAATAAAAAAATGTGTGAATATTTTCAGATTCAGATATTCACATTTAGTTTTCAAGTAATTTCCCTTTAGTTCACATTAAAAAATGAACTTAGAGAAATTATCATTTACAATAATCATTATTAAAATTTGTGAGATTTTCATCACAATCTGCAACATGATAAAACGTGTCTCGATATTATTTTGTTTTTAAATTTATAGTTTTTATAAATGATCAAAACTATATATGTATCAACTGAAATTATACCAAAAGTAAAACTACTCTTACTTCAGAAAATAAATTTTCATTACTGGGAAAAATATTTTTCTATTTACCTTCTGTAGTTGTAAAAACTTTTTGTAGATAATGTTTATTGATTATTATTACAACGAAATATGAGATATGGTTATTTCAAATAAAATTTTGCAAAATAAAAAGTTCTATATTTAAATTATGAATCGCAAAACACTAAAGATAAAATATAATTATAAAGCAGATGATCAATTAATATAATTATTATTTAAACTACGTTTGTTTAGATTCCTTATTTATTATCTCAATCTTTATTTCTCTGCATGTATACTTTCAAAAGGGTACTAATGTATTAACGCCACCGCAGCAGAAATTGCACTAATGCGCCAATAAAGAGCAATCTTGTTATTTGCACGCGCACGCAGTTATCTTTTGGATTTCTTGTCGCCATGTTGTTTGCTGATTTTTGACGCCATTTTTTAGTGCTACGAAAATGCGGATTTGGGATTCGCCAAAAACAGAAGAAGATGCAATTTTATTTTTTTAGGATCGAAATATTTTACTAAACAAACGAAAATGTACCAATTCCCAAGACATGAAACTTTATTTTGGTAAATGTAAGTTTTTGAAATGTAATTTAAGATAGTTTCATCAGCAAGTGGGACTTAAAAAGGCAACTGGTTTGAGGGAAGCAGAATTCCATTTTGTTCAACTTTGATATTCATATACTGCTGGTACGAGGAATAGACGTCGATTAAATTTTATGAAAAACCACTTGATTTATCGAATTAAACTGTTATAGGACTGGCGGCACTTGAAAACTGCAAAATCTGTAGCTGCGGTGGTGTTTATACGTAAGTACCCCGAAAAGTTCTAAATATTTGTATTATATTTTTCAATAAAATATTTTGTTTTTAACTATTTAAATCATATTTTAGATTCCATTACTAACATAAATATAAACTGTTGATCTCTGTACACTCTTGAATCTGTGCTTTAGCCGAATTAGTGATAAAATAGCATAAAAATAAAAAAGATACACAAAGGATTGGAGGAGAGGAGGCCGATGTTTGGATAACATGTGGTTCTAGTGTTCTTTTGATCTTCGTTCGGTCGTTATTTTTCTTTTTTTTCTGACCACTGTCACTTCTTTACTTTTGGATACCAAAAACCTAATTTCCTTGATTCGAAAAAAATAAAATAAATACGTATTATCTGCTTCATTAATTTTTGTATGCTTTTTTTTTCTTTATGATATTCTCTTTATCTTTGAGGATATGAAAATATATATTTATGTGAACATATTTGTTGCCTATTTTTTCAAATGAATATTTGGGAAAAACATATTTGACTATAAGAATGGTTGTGATAGTTTTATATCACTACGAGTATCATGGTGCAAACTACTTGACCATCCCTTAAACTTCATTTGTACACAATGCTTGTGAAGCTTACTTAGCCTTTCAACTATGATGGTGATTGTACCGGAGAATATATTTCTCATAGGTGTAGATTATTTATGAATAATTTTTATTTGGAATTACTTATCTTCCTTACTGTAGCAAGCATGATGAGATATTTCTATGAACTTTACTAATCACTGTGGGTAGATTGAGATTATTAAGTGGGTCCACCACGTACTAAACCGGATTCGTATCGTTACTAATGCAGTCACAATGTAGTGAAGTCTTGGAGAGCCCGTTTCATTTTGACTTTATACATATCTTTAAGAAGATTAAAATCATTTAGGCTGGAAAAATAATATTAAAACGGGATATGCCTAAGTGTATATCAATCACTGTCCGTATCGTTAAGACTAATCTTAAAGATACGGACAGTGATTGAAGAACAGAATTTTTCATACAACGATTTATTGTTCTAACATCGAAAGTTCGAGTACACCAGGCCTCAAGTTTCATCTTTATAAATAATTTGATACACACTAGTAATAAAGATTATAATTCTAAGCGAAATGTATACAAGACTTATCCCCAAATTTTATTTTGCAAAGATTTACGTATAAATGTGTACCCCCTTATCAATAACGAAAGTACCTAGTAATGAAATTGAAAAACTTATTTTAATATGCATATTGTTGTCAGTTTGACAATTTTTTGAAAACCATAATCACCTTAGCTTTGGATGGATAATCTAACATTATGCATTTTTTATAAAAATTAAATTATTATAAAAAATACCAAAATATCTGTTTCTAATATAAAAAAATGTGAGAATGGAATAGAAAAATTATTTTATTCTGGGATCAGGTCCCTTAAGAATAGAATAGATATATCTGGCCAAGAGGATACAGGATAAAAATCAGATGGCATTAACATATGCTCTTTAAAAGTAATTATAAACCAAAAAGTATGTTCATTCCATGAAAAATAAAATAACCAAAACTAAGCTTAAAAATAAATAAACGAAATATTTTAACAAAATTATATAAATAAACATCTCCATTGAAAACGCGAAAGAAGGTCAACAGGAAAATTTGGTCGTAGCGAATATTATTTACTACAAAAGATGTTTGTTTAACAAAGTCCTTAATTAAATCAGATTATTTTTTTTTTTTAAATTTATTTATTGATATTTACAACTGTATTACAATTATACAACAAGTAAATAGAATGCGTGTTACATAATGATCTGAGAATGACAAGTAGAGAAACTACCCACTGGTAGTACTCAAATCAAAGTTCAAATAAGAAGGTCACGGGGCCATCTTCTTTTCAGACGCCTCGGAGGATTATCGGGAATTGAAGAGGAAGCTAGGTTTGAAACTAGAGGGTTTGAGTGGGAATGAAGTTTGCTATGAAAGGATAGATACCGGGTTCGGTCCAAATCAGCAACAAAAGGGACATTAAGGTCGTTATGGATGACTTTATTCTTAACAAAATAAGGAGCATTGAGGATTTTACGAAGGAATTTGGATTGTAGGGATTGGATACGAGAGGAATTCGATGGCTTAGTGGAGCCCCATAGCTCTACTCCGTAAGTCCAAATAGGTCGTATGATGGTCATGTAGATGAGTCTTTTGTAGTTAATTGGGAGCTTAGAGCGTTTGTCTAGTAAGTATTGAAGTAGCCTGAAACGTCGAGCGGTTTCTTGTCTTTTCAGTCTTGTATGAGGATTCCAGGTTAATCGTTTGTCGAGGTGCAACCCTAAGTATCGGATCTGTTCTACAGGCATCAGTGGGATATTATTAAAGGATACTGTAGGGCAGGAAGTCATTGGTTTACGACGTAAGGTAAAGGTGATTTGATGTGATTTTTGAGAATTTATTTCAATTCTCCAGTTTTGAAACCATTCTTCAAGATCAGTGATATGGGATTGGAGGCTTTGGGATGCAATAACTGGATTGGTGTTGACTGTTAATACACATGTATCATCAGCATACGTGGTAAGGATAGTATTAGGATGAGTTGGGATGTCAGCTGTATAAACTGTATAAAGGATTGGGCCAAGGATACTACCTTGAGGAACACCAGCAGATTGGGAAAAGAGGGATGAATAGAAATTATTATGGTTTACTTTGAAAGTTCTATTTGTGAGATAGGATTGAAGGATGAGCAAGTATGTAGGAGGTAGGAATTTACGGAGTTTGTAGAGCAAGCCCGTATGCCAGACTCGGTCAAAAGCCTGTTCCACGTCAAGAAAGACGAAAGAACAATATGATCCACGTTCTAATGCAGAGGAGACCACATCCTCCACACGATGACATTGCTGAATGGTGGAATGTGATGCTCGGAATCCAAACTGGTGATCAAATCAGATTATAAATCAGTAAACAGGAAACTAGGTTAAACAAGATTTTTTATATGGCAAATTATAATGAAACTTCGTTTTTATTCTTTCCGATCGTCAATTGACAAGAATATTCGTCGAAATACATGACTTATTCCAAGCTTTGAGCTTTTCACTTATTTCATGGTACTATACCAACGTCAAGTACTAATGATGACAACTGAATCCAATATATTTCTTCTTCTTTCTCTTCCTCTTGTGCCTTTCAGCGTCGAGGTACCGCATCAGCCCAGGATATCCATCTATCTCTATCTCTCGCCATAATCCTCAGATCCTGCATGTTCTTTCCTCTTGGGGTTTCTTTCAGGGAGGAAATGCGTAGCTCCTCTCTAATAGTTTCGCGAATCCAATATTCTGCCAGTATAATTAAAAGAATTTTGTGAATTCTGAAATTGAGGCATTCTCTATGCAAACGACATATTGATGAAAAAAAGACAATCTGACACTTCCTTAACAAACTGATTCCTCATTAACACTAGAACTAGGAAGATTTGCCATATACCTATTTCTACCAACCGGTTAAAATGACCGGTTTGTTTGTTTAATTAAACAAAATAGTAGAATTCAAGAAATAAACCTATAAATTCATAAGATAATTTAATTTTAATGAAAATAAAATACATTTCATTCAAATATTGTAATTACATAACATAAAGAGTAGTATCAACATAGCATAAAGAGTAGTGCCTGTTGCATCTCGCTACTATACACGGCAAGCAAGAATACTAAATTGAAATTTTATATACTACATATACCCAAATTTCCGAATAATAAATTGAACACGTGGAATTATAGTTGCATAAAAATTCCGGGAATACACATATATTCATAATATTTTCATGACCGATCAAAATGGCCGGTTCGAATATTAGGTATAACATATAGATATGTCTGAAAATTAGATGCGTAAGAACAGAACAATTTATAACATTATTTTATACTCAAATTTAATAAAAATCATGACATTATCGTAAAATATTAAATAAGGCTTAAAGAGGAAATGTTATATTATTCAACCGGTCATTTTGACCGATTCGTATTTCTAGTGTTAAAGTGTCAAGAGTAGGGTTTTATGATCGACCTGTGCTTATTAATCCTTGATTACGTTTTTTTTACCATACAGTCCCCAGGTCAACTTTTTCTTATCTTATATTCTGCAATACGTTATTTGGCAGGATTTGAACAGGTAAGACTTTTATTCAGTCTGTTTTCAGCCGGAGATAGATCATATTGAATCTAGGACCCTTCTGGGACCCACCCAGCCTCTATAAAATGTTATAAAAATATACCCTGAGTAAGGGAGGAATCTGGCTATTAAGCGTGACCTAGGACAAGTCATCTCCTTGCAGCACCGTTGTCCATGAAACAGTACCATCTCCACCATGTACTGAACCCCAGACCCGTTCACGGATTGTAGTGGTAAAGATTTTTCTTTATTACTTTTATTTATCTATTTTAAAAATAATAAAATACTAAAACCTTCGTTTTATGCTGTTTTCTCATTTATTACATTTTATCATATAAGGCATTGCATTCAATTACATTTTAACAAGAAAATTTATTATTTTTTCCCCATTTTTCGCTAGTTTAACCAAGCTATTTTTCACGCAAAACACCTTTCCGCGTCATCATGCGTTTAATCCGGTTCTGATTACATCTTGTATCTTGACTTATTTCTCACGAGGCTAGAACTATCCCTTTAATTTCTCCTATTTTAACTTCAATCCCCTGTATTAAATCTGAAGAGGATTCATTCTACCTGATCTATCACCCATCATAAGGCAATTCATTATTTATCATAATATACGTACCTGTACCACTATAAGGTCTGGGGTCCATTACTTGGTAGAGTCTTTATTGTTTCTTGGAAAACGCTTATGCAGGGAAATGATTAATCCTAGATCATGCTTAACCACTAGATTGCCCCCCATGTTTTTGTTACCCACTTTATAGAGGGTAAATCCCAGGAGGACATAAGATCCCAAAGAATCCCAAATAAAATCCGCCAGTAGTGAGATTTGAAGTGCAGGACCTTCGGCACGGCAACTCAGCGCTCTACCACTGAACAACTTCGCTCCTTTTTTCATAATGCAATGTAACATTACCTATACCCTCCACATATAACACATTTTTTATTATATTATATAACTAAAGACCTAATTATGCTATATGCTTAGCATAAGAATGGCTATGAGGGATGTTAGAGTGCGTAGGGGTTGGGGGTTGGGGAATGATAGTCCAATCTAATATTTAGAGACAACGGCCCTCAAGAGCCTCTTCAGTGCCATCCACTCCTTCTCTTTGTCTCCTCTTTCAATTTTCTCTATGGCCGGCCTAAGTGCAATTTATTTAAATTACAAAATATCTCATCTCCTGAAATAGAATATAATTAATTCTGTATAATTAAATGAGAAAATCTGGTCGGCTCATCATACAACCTTTGCTTACCCCCAAATTTAAACTTAAATAAAAAAAAATTTAAAGTCAGTTTCGAATGAAATTAAATCTAATTTTTTAATGCACATTCAAATTGGATTAATCAAAACAAAATTAGTGGTGCTTATGTATTAGTTAGTGCTCAGGGACTTTTATCCATCATTTTTTATAATCAGAACACGTATAATTCTGATACTGATAACACTTAACCCTCTTATTCATATTAATGGAAATTGAATTATACAAAATATAATAATAAGATGCTAATTCTAGACTCGACTCCTCTAGCCACGTTCATTTTCTTTTATAAAATTTTCCCTACACTTTCGATGAAAACATCTTCCTAGAACATTCCTATCCGCGAGAAAATCCATTTGAAGACCTTTTCACAAAATGTCATCCTTATAAATATTCCGAAGTATTTAAAAGTTTCTACATTTAAAGACGGCTATCCCCAAACTGTTATTCTGATAATTTTAAGTAGGTAATAACAAAAGGAATAAGGCGAAAACACCAAATAAAATTTAATAAACAATACAGAAATGTAAGTAGATAATAAACGAAATTAAAAAGACAAAAACAATTTAGTGACGCACACAAAAATAACTCTTAATACCAGTAATAAGAAGAGATTACACGAGATAAGTAGGTAGACTGCAAAGGTACCCGCTTATACACAAGTACCAAATTATTACACACAACAATGATATTTTAGTTTATTCATTTTTTTCATTTGTAATTACTTTCTTACGACATTCCACGGCATAATTTCATTTTTATCTACAATACAATCGTTTATTCTTTTAATGATGGATTGAATTGGTCAGGGGGTGTACACAAAATAAAAGACAAAATAAGTAAAAATACAGTTCTATTTCCTTCAAATATTTGTCAAACTAGTTAATATAGTCAAGAGATAGGTAGATAAGATTAGAATCTTATGTTACAAGATGATAACAGAAATTGTTATATATTATTGTAAAAAAATTGATTTCAGTTTTCAAAAGTAATTTATCAATTCGAATTTCTAGAACTTATCAGTGTTATACATGCTGTTGTAATCGACGACTTTTCTGGTAAAACTATCATTCCGTCACCATAGAACACCTGGAGCTTCTGAGTAAAAAGTGAAACAAGTGATTTGTACAGGCATCTTTTGAAGCCAACTCAACATCACAAAGAGAGAAATCGAAACTAATGGTAGTCAGGCAGTGCAAGACCCGTGCAATACGGTGGAGGATACCGTTCCAGCTAAGCTCTCTCAATTTTTGCCGAGTCGCTACTGACTTCAGTGGTAATATTTGCCCTCCTCCAAAAAAAATCATATAGGATTTTTTTGATTGGTTACAGTTATCTTTCGAAGTTTAATGTTTTGTGTGACTTACCTTGAGCCGGGGTGAAGATATAGCTACATCTAAAGTACGGAGGACATAAAGTTTATTTCTTTCTTTATGTGACGAGAAGGACCACGAGGATATAAGTTTTATATCGATTAGTTATTAGCACAATCGAGTTTTATGGACTGCCCTAGCACAAAAGCGGAATTGAATCGATACAATACAGACATCGAATATTTCTTGTGGCCTAACAAATACAATAATTTGCTATTCTTTTACAACACAGAATATTAAGGAAAATAAATATCAATTATGTAATAAATTTGACATTCAAATATTTAACAATAATTATTTTAATCAACTTTGATGTTTTCTACAGTGTCTATGTTTCGGGTTTAAGCCACAACTGTCACATTCTCCTTCTTATCAACTTAAAAATATACCACTATTTTTTTTAAAAGTCATCCATGTTCCTACTAGCTCACAAATTTCTTCATAGAAAATAAATAAAATTCACAATTTTGTTTACACCGAACAAATAAACTTGCGAACTACGAAGAATATGAATAGAGACAAAGCAATGTCTCATGGATGATAAAAAAGCATAAAAAACAAAGAAAAAATGTCCTGATGATGTCGAGAAATACAGGGAAATAAGGCAGAAACTTTTCAAGACATAAATAAACATTGTTTAATATTGAAAGTACTTTTACGATTATCGGAGGCATCCAATAAAATTGAAATGAAAAATTTGGAAAAAATAACGTTTTTCTTTCTATAATATTTGTAGTAGGAATTGAAAGCGCATTTGAGAAGAAATTAACGTTTCCTAATCTACATAGTAATGGCATTTTCCTTTTGTATTTATCGCGTGTATATATTTCTTCAAAGTTGTCCCTCGTAATAATAATCATAAATTAGTAAAACATTAGATTTGTGTGTAAAATATAAGTTACAAAGCCCCAATCAAAATGTTAATTTAAGAAAACTTTACTTCTGCTACCCAAAATTAAAAATAGTTGCTTGGCTTTGCCCCGTCCTACTCTCTCTATGTAACTAAGCAGTATTGAATAATGCACTGCACTACTTTTAGCGAGTTAATTATTAAATTATTTAAACTGAATAGAGAGAGACCCAATCAGCAATTTAAACATTAATTATTCGCTTCTGTCCATTATTTAAATAAGGCCTTTCAAACAACACAACATTGCTCTTATAACCGAAAAAAACATTTTTTGAAAAAAAACATTTATAGAAAAACTAAACACAAAGTTATTAATTTTGGGAAAAAAATGGTCGTAAATTCAACACAAAAAAATACATTAATATATAAATAATAAAAATAATACAATGGTAAAAGATTTTTTTAGAGAATAGAATAATTTATTGATATTTACAACTGTAATTATATTACACCAAGTAAATCTGCTGTATGAACAAAGGACATGAAAAAAAACACTTGTGGAGAAACTATCCATTGATAGCACTCCAATAAAGTTCTATAGTAGGTCTCGAGGCCATCTTCTTTTCAGACGCCTCGGAGGGTTATCATGAATATTATGGGAAGCAAGTTGAGAGACTAGCGGATTCAAGTGTATATGGAGCTTTTCATGGAAGGATAGGTATCTAGTTTGGGCCAAATCAGCAACATATGGGATATTAAGACCATTATGGATGAGTTTGTTTGTGATATAATAAGGAGCATTGAGGATTTTACGAAGGAATTTGGATTGTAAGGATTGGATAAGAGATGAATTGGCTATTTTTGTAGAGCCCCAAAGCTCAACTCCGTATGTCCAAATAGGTCTGATAACTGCCATGTAAATGAGTCTTTTGTAATTAATTGGGAGCTTTGAACGTGAGTCAAATAAATGTTGAAGTAGGCGAAAACGACGAGCAGTTTCTTGTCTTTTCAGTCTTGTATGAGGATTCCAAGTGAGACGTTTGTCCAGATGGAGTCCTAGGTAACGTACCTGTTCGACAGAGTTCAGAGGAATATTATTAAAGGATACAGTAGGGCAGGAATTTGTAGGTTTACGACGAAGGGTGAAGGTAATTTGATGGGATTTGTTAGGATTAATTTTAATTCTCCAATTTTGACACCATTCTTGAAGGTTTGAGATATGGGATTGAAGAGACTGGGATGCAACAAATGGATCATTATTTACTGATAACACGCATGTGTCATCAGCGTACGTAGTGAGGACAGTGCTTGGATGGGTTTGGATGTCAGCTGTATATATCGTGTATAGGATGGGACCCATGATACTACCTTGAGGAACTCCGGCAGACTGGGTAAAGAGGGAAGAGTAGGTAATATTATGGTTTACTTTAAAGGCTCTATTACTGAGGTAGGAACTGATAATAAGGAAGTAAGTAGAAGTTAAGAATTTACGGAGTTTGTACAACAGTCCCGGATGCCAGACTCGATCAAAAGCCTGCTCTACATCGAGAAAAGCTCCCGCGCAGTACATTCCGCGCTCTAATGCGGATGAGACAACGTCCACCACACGATGACATTACTGGAATGTGGAGTGCAATGTTCTGAAACCAAATTAGTGATTTGGGATTATTTGGTTGGATTCTATTATAGGATGAAGACTAAAGTTTCAGAATGAGTTTTTCAAGTATTTTATGCAGGTAAAAGATTGAGAATAATAATGATTACACTTTTAAACAAAATTTAAAAATCTATATAGACATGGAAACGATTGACGGTTTGTTTAATGAATAGTTATATATTTATTGGTCAGGAAGGGTCAATGAAGCTAAACACATCAATGAATACATGGTATTACTAATCCATCAACGTGTTACTGTAATAAATACATCAACCATTCCCAAAATAATATTATTATTTAAAGGTTTTAAAAGCCTTTAGGAAATAAACAAGTTTGAAACATTACTGGATTTGTGTTGTTTTTTATACTTTCTTGTATTCCCTAATAGAAGATGTTAAATCGTAAAATTCCGTAATACACAATAATATATTTTATATGCACATAATATTTATATGTGTAACACTACTACACTTGTAGGGTCTAGGATTCAGTACATTGTAGAGCACTGTTTCAAGAACAACTGTTGTTGTATATTTATAGACTGGGTGAGCTGAAGGAGGTTCTCGAGATACATCCCCGGATTTTAAATAAATTACCTACCACAGCAAGATTTGAACCTTGGACATTCTGCATGCAAATTAGTGCTCTACTACTTAGCTTCCTCGACCCTCATTTAAGACACATACTGCGATAAGATAAAATCTTGAGCAATATGAAATTTCAATAATCTATTACACACATCTATCTCAAAGCTTACACACATCTTACTCTTGTTTCAGTAGAAAGATATTCTTAAATGGCGATATGAGCCTGGGAAAATTTTGGTTTTAAATATATCGAAATAGGAATTATAAAAATAAAAACAATATTTTTAATTGTTCAACAATTTTTGTTCATTAAAACAATGTAGGTATGTTAGATAAATGTATAATCAATTTTAGAACTGCACTGTTGGCCTCAATATTTAGTTTTGCTTTTTCACAGCCTTAAAGTTAAGCCGAAATGTGTGCCCAACAGTTAAGAATATTTTATCATAGTTGACCGCATCCTCTGACCAATTTCTATATACTAAAACTTTTTATAACTCCAGGATACATATTGAATTCTGTTTAATAAATAACAGAATATATTATGCAAATATTGTAATATTGTGTATATTAGAGACATATCCCGGACCCGGTCTACACTTCTGCCCAGTCCCTTCTGCAATAAGGGACGCCCTAGGACCCTTTATCCGTCCCTACCAGAAGGGCAGAGTATTCCGGCTATCTCTGGAATTACAAGATATCAAGGAAAGTGTCGACGTTTTCACGGCTCAGAATACCGGCACATATCTCGAAATTTGAATACATACAATGGTGTCCTGAATTATACGCAATTTCGTAGAACTGTATGTTATTCAAATTATATTGAATGACAAATGGTTGGCAGTAGAAATTACATTGTACAGAATAAGCTTCAGGAGGAGAAAAACTAAATTTGCAAATAGCAAGTAAAAAACAAAAAACAAAAACACTACATCTTCATCTGGGCTGAACAAACAAAATATAAAAAAAAGGACAATATTTCAATATACAATTATGATCATATTCAATTATTTTTTTCTGTTTGAACATAGCTAATTTGTTTTTTCAAGCATTTGTAATTTATGTTATTTTTTTTTCTAGGTGTCAAATGACATTTGTATAATTTCTGGAATAAATATTTTTATTATTATTATTTAAAAAAATATTTTTCTTGTATTTTATAATTAATTAATTATAAACATTTGTTTCCATTATTATTTTAAATCTGCTCCTATATAGTACGCATGCAATATAATCTTTGAGTGTAGTAAGCACTCCTGATACTAAAATTCTATATTTAATTATGAATTATTATATAGTCATAGAGCAATGACTTCATGGCCTACAGTATCCTTTAATAATATTCCACTGACTCCTATTATACTGGACAATACACATTAACAAAAGTTTAACTTGCAATCCTCATTCAAGACTGAAATGACAAGAAACTGCTCGCCATTCAGGCTACTTCAACACTCACAAGGAACACGCTCTAAGGCCCTAATTAATTAAATGAAGACTCATAAACCTGAACAGCTATTATAAGATCTATTTGAACGGACGGATTAAAACACAAATAGTGGAATCGGACACCCACTAATAAGCCATCGAAACCCTTGTATCCAATCGTTGAAATCCGAAATCCATAACTAATCTAGGATGAGAATTCCAAGTAAAGTCATCCTCATATTCCAAGTAAAATTACGGCCTCAACGTTCATTTGCTGTTGATTTGGCCCGAACATTCATTTAAGGTTTATTCCCTCTTAAACTCACTAGTTTGAAACTTAGTCATCTCTTCTATAATCGATAATCCTCCGAGGAGTGTGAAAAGAAGATGATCATGAACAAACAACAAATAAATTGATATAAATGGATTGTTAAAAATCGAGACGAAAATATAATATTATACGATGAACCCGATCAATGAAACTTTTTTTTTATATAACATAGAGATAAACGTCTTTACTGCTCTTTCGTTGTAAATTTCGCTGTATTTTTCTAGACTCTGTGAAGTGGAATTCATAAAAATGAGAGATGTAAAAGTAACAGACTTTGGGGCTTAAAGTGAAAATAAGTCTTTTGGAAGTTGAAAGTACTTGAACAAGAGAGGCGTGCTATACTTAAGGTAGTTATTCGAGTGTTAATAGAATTCGCTAGTGAATACGTCATGTCTTGTGTTACATTCCCGATCCAACTAAACCACTTACATCGCTAAGTCCCCTTCAAATAAGCTTCTACATCAAAGCAGGCTTCGTTTTTTCTTCTCTTATTTTACGGGCTTGGTTTCTATTTATTGAAAGCCAATAATTTCTTTTGTCAGCAATAAAACCGATACGTGATCTGGAAGTTGATACCTTCCAGGTCTCCAGGTGCCTATTACTTTATTTATATATATATATATATATATATATATATATATATATATATATATAGTAATAAAATAAAAACAATTTTCAAATTATTATAAGTATATCATTATTATAATGAATGTGAGCTTGAAATAGACAGAGTATTTGGATACTGGGGAGGACGGACCATTGGAGATGAATGGTCTACTGATTAAAAATGTTAGCATTTTTAAATATTTAGGATCTGTCCTTCAAAAAGATGGAACATCTGAAAGAAATGTAGCCCAAAGAACCAGGGCTATTAGTGTGCTCAATTTTAAAGTGCGGAGTAATAGCATTATAAAATCTACAAAAAAAAAAAAAAAAAGGATTTTGCATGCTATTATAATGGCTATAATTTTATGTGGCTATGAAACATGGAAATTTTAAAACGGAAGCAAAGAGAAACTATTAGAATCGGAGGTGGACTCCTGGAGAAGGGAAGCCGGAATATCTAGGCGTGATAGGATACTAAATTCAGTGGTCCTAGAGATAATGGGTAGTCAACTTCAAAACTCAACTTTGGAGAAACTCTCAATAATAATAAAAATATCACAATTATATAATCACTCGTACAAGTACACTTATCACACATTTACCTGAGAACGATGATCAATTCAAACTGAGATCAGACAATCGAAATAAGGTCAATCATTGAGAAAGGAAGGTACCATATAATAACATAAAGGAACTTCTCACTAGTAATGATTTGCCTAATCCTCTAAAAAACAAGACTGGCTAAATGTATTCCCTGTATTGCAGTAAGGGGC